>OU343119.1:11788645-12153645 GCA_910594885.2 Bibio marci | reverse complement strand
TAAAGTATGTTATTCAAAAGTTCAAGAATAATAAATCACCGGCAGATCTGTATAGCTTACCGCCGGGTGAACTCTTTAAATATGGTGGAAATGCATTATGGTATCAACTGCACAAGCTAATTGTAAAGATTTGGAATAATGAACCAGGTGCTAGATGAGCGGAAGGATTGTATTATATGTCCATTGTACAAGAAGCGGGACCAATTAGATTGTAACAACTACAGAGGAATAACTTTATAAAAACATAATATAACGTAGCTCCGCTCCCAGCCAAGTGCTTGTTAATTGTATCCTGAACCGGTTTTGTTTTGTGTGCAAGTGCATTGTCATGGAGCAAAATTACTTTGCCGTCTCTTCTGACTCATTCTGGTCGTTTTTTTCGATCAATGTTCAATAGTTCAAATTGGGTCATTTGTTATCGATACCGATCTGCATTTACAGTTTCATCAGGTTTTAGGAGGTCGTGATACACCACACCTTTCTGGTCCCATCGCAGACAAACAGCAACTTCGTCTTCTTGGCAAAATGATTTGGTTTTTGCAGTCGATGTTGATGGTTGGCCTGGGTTAACACATGATTTTTTTCCGTTTCGGTTTCTTAAAATAAATCCATTTTTCATCGCCAGTAACAATTCGATGCAAAACTGGTTTTCTTTCGCGTCTGGCAAGCAAAATTCAGATGTATTTTTTCGATTTTTCATCTGTCTTTCATTCAATTCGTGTGGCACCCATTTTCCAAACGTTTTGATCTTTCCCATACCGCTTGTAAACAGTCAGAAATTGTTTGTTGTGCAACATCCCTCGAAACACTGTTCGTAATTTGTCCGTAAAATTTTCGCATTATATATAGTAGTCCGTAGTTTCAATCCAATGAATTCAATCTATGAATTTTATAAAAAATATCCTTGGATTATCCGTATATTTCCTAGGATAATTTCTACGGATTCTCTTAAGAATTATTTCTTGTTGCTATTATTCCATACAGAATATCCACAGAGTTTGTAAACATATTTTTTGTGAGTAGATCTACGGATTTTGACAAAAATATCTTTGGATCGTCCATGTATTTTGGCAAGTAATACCCCTTGAATTGTCCGTATTAGCAGAATACTTTTTCTTATGACGATGATGTCAAATCGCAGTTTGTGTTCAGTTTTTTACCGATAGACCAGACCAGTTCTATGAGCACGGAATAAAAATGCTGAACAATGGCAAAAATTCATCGATTGTGCATTATTTTTTTGTAATAAACAAGGAAAAAAAATCGCGGATAAAACCCATAAAAAATCTTACAAAATTCCAAGGAAATATATCGATTTGAGTTGCTGGCTGTTTTAAAAATTATGAAAATAAATTAAAAAGAGTGAGGATTATATCTATAGATAAGCAAAATATACAAAATATGAACCACTGTCTTGGATAATTGGTGAAATAAATTATGAATACAATCCCGCGCGGATATTTGTTGGACATATCACCCTGACAATCTAAAGATTTCAATTGACATTCTCTGAACATATTTCTATATATCTTTTTCATAGAAAATATGTGGATTTTTTCCACAGAAATTTTCCTCATTTTTCAAAGTACGGACAAATTATGACTAGGGTGGAATCCACCATTCGTCTCCTGTAATGAGACGAGAAATAAAATCCGAAGCTAAGGTACCCATTTTACTTTCTTGTAGATCTTTCCCATTGCATGCAATCGATTTGAAATTGTTAGTTGAGTAACTTCTAAGTGTTTTCCAAGTTCTTCTTTAATTTTCATCAAGCAGAACCTAAAGTTATTTATCTTCAAAGTACTTCTTAGTACCTGGGCGGCGGGTCGTCTTTAAGGTTAAAATTTCCGTTATGAAATAGAATAACATTGACACACACTTAAATTTTAAATTCAAAACATCACATCTCTTAAAAATTTGATGTGCACACTGCACTGCACCTTGTAAATGACTGAAACTTATGGTATCACTTTTGCATCGGAAAAGGAATATTCTCGTTAAAAAAAACGACAAAAAATACTTTGTCGTCAATGAACGAGAATTCATTGTATAATTTTTTTTAAAATAAAATCGAATATTTGTTACATCACATAATTAAGCAGAAATCAAGTTCGCGGTATTAACTATAATTTGATTTATTTCATAATCACTTAATTACCACAGTTTTATTCAATATATATAAAAAAAATGTATTTATCAATAAACAACAGTTTTAAAAAATGAAAATAAATAAATTAAAATGAGTCACTTATTTTTATGATAATAATAATAATAATAATAATAATTAAACAATAGATTATAAAATTTAATGACATTATTAATTTATATATAACTCGTATATTATTACTAATACAAAATTGTAATAATTATATTATTTGCGTGCGCATGACTGTAAAGATTATAATTAAAAAAAAAATTTGTTATCACAAATTTATAGCAAAGGATTCGAAAATAATTTTGTAATTGCGTATAATAAATCAATAAAATATAATGTGACTTTTATATTGTGCATTAGACACATCCATAATTTGCAGCCATAACTTATTATCTCATTAATTCATTATTTATGTCGGAGTTCAAAAATTAAAAAAATCCTAAACAATGTACTAGCGCATCAACAAATTTTACGTGGACAACAGTTACGAATGACGTCAACCTTTTTATTATAACTTGTATAAAATTGATCTAATAATTTACAGTGGCCTGATTCTCTGCTTATTTCTATTGATGTACATGATTGCCCAATTTGCGACAGAAAAACCAAAACCCTATATTCTCTTGGTCGATTTGAGTAAAAAGTTTCATTTGAACATTTAACCGATTCGACTTCGGTTCGGAGGTTTAGTGCATGACACCAGGAACAATTACTTCGGAGGTACTCCGTGGCATATTTGGTTCCGTAAATGAACAGAATGGTCGGAAGCGAAGATACAATTTTGAATTAGACAAGTTGTACGGTCAACCAACCAATTGTCAAAACAATCAAAATCAATAGGTTAAGATGACTTGGACACGTATAAAGCGTAATGAGGAGGAGCATGTGCCGATAAAACTGTTAAATGGTAATCCAGAAGGTAGAAGAAGAGAGGGAAGACCTAAGGCAAGATGGCTAAATGCAGTAAATTGTGATATAAAGATCCTTAAAATTCGAGATTGGAAGACATTGACTGCGTATAGATCCGGTTGGAGAACCGTGTTTGAGAAGGGTAAAACCGCACCTGGGTTATAATGCCATGGAGTAAGTAAGTAAGTTGATGGCTTAAGATATTAGTAATTGGTAAAATAATTGATTGGTGAGATCTGACAAAAAAACATGAAACTGATTCAAATTTCGTATGCTCTACATACGTAATGTTTAACTAAATTGAGTGTAAGTCTCCCAATTTATGATCAAGAATTATATTGTTGGTGAACGCTATAAGATATTTAATCAGCAAATTAGCTAAACGTAATCAAAGCGTGTACCTTTATTTTGAATGTTGATCGGTTTGCCAGATAAAATACAAATGTTTTAGTGCAAAACAAATACGGCCTCACCAAAAACTGATCACCATACCAATTATTGGTAATAATTTGACCACAGTGACGATTCAGTAAAAATTTCAAATTATATATTTTTGCAAATATTGGTGTAATCAATACAAACGGTTTGCAATACCTTCGAAAATTATCGAACAATCACGAAATATATGTCAGTGCTTTCTGTTTTTTGATAAATCTGGTAACACTAATTTATTTTTTATTACTACTTGCTTATCTCAACATTCCATCAATGGCAGTTATGAAATAATATTCAAAGTGAAAGGACATTACTTTTAGTTTTTAAGCGAGATATTTTATAGAAAGATTGTTATCATTAAAATATTAGTTTTTTAAGAAATTACTCGAAAATTCAATATAATTTATTTTATTTCGTAATTGTTCAAAACAACCAGGAAAAAAGAAAAGTATTTTAGAAATGGAAAGAAAACCAAATCAAAATTTATCAAATGACGAACATTTGTTAAAATGTATTATATGTAACGGAACTTTCACAACTGAAGAAAATTTAAATGATCATCAAATGGTGTGTAAACGAACGTGTAGAATTTCTGAGAAAATACTATCAGATAAATCGAAATTAATTCGACATATGAAAATTCATAGAGGTGAAAATAATTTTGAATGTGATATTTGTTGCCGTAAATATTCCCGAAAAGATGTATTGTTTGATCATATGAAAATGCATATTAACAAATTTCACAAATGTCGCAAATGTGAGAAGATATTTTCAAGGTTGAGAAATTTACAACAACACATGCTATTACATAACGCAGAGAAAATATATAAATGTGATATATGTTCGAATTCATTTAAACAACAGCAAGGATTATCACAACACAAATTAGTTCATACCGATATTAAGAATCACAAATGTACCAAATGTGAGAAACGATTTAAACGAAAATCAGAATTAACTCAACATATGAAACATGCTCACAAACCGTTTCCATGCTCAATATGTTTGAGAACATTTAAAAACTTGAATCATCTATTGGATCACAAAAACAAAAATCATTCAAATGTCAACAAATCACTTTCCAATGAAAATCAACCGGGTCCAAGTGGAATGTGTCAATCGCGTATTGTGAATAATAATAACATACAATCCAATGGCGCAGATATTGATTCCGATAACACATCCAGTGATTGCGATACGGAATAGTAAAACGATCAAATGATTAATTGACATTTTACGAGTAATTTCAAGAAATTTCAAAAATATTATAATGTAAATCATTCACACAACAACCAATAAAATGACGTGAAAACTCATTGTAAAATTCAAGATAATAAACTTTAACGATGGCAACATTTTTGGCGGATAATAAATGTCACTCAATTGATTGATTTAAATTCGAATTCTATATTAAAATAATCGAACATATAAAAAATGAAATTTAACGAACAAATTAATAATTTTTCGGATAAATGATCCAATTATTTTGCGCTGAATTATAATTAAAATTTATTGTTTATTGACTAAAAATTATGCAAAACAATTTGTTGTTTCAAATAAATACTTCGAATTTTGTAATTTCATTGAATTTTTATTAACATTAAATTCTATAAATTAAATATTAACTTTTGCAGTTGATGGCTTACAACGAGATCTATATACAATACAACATTAATACGTCCAATATTAAAGTATGGGTCGGAGGATTAGTGCCGGACACGGAATCATGAACACCTACAATAGTTTAAGATGGCTTGTACGCGTTTGTTCAAGCATAGGTCAAAAACTCATTATTAAACATTTTTTCTCCATATTACTGTATAAAGTTACTACATTTATCAGCTTTCATTTAAGCTATCACATTGCTTTGGGTCTCAAATGGTTCCAGAAATATCCACAAATGGTCACAACGATGTAGGCATATAATTAATTTTATTGTACCTCTGGATAAATAACTGCTTCCACAGATATATACGATCCACATACAAATACACACACACTCAAACGCACATAAACAAGGACGCAAGTATATCATCACAGTTTCACACAAACAAACGCTAAAGTAATTTCTTGAAATGTGCTCCTTAAGCTTGAATATATCGACGACAACGCTTCTCAAAAGACCAGAATAAGTCTAATTGTTATCTGTGGTTTGTTGGAGAAGTTCTTGGATACAGTTTTCATTTTGTTGAATAAACTCTTCACTTGCATTAATCACAGTTGCATAGACTTTTTCTTCAAGGCAACCGCATGACTACATATACAACGGATTCAAGTCTGGAGAATTTGCTTTGCGAATCTATCTTTGATAAAACTCTACATCCAGTCAAAATCTAACATTACGTTCGTAGTGCACTGGGGCACCATCATGCTGAAACCACATCTTCACTCCTCGAATATTTAATTCTATGAGTCCGGAAACATGAAGTTGACAAAAAGATGGCGAATGCTCATCGTACAAAATGGAAAATATATTATTGAATAAAGTTGTTTCAATCTATCAAAAAGGCGGCAATTTATTTGTTACCGAAGCAGTAGATTATTTTTATATTATTTTGTAAATAATTTTCAGTATAAACCCACGTTCAGTCTGAACTCATTCTTTAATCAGTATTAATATTTATTTTTTTATGGTTTCAAATCGGTTACCGGTAAACGCCATCAATAAATGCCACCCTATTTAACTAACACATAACAAACTAAGAAACAACCACCATCGCACGTCTATAGAACCATTATCGACTTTATAGAAATACTTGTTGTTGCTTAGCGTAGCAATAATTTAACAAAATAAAATTTGCTAATGGTTACAGAATACAATCGATTGAATTTTGCCTTTTCACCAAAAGAGGTGTAAGTGTGTATTTTTGTCATCAAACCAATTTCAAATTTATGTTTTGGAAATGCAATTATTGCAATGGAAATGAATTAAAGATGGATCGTCGTGTATTATTATCATATTCCAGGTTTTGCCATGTGCCCTGGCCTCGGTAAACGCAGTTCTAAGCCATGTACCTGTTGCTCGGAGAACCCTTCTACTACCTTTCCGATTTCATTCAAAGGATTGCCTTAAATATCGTCCACTCCCACATCCTTATAGTTTGACTGATCGATCCACATTTATGTCTTCTGATCTGAACATCAATTCATTTTTGGTTGTAACTCAACCAATGCTACTCAATATAATTGCTTCAGATCATTGAACATGAAGAATTTTTCGAACGCATTTATTTACAAAAAAACCTGTAGACGCGATGAAATCACTAACGTGAACGTGATTCTCTAGATTTCGCATGCTTATAACAAAACCCTTTTGACATTTGAGTAAAAAATTTGCACTTTATTAAGAGGTCGGTGCCTGGCCCTGGTCCATAAAGGTAGCAGTTTAATTTTCCACACGTTGACCCTAAGTCTTAATATACAGTGGATAACGATAATGAATAATAGTGGTGATAGGATACAATTTTGTTTTACTTCAATTGATGTAAAATATATTGGTCAGTAATTTATTGATTTCAGTATTCAGGGCCAAAAAACCTCTCCTGTTTGTGCAAATACGTCGATCACCCTTTTTGTGCCGCTCGCCAGAGGCTTTTCTACTATTGAGTGATTTAACAGTATCATGTAGCTTAATACATGTTGGAGAATTTATTTTAAAATGACTTGGACTTACCAATGACGATGTGAGTCGAAGTGTTAACAGTTGCGATAGATAAATTTTTTCAAAAAAAAAAAAATATATCCAATTTTTCATCTGATCAAAGAGGCGGATATGTTTCGGATGATCGTCCAACATATGCTGGACATGACATGAGAGATGGTGCTGTGGCGAGTGGACTTGATTATCACATGACAACCAATCTGTTTAGTTTTCTTGGTGAGGGGACGAAAAGTGATCTAATTGGTGATTTAACTAGGTAACCCTAGGAATATTTTGAATTATTGTATATGTTAGACAATGAAATGAAATTTCAAAGTTACAAAGAGAGTTGCCATAAAAATTATGCCAAACATTTTGCGCAAGTAATTTTTTTTTTTTTTGGAGTACGTAAGTTAGACGTATACGTTTCTGTATTCTTGAAAGTTGCACAAATCGTTATCATTATTTATATATTCTACCTACACGCAATTTGCTCATTGACATTTGGCTCTGCTTCAATATTATATTCTCACAGTGAATGCAATGATATCATGGACTTTTCCACTGATTCAGCACTATTTTAAGTTGCGAACCGTCTTGGTCTTGAGTTTCATTTATCATTTAAATTACCGCGACCATTTTTTTGAAACATGAAAATTCATCATATCATTAACTATATCATAAACTCATCGTTGAGACATTCAAAATTATCATTATAAACATTTTTTTCAACAATTTGTAAGTCTCAGCACATTTTTGTGTTCTAATTTTAAAACAAAATTTAGTTTTGAGCATCGTTAATAAAACCAATTGCTATTCCCGTTTCAGTCTGCCCTTGCGGGAATAATTACTTCGTATCCTATCCCGATGCATATTACTGGAAACAATGGTTCGCTGGTTAGATGTCCTCATATATATTCTACTCTGTATAATTTATCTCTCGATTCTCTGGCGTCATGGCGAGTCAGCAGAGCCATTCATTATAACTGTTTGCGTTTGATGTGAAGTATACCCCTACGAATTTAGAAGAATGATTAAGTTGATTGGAGGCGGATGGTTAACTGCTAAATTCGGAAAAACAACTAGTTATCTACAAAATCTAAAACACGATCGGACAGGATAAACGGCAGCGATTATGAGTTCTTTAAAATTTGGGATTGGAAGAACGGTTAGCTGCAGATAGATACGGTTGCAGACGCGTATTGGTGAAGCCTAAAACTGCACCTGAGTTTTAATGCCGCATGCAGTAATTAAGTAAGTAAATATTTAGAGAACTATTACCTGTTTGATCACCTCTTGTAGCGTATTATAAAATTTAGCGGTTTGAGGTTAAGTATGGCCTCAATTCCTGCTGTTGGTGTTGTTTTCACTAGACTTGCGTTGTATTAAGACAAGCCATCCTTTGGATATTATTTAATTTTAAAATAGTTGATTTTTTGTAAGGTTTTTAGTCACCATTTTACAGCTCCGTATAATATGATGGATCTGACCATTTATCAATATATATTCAATAGTTTATTTTGGGGTATAAATCCCATGATCTTTCCAATAGTCATCTGATTGTCCATATGACGTTTGTGACTCTTTTGATAATTGAATTTATGTGTGTTTCCCAGTTAAGTTTCTAATCCATAATTATTAATCGATATTTACGTATTATTTAAAAACATTTTGTATTCATAATTTATTTTACCAATTATCCAAGACGTGTGGCTCAAATTTTGTATATTTCGCTTATCTAACTATAATCCTCAATCTTTTTAATTTATGTTAATAATTTTTAAAACAACCAGTAATTCAAATCTATATATTTCGGAGGAATTTTGTAAGACTTTTCATGGATTTTATCCGCGGTTTTTTTGCTCATAGAACTTCTGGTCTATTGGTAAAAAACTGAATGAAACCTCGATGTGACATCATCGTCATAAGAAAATTTATTCTGATAATACGGGTATTACTTGCCAAAATACATGGACGATCCAAAGATATTTTTTCGTCAAAATTCGTGGATCTGCTCACCAGAAATATGAATATAAATTCTATGGATGTTCTGTGGAATAATAGCAACGAGAAATATTTCTAAGGAGAATCCATAGAAATTATCATCTGAAATATACGGATAATCCAAAGACATTTTTTATAAAAATCCATGTACAGATTTCCACTCGGCATATAAAATTTCAGCGGACATCCGTAAGAAATCCATAGATATTTTAACGGATTGAAACTACGGACTAGTACATATAATGCAAAAATTTTACGGACAAACAACGATGACTGTGCCTAGGATAAATAAAAATATTATCCCATGGAAGTGCCATGGAGCGACCGACGAACATCCTCCTCCTGGGATACAAAAAGAGTCAGGTGAAAGGTGCTGGGAACAGAATGACCAGGTGACGTCTCACAATATCCAGAGAACTCACATCCTCGCACAGAAATCGGCAAAAAAAAATAAGAAGCCCAGAAAGACTATTTCAAATTTCAAATATAATATACAAAAATTAAAATTAGATTATTAGATTACAACAACAACATCAACAATATAGAAACAAAAAATTAATTGATAAGAATAATTATTTTTTAGGCAAAAAAAATCGATTTGAATGTGAGCGAGAGAGAGAGAGGCAGTGTTCAAATAATGTCCTATTGTTTGTATATATAAATTACACGTACAGAGACATAAATACAGTAATGTTTTATTTATATATTTGATAACAAATAATGATAACGCAAAAACAGCAAAAACAAGAATGACAAATGTAACAACAATTGATAGAATTAGGTAAAATGATAACATAAAATTAAAATCCAATGACATTTGGTTTATTTTTATATGTTTTGTTAATCAAAAAAATTTTTTTCACGTATTGTGTTTTCCGTGCATGATTAGATATTGTGTTAATTATTATAATTGTTATCAATTTTGTTAAACATTTTATGTTGTTGTTGTATAGATATATATATAGATAGCGACAGACCAACAAAATATATGACAGATATCAGACACAAACAGACATACACACACACACACACACACACACACACAAACCATCAAAGTACAATAATAATAAAGCGCAATTTATGCATATAACGGTGATGTTATCAACGAGGAATGAATTGTAAATTGTGTAAATTACGTGCACGCGAATTAGATGCGTAGACGCGATAAAAATACATTAAGCAATTGTATAAACATTTCGCGCGGGCGATATATTCGCGCGTCTGTGTGCATTGTGCTTTAGTTGAGTTTAAGTTAATTACAATATATTTTGTTTTTGTTTTTTTTAATGTATTATTTATAGAAATTTAATTATAGTTATTACATCACACTAAAAGTGTTTTGTTATTTACCACTATCTCATTACATAATATTATAATACATTAAAAGATATTTAGTAAATTGTATATCTTTGAAATTAACATGTGAGACAGAAATCCAATGATCTGTTATTCCTTAACTACTCTGGCACTTCTAAATTTAAGTTAATTTGATGCATATAGCATTTTTTTATGTTAGAACTACACTAACAATAACATCTTCGATAGCCAGGTCTGATGGCTTGTAGCGCTTTAATCTTTTGGTTTGTTGTTCCGTGTTATTCATCAATTTTATTATCAATATGTTTGCGTGTTCATGAAGTCTATTGTAATATTTTCGGCTTGACTGCCTCTCTTACAGAGCATAAATTAAGAACATTGCTTACGGTCAAGTTCCGTACGTACCGAGGTCCATTGACTACCGCCTTCAATACATTCGCTTGAAATATTTCTAAGATTTATATATTCGAGTTGTTTGTGGTACGCCAGCGCTCGATACCATATCATCCAGATTGATTTTAATATAATCGTGTTTAAAATTTTTGTGGTTTTCTAAAGTTAATTATGAGTTTCTTGCCAGTACATTTTATTGATTTTGATTGTGAAAGAGCCATATTTTTTTTTTTTGTTTTTGCATTTTGAAGATGCAAAGACGACACTTTGAATCAAAAGCAAATGGCAGAAATGTTAAATGTTGCACAACAAATAATTTCTGACCGTTTAAAAGCTATGGGAAAGATCGAAAAATGTGGAAAATGGGTACCACATGAATTGATGAAAAAACAGATGGACAACAGAAAAAAAAATTTTGCGTGGCAGGCACGAAAGAAAATCAGTTTTGCATCGAATTGTTATTGGATTTAAGAATCCTAAACGGAAAAAATCATGGGTTAACCCGGGCCAACCACCAACATCGACTGCAAAATCAAATCGTTTCGGCAAGAAGACAATGCTGTGTGTCTGCGGTGGGACCAGAAAGGTGTAGTGTACCACGAGCTCCTAAAACCTGATGAAACTGTTAATGCTGATCGCTACCGACAACAAATGATCAATTTGAACCATGCATCGAAAAACGACCAGAATGGGCCAGAAGACACGGTAAGCTAATTTTGCTCCATGACAATGCACCTGCACACAAAACAAAACCGGTTCAGGATACAATCAAAGCACTTGGATGGAAGCTGCAACCCCACCCGCCGCCGTATTCACCAGGCTTGGCTCCTTCCGACTACCATTTGTTTTCACCTGATGGGACATGCATTGGCTGAGCAGCACTTCGATTCCTACGAAGACGTCGAAAATTGGGTATCTGATTGGTTTGTTTCAAAAGACGAACAATTCTATTGGCGTGTGGTATCCACAAGGGTGGTCAAAATGTGTAGAAAGCAATGGTCAATATTTTGAATAAAATGTTTTTTACTTTCACATTTAAAATTAGTGTTTTACTTTCACAAAAAAAAACGTTCATTTGATACCGGTACACCTGATAATTGTTTGTTTTTGTCATCAATGTGCTTACGTCAGTATAATCCCCGATCTAGGTGAAAACCCAAATATTTCACCGAATTTGACTGTGGTAGAACTGTATTATTTAATTCCACTGCGGAACAGATATCCCTTTTTTGTGGTAAAAGGCACTTGCACTGATTTGCTTGCATTAACCTTTAATTGACAAATTTTTAACTATTCATGTATTTTGTTTAAACCATTTTGCAACTTTAAAGATGCCATTTTTACGATTGTGTTTGATGCTAAGAGCGACGTTTCCGTATCGTCAGCAAACGTTGCAATCAATCAATTTTCGTTATGCGTTGGAAGATCGGCGGTATACAACAGATACAACAAAGGACCCAGTACACTTCTGTGCCGTATGTCGGAGTAAATGTTCATTAATGTTAGCAACTTTTTGTTGATATTTGACCAACAATTTTCTATTATTTAACCATGACTTTAGCAATTGGTCTATTTGTATACCTATGATACTGTTTATACTGGTTACGTGTAAACTAATAGAAAATTATTGTATGTTGAAGTTCTTCGCCGCTGCAACATTTTACTATTTTATTTTTTCAACAATCTGCTGCTGCTAAAAGTTATAAAAGTTTTTTGGGGTGAATATGGTTTAAATATTGGAAAACGGATTGCATGTGGAATCACTTAGGGATGAATATTTACATTAAAACTGACTGTTCCACACTTTTTATAATTCTTTATTTATTCTTATGCAATTTATAATTTACTTTTATTTATTGTTTATTATTATTATTATAATTACGACCAAATCAAAGCAATAATTTATGCAGATCATCATTGCCCAACACGTGAGATTGCAGAGCAGCTCAATGTATCACATACCATATGCATGCATTGAATAACGTTTTAAAAAATTGGATTCTAAACAAAACTTGATACATGCATTCCTCTACTACTCAAAGAAATGCATTTAACACAACACATTCATCCATCAGAGATTTGCTTATGATCCATTTTTGAAACGATTGACTAACTAGCTATGAAAAACGGATCGTATACAACAATTTCAATGGAAAATGATCATGGAGCAAAACAGATAAACCAGCTCCAGCAGCAACTAAAGCTGATATCCATTAAAAGAATGTTAAGTTTTCAGTATGATTGGATTACAAAGTTATTATTTATTTTGAACCTTTACCACGCAACCAACCATACAATTCAGATATGTACATGCAACAATTACCCAAATTGAATAATGCAATTCAAGAAAAGCGAGAATTTCGAAAGGTGTTGAGACAACGAAAGGCCATACACACACACACACACACACACACTTTTGGTCACCCTACATAAATTATTATAGCTTGGTTGGTAAATATTGCCCCATATATAGCTCAGACCTTGTGCCATGCAGATTACCATTTATTTCCAGGTTTGCAAAACTTTATGAATGGTAAAAATGTCTATAGTCATGATTATGTTAAAACACACTTGATGCAGTTTTTTTTGTGATTAACACCAGAAGTTCTATGAGGTCGAAAACATGAAGTTAACAAAAACAATTGACAAAAGGTTATCGAATAAAATGGACAGTACATTATTGAATAAAATTATTTAATTCTATCAAATAATTGCTTTGTGTATTCATTAAAAAGACTGCAATATTTCTGTTATCAACCCAATATTAACTGTTGAACAATAGCAACTCTGTAAGTAAAAGCGTTCACACACAATATGGGAAACTATCGGAAAAATAAGAAAAATGGCTGTCGCATGAATGGAATTGTATTTAAGCGATACAGTGACCAAATTAGTAAATTACTCCGCATGGGAGTATATAACAATTTACCAATTATTGCAGTACAATTAACGAAAGATACATGTTTTCATAATTCTATTATTTTTATATGGATGATTAGCCCATAGTGAAGTGTGGAGCAGACATCGTTAATCTTTAAGTAGCGCGTCCAACACCATATTTTCAAAGTAATTCGTTTTTCTATTTATTCCATAAACGCACAAATGGTCACCCATCCAAAAAATTTCAATATTAAAATAAGTACTCCAACAAAAAACGCCAACATTAAACGCATACTACAATTGATGTTATCTGCATATCGGAGTCATGGCTTAAACCAGATATTCCAGATACTAATTTTAATTCCTTCTTTTAAACTATTTAGGCACAATAGGTGTGGGGCAAATGTGGTGGGTCATATTTTAAGGGTAGGTGGTGCAGCGATAAACGTCAAATGTGGTATTCGGGTGAAATTGTTATCTTGGTATGGGATGACATTGAATTTATGTTTTTGGAACTATCTTCGGGTGATTCTAAAATATTGATTGAGTATTTCCCTCATCCCACTATTACTGCTTTATCGCCGTTTATGAATCATTTAAAAAAATATGCTCCTAAATTTTCAGATATTGTAATAACTGGTGATTTTAATATCGATGTGCTATCTGGGGGACCGGTGGTATTAGGGACCATGATATGTTGTTTTGTTCTTATGATATTTCGTTTTCACGGCCTGTTCCGTCGGTTACTTGGTATATGGATTACAGTTATTGTAATCTTAATAATCTTTATATCGACGCTATGCAATTATCTTGGTCGGATATCAAATATAGTTAATATTAATGATCAACTTTCCATTCTAAATAATTTCATTCTTCAGCTTACAGCTGTTACTGACCAATCGTGCGCTGGTGCTTCTGATGGGATTGATTATATGTTGTCACTATTTTCATTCAAAAATCAATAAGATGTTTTCTTAGTTTTTGAATATTTGCATTCTAATTCGCTGAGAAGCGATAATATTCCTCTTCGTTTCATCAAATTGCTTGTATCCAATTTATTACCTTATATTTTTCAAATATATAATACATCTTTAACTAGTTCACGATTTCCCGCCACTTGGAAGGCGTCTAAAATTACTCCTTTCTCCATTAGCAAAGGTGCTAGAAAAAATTACAAAAATTCAAATTGGGTAGATGTATAGAAAAAATTTGATCTACTTCATAAATACCAATCGGGTTTTCGCATTCATCGCAGCACGGCTACAACTTTATTGAAAATTACAGATGATATTGGTGCCGCTATTGATAGGAAGCGGTATTCTTTTTTAGTAACACTTGACTATTCTAGGGCGTTTGATTCAGTCAGTCCATGAATTACTATGTAATAAATTGTGTCGTTTTTTTAATTTTTCTGCATCGGCTGTGGAGCAAATTAGAAACTATATATTTAAAAAAAAACAGTTTCACACCATTGATGATACAAGTTCAAATGTGGTTGATATTATTGGTGGGGTGCCTCAGAGTTCCATTCTGGGCCCACTCTTGTTTTGTTTATTTATTAATGATCTTCCTTGTTGTTTAAATAATGCTTTTGATCACACTTCAGAATATGATTCTGGTGTTTTAGAATGTAGGTTTCTTAACTATTATTCTTATAAGTATTTTATATTTTTTTACAAACTATTGGGTACACGCTGGTACACGTCAGCCGGGTTATTTCCTTAAGAACATTCGGCATGATGGTTTCACAAGAACGCAAAATTTGATTTTGCCTTACAGTTCGTACAGTTGCGACATTTATCGTTCTATGTCAGAATAATTGTTTTGTGGAACGAGTTACCTGTGTTCATTAAAAATTCTGTTAATGTTGGTTCATAGAGTTTTTGAGAATTAGATTAGAATACAGTTGTGTGTTTATCCTTGTGATTGTAATAAATTTACCATTGTAATATTCGGAAATAATTTTATTTTAATGGGGTTGGTTTAATAGCCTATTTACATGATGTGCAGACTTATCGTCATCAAAAATATAATATTGAATAATTGTCATCTGATTTTGTGATGTGTTGTTGATTTTGTGAGTTTGTACAATACAAATTATGCATGATCTGGCCGGCACAATAGTAGATGATAATGATTTAATAAAGGGAGACCAAAAGCATTTTGTGAATGTGATAGTTTACCGTATAGTGTCCCCGTAAGTAACCAAAAACAAATCTTAATTTCTTTCTGGGTAACCCCAGCAATGCAGCAGCTACTCCCTATTGGGGCAACAATCTATCATTTTTACCTGAAGACTGTTGCCACATTGTCTTCATGCACGACCAAATTTATCATATATCCAGTCAGCAATACACTGCCAAACACACCTACAGGTAACAGTTAGGAAAGGTTCAGGACCAGTAAAGGAGGATCGCGTACCTGAACATGCCAGCATATTAAGCTCTTCACAATACCCACAATACCATTGTCACCACTAAAGTAAGACCTTGTTGAAAAGTGAGATTTCATTTAATATGTTAATACATTAGTTTAACAACCTTGACCTTATTGTTGTTCCGTGAAGTGCCACAGTCTTACAATCGTAGCATAGGCAGATATGCTCTCGAGAAACTTTTACACTAATAATTTTAATAACACAATTTACGATCGACGCAACCTCCAATTGGAAAATAGTGGTACACGCACCCATAGACACGGCCAACTGCACAGACTTATTCGCCCCCCTTAACTACCGATACCGTATGGCATCCCAATAAAGAGCCGACCGTAAACCAACAGTTACCAGATGAAGGCAGTGTTGTATTCACACTCATCCCATCATCTCTGGATGGGTTATAGATTTTGAATTTTTTTTATTGAAAATAATTCTTGGTGTGTCGAAACCATATCATCAATAATTATAGGAAAAAGATTAAACAAATTTGTGAAATTAATTAATTCATATGTATAAAATAAAATAATACAATTGAAACTAATAATTCAAATTGGAAATATAACTTACAATCTCAATACAGAGCTAATTTATGTTAAAATATATTAGAATTCAATCAATAATAAATTAATCAAAAACACGTTTATTACCTGTCTATTAATTATTGGAATTTTTGTAAATGTGAACTTTTTGTTAGATTAATATTAATTTCATTAATTACAATAAAATGCATTTTCGTCCAAGTAATTCTATTTTGGTGTAATAATAAGTTGTTGATGAAAGCCGGTGATTTAGGTTATGTTAAATTTATATTTATTTGTATCCCATATGTTTATGTTTATAATTCTTGAAATTGTATTTTTATAATTAGTTTAAATAGTGAATTTATGTTTCTATAATAACACATAATTAAAATAATTTATAACAAACTATACTTTTAATTATAAATATAAATTCAATGTTTTTCTGTTACTTATGAATGCACAAAAACAAAAAGAAAAAATAAAAATCTTTCGAAGGAATTTTATTATAAGAAATTGACATATTTGACACATAATTGTGACACTTCATATCCCTCCCGCAAATATAAGGCATAGTTATACAATATATATAGTTGAAATCATAATAATCGAATTCATGTAGAATGAAACATGAAACAATAATCTATTAAATTTAGATTGAATACTTTTCCTGCATACATGTATTTCGTATTTAGGTGTGCCTTGAATCATCATTGAGTCGAAACTCGAAAATCTGTAGCCTATTTTTTTTATCACATTGATGAAAAATGTAAATAATTATATCATTTTTTGACATATCCATAACCATTCCGGAAATAAATGTGCACTATGTAAAAAAAATCTGTCAAAAGTTGCCAAGAAATATGGTAGAAACACAATGCCGCTGCGCTCACTGCGCTGTAGAATAGAAACAATAAATTTATATGGTTCTTCCCACAATACAGTTTTTCGTTCGCTACGTTCACCACTAATTTGAAAATTTTCTAAGTTGACGCTGTTGAAGCTGAGTACGAGTGAAATTTTCTATGATTGAGAGAAGTAAATATGTTACATTTAAATTTTTAAATAATACTATAATTAAAATAATTAATTGTCTACTATAATTAATCAGTCAGTGTACAATTATAAAAAACAGAGAATACTATAAAAAAATTTGATTTGAAGTTTAGTAAGAGATTTTATACAACGTCACTGTGGGAGATCTGTCTGCGCCACCAGCGTAATGAGTGCAGCGACATTGTGTTTCTTCCAAAATGCTTAAATAAAAATTAATGGCTGCGTCTGTAAACATTACTCCGGGCAGAGTCTTGTTAGGCTGACAGCCGGTCTGGTTATCTTCATATTTAAAGAAGTGAAATAAATAGCGCACTTGCTGTTCGGCCGTAACACTACCATACCAATGATGTATGTGGTTTTGATATTAAAAAAAAAATCAATTCTTTTTCTATGTTTATTGTTTTTAATATTAAAATAAATATAAATACAAATAAAAAAAATGTTTATCCCTTTTAGAACACATATATAAAATTTCATCAAAATCGTATAATGAATGATAAAATTATCTAGGATATTTAACACTGGTCAATAAAACTGGCCAGAATATCGATTTTCCAGAACTACCTTTGAAACAGTTCATATAATGCCATTTTACACCTACTTACTAAATTTCATCTATATCGGATATGGAATGATCAAATTATCCAGGATACCCAACTTTGATTAGTAAAACTGTCCAGAGTATCGATTTACCAACACTACTTTTGGAACTTTTCATATAATCCCATTTTACATCTACATACTAAATTACATAAAATCGCATAAAGAATCCTCAAAATACCCAGAATACCCAACTCTGATCAATAAAACTGGCCAGAGTTTCGATTTTCCAGAACTAACCTTGGAACTGTTACTAAAATCTCATTTTAAACCTACATAATAAATTTCATCTAAATCGGATAAGGAATGACCAAATTATCCAGGATATCTAACTATTATTAGTAAAACTCTCCAGAGTATCGATTTTCCACAACTACTTTCGGAACTGTTCATACAATCCCATTTTACACATACATACTAAATTTCATCAAAATCGTATACAGAATCCCCAAAATAACCAGGATACCCAACTCAAATCAATAAAACTGCCTTGATTATCGGTATTTTTGAATTATCTTTGGTAACTGTTTATATAATCCCAGTTTACATTTACAAACTGAATTTCATCCAAATCGGATAAGGAATACCCAATTTTGATTAGTAAAACTGTCCTGACTATCGATTTTTTAGAACTACCTTAAGAACTGTTCATACAATCCCAACATTGAACACGTAGAAAAAATTTCATCAAAATCGGTTATGAAATGATCAATTTGCAAATTTCCCGTGTGGATGTTGATTGGAAAAAAACGCGTTCGGATTTATAAATAAAAATTCTTCAAAATGGTATAGAATTTTAAGTTGTACCCAGAACATTTCCCCTTAAAAACATGGTACAAAATTTTGTACCAAGAACATTTTTTCTCATTCTTTCTCTTTCTTTATTAAGAAATGTCGAATAAGTTAACGTTGTTGTTTTTGTACTGAAAAATGTTCTATCACTTGAAGATCAACCATAAACTGCATGATCGGCGGTATAAACACTATATCAATATAAAATTACCCCAACCGCCTACCCCACGCTCTACTACATTCAGTTAATAAAAACAGAAAGAAGAACAACGAGGTACACAGCAACACACGACGCCGCCTGCCGCCATTAAACAATAAAACTTTCCACTGTAAATACGTACATTATAACATTGATTTTTTGCATTGCTTATTTCTTCTTTTCGTATGTAAAAAGCAAAAAACAAAGGAACACAACATCGTGCGACCCACGTAAAAAAAAATATTTGTGTAGTTTTTTTACTCTATCAAAAAAAAAAATCTAAACTCTAACTAAACTAAAGTATTAGTATATTTGTGTTTAATAGATAATTCGTTTTATTAAAAATAAATATATGTTAATAACAATTTAAAAAAAAAAGTGGTTTTTCCTTCATTAGAAAATTGCAAGATTGAAACAAAGAAACAGCTTAACACCCCACCCCCGACAACTATAAGAACAAAAAAATGTAAGTATTTTTTTAATTAGTCATATATTTTAAAAAAACAGTACAAGAACAAAAATCTCCTTCCGACCTTCCGGGCCCGGCTTCCGAGAAGTTGCATAATATAATATAATAAAATAGAAACCAACGTATTCTTATCAATATAAAAAAAATACTTATTTGAATTCTATCGATAATTTTCTACTTATTTTCGGACTTATCATTACTATTCACTATTAAACTGATAACATAAAAGACAACGAACTTACACTACGACGGCAACAACGCATTGATTTTCGTACATATTTTGTTTCTTCGTAATAATAATAAAAAAAAAAAAAAAAAACCATAAAAAAAATGAAAAAAAAAATAAAAAACAAATGAAAATGTTCTTTTTTGCTACCACATTCCTATCACAAATTTACAAATACATAACAAAATAACATCCAACGATCAAACATATAAATCCATACAAAATTACCAAATTATAATATTATTTATTCAAATTCAATACCGAAACACAACCGAAACCCACCGAGAAAAAATATAAATAAATTATATGTGTACGTAATATAATTGAATGAAAAATACTCACACCAACTAACCAACCAATCGCATACAGCTAGGTTTACAACGGTCGATATAATATTGTTCTAGTTATATTTTCATAAATTGTGTTCCGTATTTTATTTATATTGGCATGGAAATCAATTGTTTATGAAAATCATTGTTTTTGTGTAAATGAAAGAAAATAATGAAAAATAATTTCTTAAATGAATGATGCACTACATAAAATATGCTACATTTGTTATTATAAAAATTCGTACAATTTGTGTGTCGCGGTACATTGGTACAGTAGAAATCATAAATCGTCGTTTTGAGAAAAAATGTCTGTTTATTAAAAAAAATTATTTTTACAAAAATTGAGGTTATTGCGTTTTAAGCCAACAGCTACATTGTAATTAGCTAACGTTTTTCCATTTTTTATGGATGTTCCAAGATCCATTACAAATTTTATTGAATGTGTCACAGAGGATAGAAAATACAGTATTGTAATATACCTTGACGTAACCCATTTGAAGGTTTTCAAATAGTATTTTAATTTTTAACATAATCAGTGATTTTATTTGCACAAGTTATTGTAATTAATAATATGAAGGTTATGTTTTTTAGTCAACTAATCCTTTCACATATATGCCGTACAATTTTTGTCTAAACAATATATATTGGGACATATATTGTAAATAGGATATATTTTTTAAACGATGATAACTGTCGATTTTTTAACTTCACACATAAACTCTTCTAAAATCATGTCTGTTTTCGGAATTTTGCGTTTCGACATTTATAATTTGACAACCGGACTGGATCAACGGTTAATTTTACGAGATGTTTGCTAAAACTCATATTAATAATAATAATACAGTATTGGCTAAATCTCATAAAACATTTGAAATTTTGATATCTTCAAATCTTTCTAATTCAATTCATCTAAAGCATTAGTAGATTTTGAGATAAATCCGTCTAGAGCTATATCTAAATATTAATATAGATTTTTTTATTTCGCTCTCAACTGGTCTCAACTGCAAAGTTAAACATTTTTATTTTTTCCCAAAAAAAACACACTCTTGGGATACGTTTTCGAATTAACCGCTCAATCAATTTACATTAAGTGACACGAGTTTCGGAAACGACCAACTTTTAACTCTTACTGTTGAACTGTCACTTAGTTTATCAGTTTATATAAATTTATTAAATAAAAACAAATTTTAAATATTTTCTATAATTAGTTTTTATAATAAATATAAAATTTTATAATATTTACCGAACCGCGTTGGGTGATCTAATAATTGCAAAAATTTTAGTTAAGATTTCGAAGTCGATGACGATCGTATCGTATCGTATCGTCTGAAATTACGACAAACGATTTACTTGATATTATTAGAGTCGATTTTGTGGTTATACACCTATCATCAGAAATTATTGTCTAGAATAGACGACTATCGACTGCCGCAATGCCATTAGCGTCAATATAGAATATTTGTCTACAATCGTCTGTCGTCATAGGCTCCGATAATTCCAGTCCAGTTTTTAGGTACGACTACAGTTCACAGTCATTAAAAAATAGTTTAGAATTCAGTTTTTTTTACTTTTAGAAAAATTGTGAACATTTTGATTGCCAGATGTGACGAAAAATTACTCATTTTACGATTTTCTGTTATTTTGACAATTTTGACGTTCGTCATTTGATCCGTAGTGTATTTGTGACCAAGATACGCTAAATTACCATCAACTATTTACTTGCCAATTATTTTTTATTTTTCCATTGGCGCCCACAAAATATCGACAAATATTTGTAAAAGTATTTCATCCAATTTACACCAATGACAAATATTTGGTATGTACACCGGACACTGTATATTTATCTATTTCTATAGTACGGTCAAGATTACGAAAGTGTGCACTTTTTTATTATCGTGAATTTTATTGTAAAACGTATTACATTTGTTTTCTAATAATAATTAAAATAATGACACAACTCACATTCAGATTCAAGTTTAATGCCTTATTATATACCGTAAAGTAAAATCTCAGATTTTTATTGACACTTGACTCGATGGCTTTAGCTTAGTTTTTCTGCGGAGTGAAGAACTGCCAGTTTTCATACTTTTTTTTTTCTTTTCTATGGCAGCTCTGCTCTGTAACAAGCGTTTTTCAGTTTTTCTGCCGCATATTTTTGCAATTCTATATCTTCTAGAACATTTAATTTCAATAAAAGACATTTAATAAAATAATTAAAATAAAATCAAATTAAGTTTTATTACAAAATTGGTTTTAGCTAAAAGAAAAAGTGTAAGTTTTATGGTGTGTGTGTGTGTGTGTGTGTGGTGGCGCGTACCACACATTTTAAAATCGATTCAATAAAATATTAAGAAAAAAAAAATGCGCAATTGAATTTGTTGATACTTACATTTTTTTTGCTCTTCTTCTTTTACCGTATGTTACTAAAAAGTGTTGTATGTAATTGAAACATAAAAAAAAACATAAAATTTGCACAAAAAACAACAACAAATTGATAACGTGCTTTTTTTTTTTTTTTCCCCGAGGTTATAAAAAATTATTTTTTTTTCTTAAATTTTTGGTGGTATATTTCATAATGTAAAAGAATATTACTTTTCAAAAAATAATATCCGGTGACATTTATGCATAAAAAATAACTTTAATAATAAAAATTAGTTTTTTTTTTTATATCTACAATTATTGTCATTGTAAGTAACTTAAGAAATGTGAATAAAGTGTAAAAGTGGTGCAAAGAATTTTGACATTAAATTAATATTTGATTATTTTTCATTCAATTTTTTTTCCTAATTATATAAAAAATTTGTTTGTTATTATATGTTAAAATATTATTTTAAAAAAAGTCATATTGTTGTAATCACACGTCATGTAGGTCATGCAACCGGCGAGAATGAAAAAATAATATTAAAGTTACAAGCATTTATGCAAAAATGTTATATATAAAATTTAATACATTTAACTTTCGACAATTTTTGATGCAAAATTGAAATTCTTTTACATTGTTGAAGATGTCCGCCGCCGACGTTATCAAGTTTTATTTTAAATTGTTTTTTTTTTAAATCATTTGATCTGCGTCTGCGCCTCAATTTTATTTATTTTATATTTTGTCGGTTTTTTTTTTATCTTTCAACTCACATTAAATTCAATACAAAATTTAAGGCATTTTATGAGAATTCATAAATTCATTGTTTTTATTCGTTCATAATTCAGATGAGAGAAAAAAACAAAAAAAAAAGAAAACGGTTAATTTTTTTTTGTTGTTATTATTTTATTAGTGTTTTTACATATAATTTACAATTCAATATTGTTGTTGTTGCGCTTTGTAGTTTGTTTTTTTTTTTTTTTTTTCAATATTACAGTTATTTTATTTTATTTTAATTCTTTTTTTTGTTCTTTTCTTTTCGGTTTTTTTATTATTTTTTATTTTTTTTTCAATTTATAGAAAAATTATAATTCACACACACACACACAGAAGACACACGCCCACAAATACAGGGAATAACATTTTTTATATATATTTTTTTTTCTTTGATAAATAACTAAAGAAACATTTTTTTTCAAATGTTTAATTAAAAAAAAAAAAATTAAAAATTGTAAAAATTGTGAAAATAAAAATAAAACAATACAAAAACAAATAAAATAATAAAATTAAAAATAAAACAAAACAATCAAGTGGACGGCATTTTTTCTTTCTTAAATTGAAGTGTGTGTGTTGTTTTTTTATTTAATAAAGAAAACAAAAACAAAGCAACAACAATCGTAAATTAAACAGGTGACCATTTAATTTAATTTTTTTATTATTTTATTATTTTATTATATTTTTTTTTTGTTTCACGACACTAAAATCAAATAAACACCAACACTTTGACTTTGTCTCAGTCCCCTACAAACATATTAGGCGAGCCAGGCAATCGTTTGAGAAAAATATGATGTATAGAAAGATAAAACGTTGGATATAGATATATTAGACTTACAAGGGAACCACCAGAGGTGTCGTACTCCGAATTCAATGGAATTTTTTCCAGGTTGTAGTACTCACTAAAATATAGAACAAAATTAATTTTTCCCCAATTTCACTTTCAAGGGGATAACGATGCCTACGAAAGACTACAAAACAAGACATTTTATAACAATCTATAACTTTTGATCCCGAAATGCAACAATAATTTTTGAAGTTCGGAAATAATCGCGCTATCTAAAGTGTGCTACATTTCACAAAAAAAAATTTTTAAATGAATTGGATTTGGTCACAGGATTTATCAAAAGTTAATAATTTTGAAAAATTGTGTAAAAAAAATACTTGTAACTTTGTCAGGAACAATTTTTTTTTAACAAATTACTTTAAATTGAGTCGATGAAGAAATTTTTCACTTTTAATTTGAGCCATAATTTTTTAATATGAGGTACTTTGGTTGGAAGAATCTAAAAGTGATGTCAATTTGACGATTGAGCTACCCAAAATTGTGAGAATACAGTCTGTATCGAAAAATTGAACACACAATTTTTATTTTTTTTTAGGAAAGTGATAATTTGTATTAAAGTGTTGTAGACACAAAGATATTTTACACCATGATTTATGGCCACATTTGTGATTCTTTAAAAATGAAGTTTACCGGGTTTTCAAATTTTGGTGACCTCACCCTCATTTATCTGCTTGCAATCCATGAATATTTAAATAACTTAATATATCTCTGTGTTGGCAGATGATTATGGACAAGTAATTTTAATTTAATTATAGTGTTCCGATTATGTAGATTATAATATCTTGGTTATTTAAAACAACTATATTCGAGATTACGAGAGCACAACGTGTGATTCAGAGTGTGGAATGGTTATGTTTGTCATTTATATAGTTGTTTTAAATAACCAAGAAATTATAATATAAATAATCGGAACACTATAATTAAATTACAATCACTTGTCCATAATCAGCTGTTAGCACAGAGACATAGTAACTTATTTAAATATTCATGGATTGTAAACAGATATCTGAACGAGAGACCATCAAAATTTGAAAAGCCGGTAGACTTCACTTTTAAGGAATCATAAATGTGGCCATAGTCAGTTGTTCATGGTGTAAAACAATTTTGCGCCTACAACAGTTTTTTACAATTTATCAGTTTCATAACGATTAAATAAGTACATTTCGAAATAAAGCATTAAAGAAAACGAATTACTAATTATTAATAATGAATGTATAATTTATATGTAAATGTGTTTCAAGAGCTTTAAAAATTATCGAATTTTATGGAAACTGCTGTAAAATGAATTAAAATTTGATAAAATAAAATAAAAATTTTGTGTTCGATTTTTTGAAACATCCTTTTGGATAGCTCAATTGCCAAATTGACATCACTTTTACATTCTTTCAACCAAAGTACCTCAGATACCGCTATATTAAAAAATTATGGCTCAAATTAAAGATGAAGAATTTTTTCAATGACTTTATTTAAAGTAATTTTTTAAAAAACTTGCTTCTGACAAAATTATAAGCATTTTTTTTACACAATTTGTCAAAATTATTAACTTTTGGTACACCCTGTGACCAAATCCAATTCATTTTAAAAAATTTTGTGAAATGAAGCACACTCTAGATAGCTATTATTTTCAACTTCAAAAATTATTGTGGCATTTCGGGATCAAAAATTATATATTTTCATAAAATGCCATGTTTTGTAGTTCTTCGGAGGCCTTGTTACCCCCTTAAAAATGAAATTGGGGGAAAAGAAAATTAACTTTGTTCTATATTTTGGTGAGTACTACAACCGGGAAAAAATTTCATTGAATTCGGAGTACGACACCTCGGGTGGTTCCCTTGTAAATAAATTATTTAAATTTTTATTACTCGTTCTTTGTCACTGATACTTAAATAATTCTTCTTAATATCTTCATTTATAATTAATAATGAAGAAGGCTACGGCTGTTACATTGGGTGGGCAAAACAAGAAGTAATTTTGGTTTATAATAAATAGGCTATTGGCAATTGGATAACTTTCAAATGACTTCTTACGATGTTATAATTTTTTCCCTTTTTTGCTTATTTTATTTATTCATTTTCATAAAAACTTCGGACAGACTTCAAAAACGATCTATGAAGTTGTGTGCAAGAATGTCAGAAATTATTTACAAAATACCTTTCTGAGCATCTTCACTAAAACATGACCAATATTCGTGTCGACCACAAACTGTAGTTGATGGTCAAATCTATCAGAAATCATTATTTTCAATTTTAACCATATGTCAGAGATTCCATACAGAGGTTAAATGTATCACATATACAATTAATTGAAAATCATTTAAAATGTCTTGGACTCATTAAGTAGCTCGATATTTTGGTTCAACAATGAAATAAATTTAATTTATTGTAAACATCTAATGCACAACTGAAGGCATAAATTACAAAATTTTATTATAAAATCCAGAGAAGCTTTCATCACCGGAGCAGCGACTCTTTCTGTAAAACGCATCAGGTTGACAAATCTGCAATACGACTATTTATATGCGGCAAGCAATAATCTGCTAAGATTTTCCATTATTTTGTCGGTATTTCTTTTACAATTTTCCAAATTTTTTTTTTTTGAAACAACAAATGATTTGATATTTTTTTAAATTTTAATTTAAGTTATTTTTTTGTATTTTTTTCAGCACTTTGGAAACGTTATTTTTCAACATTCAAACATTGGAATTACTTGTAAGTATGACACATGTATTAAAATAAATGTTTTATATTAAATAATAATAATAATACGTCATATATTTGTATGCAAAGATTCCGATAACCTTAAATGTTAAAGTAGTGTCTTAACTTACCACTTACCCTCGAAAATGGTATATATTTTAAATCATTCCAGAAATAATTCTCGATAAATTTTAAAATTAGTAAACGAAGTTCCAAATGTTTGTGTTATAACAAAATAAAGACGAATACGAGCCGCCCATCAACTGACTGAATCACAAAACTTGTCATTATCTAATTGTCACACATGCCAGTCTTTGTGCTCTTTCCAAATTTATTACAACTATCTTATGTTGTGATCTTATGCCACCACACAACCGAAGCATATTGTTATTATGGGTCTTACAATCACAGCGTACAACCAATGCACATTAACCTTGGTGATAGTCCCCATCTGAGTTCCTACATACAATACGACAACAATGTATTTCAATCGTTGGGTTCCGAAATTTTTCCTCATTGTACCAATTTCAGGTTAATCTCGAATCTAAGGTATTTGATACACTTGGAAACCGTGTTTTGAAAACTTTTTAAAATATGTTTGGTTTTGTGTGCTGGATACACACAAGATCATTCCGACGAATTCAAAACACCAGTTCAATTTTGTTTGGGCTTTAAATTTATGTTTTCATCAAATGGGCCCACTACTGCTTCAAAGATGCATTAGAGCTTCGCGATCAAATGAATTTCTCAATTTTCATCTAATTTATTTCACAATAAATCGATAAACAAATAAACATGGTTGAATTTCTATTTTTTCAAATATTTAGTTGCTCATTTGAAGTATAGATTTTTGTACATTTTTGTATCGGAAGTCTATCCAAACTTCATTGTATCGCAAAATAAATGTCAGATTTGATTTTTTTGTGCCATAAAAATTTAAATTTAATTTGTCAAATTGTGTAATATATGGGGAATTTTCGATGGGATGGAACAGGAATCTGGTATTTTATAACTGTATCAATTTTAAGGGAACTAACAAGGGAACCATGTCTGAGGCGTCGTACTCCGAAAATTTACCAGGTTGCACTCATCGTACTCATCGACGAATAGAAGAAAATTTTTTTTCTTCCTAATTTTCAATCGTATATTACAAATTTGTACGGCAACCGATGAATTATTATTACATTATTATTTCACTTATATTTTTTTAAAAACATTATATTAATTTATTTGCATGCATTTTCATTAAAAAAAATTTATATTTTATTTTAATTTTTTTTAATTATTAGCAAAAGTGTTACAAAAAAAAAAATTAATAAAAATTGAAATTTTTTTGAATTGTTAACTATGCACATGTTTTTGGTCATTTGTATCCATGTAAAAGTCCATATGCAATTGAACTATTTAGAAATACGAACTTTAAATAATTTAGATTATCTATAAAATATGCTTTCGTTCATATAATTTGGCCATAATAAATTGTTGATCTTTCGTTAATATACAATACCCTGTATAGAAAAGTTTTAAGAGCGTTTCTAAGAAAAATCTTACCAGTGAACATACTTAAGTGCTATTCAAAATTTAAGTTGAGATATAGATCACTTGAAAGGATATTATGAGTTAGAATTTTTTCTGAAAATATGAAATGGTTCTTGAAAGTTTATTTACCAAAATTGGCAACAACTTCTGTTTTGACTGACATAATATAATAATCGGGAAGAAATCAATAACAAAATACCAAATACATTCAATACCATATAATTAGACACTACCACCAGGCTCTACTCCACTCATTCAACTTTTAGACATATACTTTTTTAGGTATAATAAGACATATTCTGGCACTTCGGGATCAAAAATTTTGGATTTTTATAAAATGTCATGTTTTTTTACTCATTCGGAGGAGTCATTGCCCCCTTCAAAGTGAAATTGAGGAAAAAAAAAACTTTGATGAGTACTTGGCTAGTGCTCCCAAGTTTCTTTGCCTGATATTAGTGAGTAGTAGTAGAGAATTGTATTGTACTTTTACTACTTTATCGTAAGTTTGTCAAATTTTGGTTGCTTTTTATTTAATAATCACTTTAAATTAATTTTTTTACGGGTTTTCATTTGTTTACATTTGCCCACTTTTTCAAAATGCAGTATACAAACGAAATCATATGCATTCGATGACTTTCAGCACACGTTTTCTTCAAATAAAATAATATAACTACAGACCTTCTCGTAAATTTGTTAAAAAAAACGATAAATACGATATCAACTTTAACATCAATTAATATCCCATTCATTTAGTTGATATCGGAATCTAGTCAATCTACATAATAATAACTATATTACTCACAAAATCGCTTAAAATTATCAATCTAAAACCAGAAAATGTATTCAACACACAGGCACACGTGGAATCTATCCAATCGTTCATGCTTGGAACTGCTCTATAGTTGATTTAACCCAAGCATACAAATCAAACGAAATCAATATAATTCGCAGCATAATATCGTTATTATCTCACAATGAATTGGTTAGTTAGTATTGAATTTCATCAAAATAGACAAGAACAGTGGCCTGGTATGCAATTGGATCAGTAGAAGTGTTCAATTTTTTAAGTAAATTCTAAGGAACAACCTGTATAATTTCATTTAAAGCACTCATACCAAATTACAATCAAATAGATCAGCA
Organism: Bibio marci; assembly: GCA_910594885.2. Classification (NCBI taxonomy): domain Eukaryota; kingdom Metazoa; phylum Arthropoda; class Insecta; order Diptera; family Bibionidae; genus Bibio; species Bibio marci. The sequence continues at coordinate 12,123,931 of OU343119.1, read as the reverse complement.
GCTCAGTCATAGATGTACAATTGGAATAGTACAAGTAAATATGTGGGTATGCGTTTGAGAAGAATTTATAGTATTCTGAGAAACATTTAGGATAGCTTAAGAATCTGTTGTTGTTGCGTTGCGTTAATTTTAATTAAAGTAAAATAATCCTAAGTACAATGGTACAGCCTTACGTAACCAGCTATAGACTAAAGATAACATTTAATGACGCGATAACAAACATGAACTGGGTTAGGTGGAAACGACATTTTCTTTTATAATAATCAAATTATTTGTAGTTAGATTTGTTGTTGCAGATTACTGCATTTAATTTTGTTGATTGTAACACATACACAATTAATATTTTTTGTGTCACAGATTCCAAAAATCATTATAAAACCGTTGAATTAAATTTCACATAATAAATTTTAACAGTTGAAACATCAAATTCCGGTATACCGTATAAGTAATATATCAATTAAAAATTGATCTGGAGTTAATGTCTCGCGTAATCATGTGGATTTGATCATATTGAACAAAACAGTGTCTAATTAAGGTATGCAAACAATTGCTGGTATGTTTAATTTTTTTAATTAAACATTAACAGTGGTGATTATTGGTAATAATTATTATGGATTTATTCATCACGCCCCGCACGTCATTCGTTCTGATTGTGACTAGTAAAATCGTAAAATATTCTTACGAAAAATAAAAAAAAACTTAAAATCAGTGGTCGTGATTATTATTCACAAATATTATTACTAGCGCAATAATTTACCACCAAAAATATTTTTATCATATATTTTACATCAATGGTTCAAGTAATGGTGAAAAAATAATATGGAATTTCAATGTAAGTAATGTGGGTAAGTAATAAATATTACTATAAATAACTAATTTTAATCATTAATATGTAGCTATAAATTGCATAATAGAGGTGTATGCATATGAAATGTCTATTTTACTGACAATCCACGACGACACGCAACTTACGTATTGCTTGTGTCGGATAATAATAACTTTCCCTAACTGAAGAGTAAACAGTGATCAAAATTCAGCATCAAATCAACGTAAAATGGATAACATTATTGTTTTGAAAACATCTTGTTTTGTACTCGATATTTAGCATTTGCGACTCACGTTTTTTTTTTACGGTGATGTTTCATTTGAATTGAATGGCTGTGGAGAGTCATCGATTATTGGTATTTTAAATAATTAAATATTTTAGTTATAGTTAATATTTAATATGTTTTATGGTGGAACTAGATGAGTTAGCATTGCAATCCTTGCCCTTGAAAATATGAATAATGCAGAGGATCTATATAATGCGAATAACAATAATAATCGAGTAGTTTACAAATCACAAAATGCATTTGTATTATTCAATAAGAATATTATTAAAATGTTCAGATTGAAAAAAGATACTGTTAATGATACTATTGAAAAAAACTATCTCCTTTTATGATACAACCAAACAGAATCTCTGCATTTAATTTACATATATTTTGACATTTGGTGGTGCTGAATAGAGGCGCCAAATGAAAGTATACCGTGAGTGAGTTCAAGAATACAATATTTTAATCGCATGCGAAAACAAGTTAGACGAAAAAAATCCTTCGATTACGAATTTTTTCGAGTGAGTTCAAAAATAGACTGCCAGACAACGATATCCCGACGTTTGAGAAATGTCTGAATTAAAAGAAAGTGACACCTAAAGGTATAAAATCCCTGTGCTTCTTCAACGACACAAAAGAAAATTTTTGGTTAGCCATAAAAGAATGAATGTATATCGACACCACCTTGACGGTGGACCTGACTCAACGTTGCAACCAGTTGGCAATATCCATGGAAAATGGCATTGCCTTGTATTTGATAAAATCAAATATTTATCACCGGAATGATCAACGACATAAAATTAGAATTATGTTGATCGATTACTTTTTGTTTTTATAAGCCACGTTGAAAGTTATGAAACCACCACCAAAAATTGAACCAAGAATGCCAAATGATCGATCGCATGTTGCAAAACTATTTCAAACAAATAGAATTCTGACCCAGCCTGAGCGCCAATTATTTCAAAATCAAATTATGATTAGATAAATAAGCGCTCAAGTCAAGTTACTCCAAGGAGTTTATGGCATCTACCCACCATTCATAACAATTGGTAAATTAAATTCCACACGGAAGTATACAACAATTCACCAATTAATTCATAATTATCGAATGGTAGATGTTTCCTTAACCCCATTATTATCCGGTTTTTTCTACCATTAAGCGATCAAATTCGCAGCTGAAAAATGACACCAAATATGTTCACATATAAATTATAGCTATACCACTGTGTCAGCAAGTCGATGAATGGTTGTCCTCAAAAGACGAAGATACGAAATAAACCTACATTTCATATGCATACACCTATTATTATAAATGTATCAATTAATTTCAATTAATTTTGAAATCTTAAAATTACCTAATTTTTTCTATAACATTATAATTATTACAAATAATCACCACTACACTGATTTTCTATATGAATAATATTTCGAATTATATTTGCGGCTGTGTAATTAGTCGCAATCAAATAAACTATTTTAAATAGATTTATTAACTGATTCAAAATAAATGGTTTTGCCTTTTACTTTAACTATTCTTAATGTTCTTATTGTGTCTTGATGACACCATTTGAATGTTTACGTTATAATGTCGGTCGGTTGGATGACAATTAACCATAAATAAAATAGTACAAATCGGGAGAAACTAATACCTGCATGAGAACCACCCGAGGTGTCAGGTTTTAGTACTTATCAAACTATGAAACAAATTTTTTTGTTTTTCTTCAATTTCACTTTGAAGGCGCCAACGATTTTACAGCAGTTTTCATAAATTCCATTAATTTTTACAGCTCTTGAAATACATTTACATATAAATATTGGGTTCATAACTAACGGTACATTATATTTTATTCAAAATATTTGCCATCTGAAGCTACATCGTTTGACCATCTTTGTGGCAAATTATGGATTCCCTCATAGAAGCCGAACTTCTTAGGTTTTAAAGCAATCCATGAATCCAGCCATTTTTTCATATCTTTGTATGAATTGAACCGCTAAACAAAATACTTGTTTACACTTCAACTGAATGTTCTATACTAGTAAGTATTGCCACTTCACACTGAGTACAAGCAATACTACTTACGACACCTATCAGATTATTCCCAGGACTTCGTTATAGACCCAATATTGTTCTGGTTATGTAGATTAATGTCTTGATTATTTAAAAAAAAAACTACGTAAAATTTGGTGATAGGTCTCCTTTCCAAAATAATTCGCAAAAAAATAATTGATTGGGAAAAAGACTTAATAAAATATTATTATATTAAAATAAGTACTTTTTTTACAATTAAACATTTTAATAAAATTTTAAAAGAAAATAAAATAAAAAGACGTAAATTTGAAAAATCTTAAAAAAGCATAAAATTAATAATAATAATTAAAATTTTTAATAACAAAAATTAAAAACTATAATTTTATAAAAAACAATTATTTATTTTCCAAAAAAATGCATCATTTTCATTTTCACTGTATTTTATATTGAATATAAAATGTTATAAGGACACTATGATGTTACAGTTGATACAATTTTCGGAGTAGGTAACCTTGTTATATATAAACGTTGGATATTTTCATAATTCAATTTTTTCGTATATAGATGATTTGACCATAGTGATGTGTGTGCATTTTCTTTGAGATTAGAGGGAATTTAACCTGCTATATTTCGTGATTAACAAACATCAGCGATAAACCATTGCACTACTGAGTGTTACGGAGCTCTGGCAAAGAGTCTATTAGTGATTGGAGGTGGAGGCGGCGGGTATAGCAAGAATACTTTTAAAATAGGGATTTTAGATTAGATTTCATACCAAAACTATTCATACCATATTTTCATTAAATTTCTTTTACTATGAGGTAGCACATACATTTTATGCAAAAGTGTTCTTGGGATAGCTTATAAAGAACCTGAACATTAGAACACTGATACCATTCAAATCCATATCCATTTTCATTACATAAGAGGCATAATATTTCATATGTATATCCAAAAGTATAGTTGAAACGTCCTAAGAATGTACTTGGAACATCGAGTCCCTGTCCCATTCGCTTTTATATGAGGTGTCTGTCACATGTAACTAAAGCTAATACCCACATATCTTTGGCATATCATGATCATTCGAATCCCTATCCAATTCGCTGTCATGTGAGGTGTCATTTCATATAATGTACCGAACCAAAAATATTCCTGTAATATTCGCATTCTTGGAACATTATGATAATTCGAACATTTCATATGTGGATGTAACGCAGTTCAGTGGCACAGTGATAAAATCACATGTCATATATTCAATCCGAAGATTGTGGGTACCATTCCCAATATTGAGATGAAAAAATTTGTTAGTATTTTTCATACTAAAAATTGATCAACTGAAGTATTGTTCGTTTTTGAAATCAAAAAGCGATTATCTTTGAAATCTCCAATCCTTATCTCATACCATTTCAAAAGTAGTTCTACATGTTCTACAAAATAAAAATTTCTTTATTGTATCCCGCAAAGATCTTTATGCTTGAAAATCAGTTATCAGTCGAATTCCTTTGCATATTAAATGCTTGTACCAAATGACATGACAAGGAAATATGTCTGCGAAAGAATCTCAAAACGAAAAATATAAATTTATCAAAGAAACTCAAGTCTTTTTTTTTTTTTTTTCCATTAATTTAACTTGGTGAGGGTGACAAAATTTGGGGTGTATCATTAGCAAATTCCCTGTTTTCATATATAAAAAAAAAAAACAAATAATTAATAAAAAAAAAAGCCAATTTTCAATGAAAAGACTCGCCAATAATTCAATATTAATTTTTTAAAATTATTAATTACAGAAACTTATCGAAGCATAAGAATGAATGCGGAACAACAACGAAGTGACGACACGAAGAACTTATCAATTGATAATACATTCAAATGTTTTATGTGTGATAAAACATTTACAAATGCAAAACATTTAAAATATCACGTGCAAGAACATGAAAAAGTTACGTGTCGTTTTTGTTATGAATCTGTTCCAAAATCGCTTATGTGTTATCATATGAATTTACATCACGGTGGTTCAAAAATTTATAAATGTCCAGTTTGTTCGAAAACATTTACACAAAAAGCTAACTTAGCCAGACACAGAACGGTACATACCGGTGAAAGACCATACAAATGTGATCTTTGTTCTAAAGGATTTACACAAAAATCAAATTTATACAGTCATAAGACAGTACACAATGGTGAAAAACCATATAAATGCGATATTTGTGGGAAAGGATTTACTCAAAAATCTACGTTATTCTTTCACAAAACAATACACACCGGTGTAAAACCATTTCAATGTGATGTCTGTCCAAAAGGATTTACACGAAAATGTCTTTTAGCCACTCACAAAGCATTACATATTGATGGAAAAATATATGAATATGATCTTTGTCCAAGCCAATTGCAACAAAAAGTCATTTCACATAATCAAAAATTAATAGCAACCAGTGCAAAACCTTTTAAATGTGATATTTGTTTGAAGAGATTTATTAATAAATTTACATTGGACATGCATAAAACAGCACATACCGGTGTAAAACTATTTAAATGTAATATTTGTTTAAATAAATGTTTCAATTTACATGAGATAAAAATTCATATGATAAAACATAATGGAATGACACCGCATAAGTGCAGCGAATGCCCAAAAGAGTTCCACAATGCCAAACTATTAAAACAACATATGATTGTACATTATCAAAAATTTCAGTGTCCTATTTGTTCTAAATTATTTGCGCGACTCATTAATATAATCGAACACATGAAAATATGTAAAAGTTCAGATGTTATAGCAAAAGAAAATGAAGCTACTCCAAAAGATAATAACATTAAAATCTATTTGGAACCAAATGGAAACGGATCTGCAAAAGATAACAACATTAAAATCTACTTTGAACCAAACATCGAAAGAAAACAGAAAGATAAAAATGCTATCAAAAGTACACCGTCGTCCATCGAATGTGAAAAAAAAACATATTACAATAATAATGACGCACAAATGAGCACAAGCACTTATACCGATCAATTAGAATGTATGAACGAAAATATTGATTCTGAATTGCAACAAAAATTTTATGGAAACCAAGATGACTCTTCTGAGTTGCATAACCAATTATTACAAATGAAACCGGAACTGGATTTAATTTATGATTATATTGATCCAAATACAATTAAACAAGAATTAGATATAGACAACTCAGAATCCGATACTGCTATTAGATTTGATTTTGAACAACAAAACTATGAACTATATTCCATTTTAGATATTATCAAATCTGAACCTCAATAGTAATTAATTTTTAATATTATTATAATTCAGCCGAACGGTAGATAGTGAATTTAAATTTATAAAGATTATTAATTACTATTTAAAAATACAAATTTATTTTAAAGTTTACGTTACCAAAAATCCATCGGAAAATTCAAGAAGTAATTTTTTTTTTTTTAAAGAGAAATCATAAAAATATTTTTTTTTAAGTAAATGATAAAAAAAATTTGAAAAATATTTAATTATTTAATTGTAAAAATTGATTTAATATTCTTTATAAACTGTATTTTACGATAATTGTATAAATTTTATAATATTAAATTCTATACCTTCCGAAAGTATTGTGCTATTTTTTTTTTCTTTTTAAATTTACTGCGTCACAATGCCTTCTTGCGACTATGTTTCAAGTAATTTATATCAAAAAATTAGGCAATCGATTAACTAAACATTTTTGGAACTTATTGTTTTTATTATATTATCTCAGATCCTAATGTTTTCAAAATTTTTATATTGTCGATCTTCTCCATCAACTTACTTACATACTTACTGCATGGCGTTATAACCGAGGTGCGGTTTTTTAGCCTTCTCCAACACGTTTTTCCAACCTGACCTATTCGCAGTCGCAATGTCTTCCAATCGCGAATTTTAAGGATATTTATATCACAGTTTACTGCATTTAGCCATCTCGCCTTAGGTCTTCCGGCTTTCCTTCTATCTTGTGGTTCTCGTTTCAATCCGAGGAAATATCTATGGATTTCTTAAGGATGTCCACTGAAATTTTATATGATGAGTGGAGCCCTGTCCATGGATTTTTAATGTCTTTGGATTATCCGTATTTTTCCTATGATAATTTCAACGGATTCTCCTTAGAAGTATTTCTCGTTGCTATTATTCCACATAGAATATTCACAGAATTTATATTCATATTTTTTGTGAGCAGATTTACGGATTTAGACAAAAATATCTTTGGATCGTCTATGAATTGGGAAAGTAATAACCGTGAATTGTCCGTATTAGTAGAATAAATTTTCTTATGACGTTGTGTGCTGGTTGTTTTAAATATTATGAAAATAAATTAAAAAGACCATTGTCTTGGATAATTGGTGAAATAAATTATGAATACAATGCCGACTATGTGGATTTTTTCCACGGATATTTTTCAAAGTACGGACAAATTGTTACAATGATGGTACAATATTACCAAAAATGTATGGATGTGGGATCAAAATAAATACTTGTGGATTGGCTAAAAATTTTAAAAAGTTTACTTGTCACAAATGTTATCAACATTAAAAGACTTCTGACATTGGGAATTTGTATTGTTAGTTAAAGTGGTTAAGGTTAAATCTAATAATTTTACCATCTTGTTTATTTCACCAAGTAGACGTTGTTACCGCAGAAAAATGACTAATATATGATTAAAATGCAAATTCTAAGGTGAACAAACGTTGTAATTCTTTATTGTTAGAAATAAGAGAAAATACCGTTTCAATAAACGGCCACATTGGAAATTTCCCATTGTTTATTTGAATAACTCGATTAGATTTAAAGTTATATCAACTTAATTATATATATTTATGCTAAAAAAGTTATATCGACTTAACTTAACTTAAATTTTGAATTGTTCCATATGACTAAAACATTCTCAAAACGATTGTTTGGATAACTTGATTTTCCTGAAATCTTGAACTTAATATTTTGATTAAAATTAATGAAATTAGTGTTTCCAAAAATATCCTACACCTATACAATTTTCACACTGTCACGATATGTCCATAATTTTTTCCATTCCAATAATAACTGCAGAAATGTTTGGATGAATTATTTGAAATTTTCAACTTATTTTATGAAAAATTGTGTACATATGGTAGGGGAGGTGTTTATTTTCAGACACCCATACACCGATAAATTTGTTAATTAACATATTATAAAATGAATTTTCATAAAGATAATCTCCCTCTCCACGAAATGCTTGTTGTTGAACAAGATATAGGTGATTGAGAACAGACTAAGACATATATATAAAAAAAAATATAGTGTTGGACGCTATTCACAGAGTTTAAAAATGTTCCCACAAATAACGTTTTATATAAGAATAATTGAATTAATAAAGTATCTATCGAAACCCAGATCAATTGGTGAATTTTTAAATACTCAAATGTGCTTAGTAATTTACCTACTTGACTGGTAGTTATGCTGTAAACATAAGAGGGGGTTCAATTGTGTTGAGATGATTTGTCATATGTCTGAGTAATTATTCCATACACGTAATATCCTTTCATGCGTTATTGTTCAATTTAAAATTATGTTAAGTAAAATCAAGAAATTCTTAAATTGTTCTCGTAAATTAAAAATCTTAAATTTTTTCCTATTCGTTTCGTTATATACACCTTTAATATTCTAATTTATATTAAATCATTTCACAGTGATTAATTGGTTACTTGCTTTGAATATACGATATTGCGAACGGATAATATTCGAAAATAATTAATTTTCTAAAAATTATTAATTACAGAAATATAACGAAGAATAAAAATGAATGCAGAACAACAACAAAGTGATAAGATGCAAAATTTATCAATTGATAATCATTTTTTAAAATGCCGTATTTGTGATAAAACTTTTAGTATTGTTAAACATTTAAAAACCCACGAAAAGGAACATGAAAAAATTACATGTCATTTGTGTTCCAAAACTGTGTCAAAATCAAGTATACGTCAACATATGCATTTACATACAGCAGGAAAATTATATAAATGCCAAATTTGTTCGAAAGGATTCGCACAAAAATCTAACTTACGCCGACACAGATCAGTGCATACCGGCGAAAAACCATACAAATGTGATCTTTGTACGAAAGTATTTACACAAAAAGCAAATTTAGTTCATCATAAATCAGTACATAACGGTGAAAAACCATATAAATGTGATATTTGTGGGAAAAGATTTACACAAAGATCTACGTTAGTGTTTCATAAAATAGTACACACCGGTGTAAAACCTTTTAAATGTGATATTTGTTCGAAGGGATTTACACGAAAATGTCTTTTAGCCACTCATAAAGCAATGCACTCCGGTGAAAATGTATTTCAATGTGAAATTTGTGGGAAAGGATTTGAACAAAAATCTCAATTAGCCGGTCATAAATATGTGCATACCGGTGAAAAAGAATATAAATGTGATATTTGTTCGAAGACATTCGTACATAAATCTACTTTAACCATACATCAAACGGCGCACACAGGTAAAAGACTATTTCAATGTGACGTTTGTTCTAGAAGATTTGCACATAAGTCAAGCCTTGCAATTCATAAAAAAATACACTCCGGTGTAAAACCATATAAATGTGATATTTGTTCGAAGGGATTCACACAAAAACATTACGTAGCCATTCATAAAACAATACATACCGGTGAAAAACTATTTAAGTGTGATATTTGTTCGAAAGAATTTACACAAAAAAGTCATTTAGATAGTCACAAATCTGTGCATACCGGCGAGAGACCTTTTAAATGTGATTTATGTTCAAAGGGATTTATACATAAATCTACTTTAGCCATACATAAAAAAGCACATTCCGCTGAACGAAAATTTCAATGTTCTGTTTGTTTTAAATTATTTGCACGACTTTATGGTATAATGAAACACGCGGAAAAATGTCAAACTGCAAATTATATGCCAAATGGAAATCAATCAACGAAAGATAACAACAAAAGTCTAACATACACAATCACTAATTTCAATAAAATCGAATTAAGAACCAGCAACAATAATATTGATTCTGAATCACAACAACAAATCGATGGAAAACAAGATGACTATAAATTGGATAAAGATTTATCAAAAATGAATCCTGAACTTGATTTAATTTATGTCGATGCACAACCAAATACAGTTACATTTAAACAAGAATTAGATACCGACGAGTTCGACTCCGATACTGCTATTCAATTAGATTTGCAACAAGAAAACTATGAATTACATTCCGTTTTAGATGTGATCAAATTTGAACATCAAGAGTAATTGATTCATAATAAACTTGCCAGCCGAAAAGTAAAGTTCCGGTGAATTTAAATAATTAATTTAATTGCCATTTAATATTTTATGCGGTAATATGAGTTCCGCATTTGGAAATTTAAAATATATTTGTAATTTGCCAGACACCTCAAACATTGAAAAATTTATAATGAAACATTAATAAGTATAAAAAGCATGCAAAGACTTAAAATTTAGGCGATTAATTAATTTGAAAATATTGTTTATTGTTTGTATTTTATTATAATTGTATAAATTTTATATGATTAAATATTTTTCAATTTAACCTTGCTATTTTTACTTTAATTATAAGAATGTCGATTGACATCAAATTGGTAAAATTCGCAGTTTCCCTTTAGTAGTAATTTTTTTACTAATTTGTGTTTGCATTTATTGTTTTAAATCCAGAAAAAAACTCTTTAAGCTATGCCACAATCATTTTTCCAGTCTATAAAATTAGTCGGTACGTTAATTGCAAACCAAATGATCTATGTGCACTTAAATGGGCGCAATAAAGACCCAAATTTAACTGTTTGTTTTATTAAGTATTGTAGTTTCTGTTTCAAGTTTTAGTAGAATATAATGATTTGAATTCTTAAAATTTCAGTTATTTTAGTTTTCTGAGTTTGTTTCCGCGGACGAGGTAATATTGCATCTCTCATCAAAGTAGTAATTTCATTTTTAGGCAAATCGTTTTCAGGGTCAAGCATAAGTGCTCAATGGTGGATTGCTTGCTTCATATCTATCAGTGTTCCAACAATGCCCACTAGGTTATTGTTTCGACAACTCTATCTTATCCTTCCATTGGATTGGTTCTATCATTGTTTCTTTGGCAATTTCCATCACTACTATGTGAAATAAGAATAAATATCATGACATACACTTCCATTGCCGGGTATGTTCACCATTTCCAACCATTTCTTGGTCGAACTGAGTTGTAATCTATTATTCCGAAATGCTTCTGAATATTATGCGACTCGATTTACTTTGCCCACTATACTTCGTTGGAGTGTGTGCTCAATATAGAGAGCAGCATCATGTTACTTAAATGTTCTGGCTTTCTCCGTTTTTCAACTATAAGATTTATGAAATTTCGCTCGAGTTGATTTTTAGTCCGACTATTTGACACCACTTGGATATCAGTTTGACGTGGTCACTTTGCCAATATTTGAAAGTTTATAATATAATTTAAAGTGGAAGTTCACCGCAATAATCTATTAATTTCTTGAATTTTTTCAGCTATATTGGGAATTGTTGCATCATCATAAACATTTTCTAGTGAGTTTTGCCGTTCAATATCTTGTAAGTATTACACATAATTTATTGAATTAAATTAAATAATAAGATGTTAAAATTATATACGATAACCAGAAATGAAGTAGCTTCTCAATTTGACCCGTATGTTTAGCGGATGGCATATTCTAAATATTAATAGAAATAATTCTTTAGTAAATGATTTCGTTTTTATTTTATGTAACTTTACTGATTTCAGAAGAAACCCTAGGAATTTATAAATGACAAGCGTCTGATTCTTCTGGCGTATTTATAAAAGCGTGTGTAGACTGAAAGAATGATTTTTCATGGGGACTGGATGGTATTCCTTTATTCCGTGCTTATTCTTTGTTCTAGCAATAATGCTTTTTCATTACGCATATCGTATATATTTCAAAATGTCTACTTCATGCAAATTATTTCCAAAAATTTTGTCGGATCTTTAATTATCCACCTTTATAAGGGTGAACCAGGGCTGTGGTGGGATGATGTTAGTAATTATTGCTAAGCTTTCATACCTAAATACCTAAATTATTTGAAAATGTAATTTTTAATATTTATATTAAATTAAAATTAATTTGTCGTGAACAACAAGCGGTTCCAGAATACGGATGATCTGCAACTACTAGGAAGGAATTTGTCGATCGATGTTAGGTAGATCATATTTTTACGAATTTTAATAAGGTATTTGACAAATTATCACCCGGTATTTTACTATTGGAAGTAAACACATGCATACTACTTTCTGCTAACGACTTCTAATCTCGAATTTTAGGGATCCTAATATAACAGTTTACTACATCTAGTTATCTGACCTTAGGTCTTCCGGCTCTTCTTCTTCCTTCAGGATTTAACAATTGTTTTTTAACAGAAGTTCATTCTGAATACGCGTGATATGTGACGCCAACCATCTTAATCTATAGACTTTTTGACTATATTTTTGTTGCCCACGTACATCCTGTTTATTTAGAAGGTGTATCTACACCTACAACCATTTAGTTATTTGTGAATGGACCATATATGCTACTGCGTATCCTTCGTTCAAAAATCCGAAAAATCTTGGTTCTGTGTCATTCACCATGTCTCCGATCCATACGTTAATATTGGAAGTATTAATGTTTTATACAGCTTGCACTTTAGATCTCGTAGTAATGTTTTCGATTAGTAGCATCTGTTTCTAATTGCTATCCTACTGCGAATACCTTCTTCAATATCATTTTCCACATTTATCAACAATCCCAAATATACGAAACTAATATTTACAATTTCAAAATTGTATTCTGTAATATTAACTCGACGTCTTGATGCAATAGTTGCCACGATTTATATTGTTTTGTTTGCAATCACTTTGAGATCTAGAACCGATGCCTGCTTGTACAACGATTCCAAAGCATTCTTCACAGTCCGCATATTTCAACGCATAACGATTATCTCATAAGCATATGCCAATTGTTTACTCGATTATTTGTGAAAACCGTTACATGTTTATCAGCTTATAACATTAAATCAGGCGTATTGGAATTGGTTAAACGCAAAATACGTGAAATGTTTGACCCAATTTCACCAAAAATATTAATTATTACCCTTGTGCAGTTTGGTCTCCAAATTAAGGTGTCAATATGAATGCTTGAATAGAATCAATTCTAAACGGAATTATTAAATTAGTATTAAGGAATCCGGTTTTTCACTGAACCCTTTCGACTGCACCGGGTTATAAACATAGACTACCCATGTTAAATATACCTTCTACAGATAGGCACATAGTGATTTTAGTTTGTACTGAAATTATTAATTGGTAAATTTCTTTAAAAAATTTTGCGATCAATTAAATTTTAATTTTTATTTTGTAAATTATTGACATGGGGATGATGTAACACTGGACCGGAAAAAAAAAATGTACACTTAGTCTTTTACAACTACCCAATTTTTTGGGTTTAATTGAAAACAGAGGCGAACACGAAAATTCACATAATTTCACCCTTTTTCAATTTTGAATCAAATTTTAATTGTGATTCCATTGAACCATATTTTTCTTGTTTTTTTTTTCCAAAAATTGAAAATGACTATTTCGTTTAAGTAAGCCAATACTGACACGAAAATAATTGCATTATTGAAATTATCAAACCATTCGGACAGTTTTGCTTCGATTAAATTTGTTTTTCTGCAATCTCATCAAAAAAATTACGCAATACAAAAATTTATATTATTTGAACCCGAAGTGCTCTAATGATTTTTCAATTTGGATATATCAAGGTATCTTAAATACAGTGGCGACTTCTTAGAAATATTTACATGAGCTTGTTCCAAATATATTTCGCTTAAAGTCACTGCTAATACTATATACATTGTAAAATATTAACCCGGAGCCCAATGGAAAATTTTCGAGAAAATCGCTTCTCATGAATTATCAAATTTTCTAATTACGAGCCATAGTTTTTTAACGGATTTCCAATTTTTATTACAAAATTTAAAAATCTAATCAATTTCCAATCTTTCATAGAAGCGATTTTTAAAATTTCATCACGCGTTCAGAAAATATAGTCGATTTTCCATTAATTTCTTCTATGAAAGATTGGAAATTGATTAAATTTTGAAATTATGTAATAAAAATTGGAAGTTCGTCAAAACTATAGCTCGTAATTAGAAAATTTGTTAATTCATGAAAAGCGATTTTCTGGAAAATTTTCCATTTGCCTCCGAGCTAATATTTTACAATTTATGTAGTATTAGTAGTGACTTTAAGCGAAATATATTTGGAACTAGCTCATGCAAATATTTCTCAGGAGCCGCCTCTGCTTAAATGTGTTTCATGCAATTGATTATTAATTAGTTTTGGTTACCAGTGAGTATATCAGTCCATGTTTTGATAATATATGTATAAAAACAATGAAGGTTTATGCAAACAACTTTGTAAGGATCATCGTCCGTACACACACTGCTCCAGTCAAATTTCATCAAAATCGGAGCAAAACTGTACGAATGGGGTTTGATTAATTTAATGATGTGACTATTTTCGTGTGATTTTTTTCTAGCAATTTTCCACGTAATTGCGAGTTTTAATTTATGGCAACACTTTTCTTTTACAAAACATAGAAATTGGTTCAATGGAATAACGACTAATAAAATTTGGGTAAAATTGAAATAGTTTTGATTAATTTATTGAAAATAACCTATAAAACCCAAAATTAAATGAATTAAATCATTTAAATAAATTAAATAAAAAACCAAATTGTGAACAACTGGCTAGTTTTTTAAGTCTACAAAAAAAATGTGTTAATATAAATTATAACAAAACTAACTCTTGATATTATGACCGTAAACTTTCCACAGTTGACTGTGTTCCGGGTTTCTGTAAGATTTGAAGGTTGAAGGCACTTCATCAACGTTTTTTTTTTTTTTTGTATCAGTTATTTATTTTCAAAATTAAAATTATTAATATTAACTTTAAGAAATTATTTATAATTTTAATATATTTTAGGGTTGTTTAATGTACGAGTAAGTGTTAAATTATATATTTTCAATAATATAATTTTTTTAATAACTGGGCGTAAGATGAGCAATTGACATGAAAATGTTGTTTTATCATTATAGTTTATTTATTTTAGTATTATAAATATATTATTTAACAAATTCGGTCACACCTTAAATCACTTGATCACTTATAGTTAATTCAATATATATACTTTAACCCTTGTCCGGTTATCGGCATTCTAGATACCATCGTCTAAAATTAGGGAAAAAAATTTGAATACAATTTAAAAATGTACTATTCTATTTATGCTTATCACAGACATCTATGACTAAGTGTTAGTAATGAAATAACAAGAAATACTTAAGATATATGCAACAGTTGATGTAATGGTAAACTCCGAAAATAAAGTTTTTGATTTTGTGGATTTCAACTGTACGTTAATGGGTTAAATTTAAAATCACAATAAATACAATGACCACATCTGCTGATGTTCGTTAATCTGAATATTACTGATGTTTCTTCATAGCCTTTTTAAAATCAATCAAATTTATTTTGTTTAAATTCTTCGATAAATGTGTGTAACAGCCTGAAAAAATGATTGGTAGTTTTCTGCGTATAATTGAGCATAAATTGGAGTGCTGAATTGATGTCCTATTCGCAAACGGGTTATTTGAAAAACATGGTGTGATCCATTGATTGGTGGGAAAATGATCAATTGTTAATTCATATTAAAAGCGTCTTTATAATTTAGTGATTCTATCGGGTTTTTGGGATGAAGGCATCATTTTTGAAACTCGCACAATACGAAAGTAGGTAGGTAGCATTAGACCAATTACAGTTATCTAAAAATAAAAACTGATAAATAATTAATGTCATGTGCCATCCCAAGGACCGGTATGTATGATATAACATCGATGATCGTCTACTTACTTCTTGTCAGCATTACTCTATTCTTGCAATACTTTCTACATTACTTTTAGATTACAGAGATGTTGGATATTGATGGTAAATTTTTCGTCTCTAGATGAGTTGTTTATGGGTTAGGAATGGGTGGGATTTGTATGTGTACAGAACAAATGTATTTTTCATGTAATCGGATTGGGTTAGTTTTTCTTGGGTTCGGAATGGATGAACTCTTCATTTGTTCGGAATGGATAACTTTTTCAACGATCGCTAGTATTTTTTTATTTTGAATTGTGTAGTTTTCACAGATAAATTCACTGATAAATTCATCGGTAAATTTTTTGTTATACTAATTGATGAATTCGCTGGTGATTTCATTTATGAAAGTAGAACTACCTTGATTGAAGAAATTAGAACTACATACAAAAAATTCCACTGGGATTTTGAATAAAATATATTCAAGTTTCTATATGTGTGTGCGCTCTCATATGTATTGTAAAAAAACACATAATTTCTTCGTCCTTCTTCATGATCGTTACTTTTTGAGCATGCATTGGTTGTTGCAATATTACTAGTGGATTTTCTGTTCGAAATTTTCTTTTAACTTCTGCAAAACTTTCACCAAACGTAAAGTAATTTTTAACAATAAAGACAATGCGGCTTTTCCATCTTATATTGCTCTGTATTTTCTAACCGTGGGTTATGGTAAATTTATAATCGTTCATTTTATAGTAACACAGGTTGAGTGAATAGTTTCTAGCCCATAGAAATGAAAAGCTGTTATTTTTGGCTTCGGAGGTAGTGTTTTTTATTCAATAAAATTCAATACATTTACTTCAGTGCTACTCCAATAATTGTATTCCGTTACTGAAGAACGATTCCGGAAGCTCTGCAAAATGTTTTCCTTGGGGAAATTGTTTGTGATTTCTGAAGAAGAAGTAGTAGTCGCTGGGAGCCAAATCTGGTGAATACGGTGGATGCTAAAGCAATTCGTAATTTAAATCCTAGAGTTTATTCATAGTCAAAACACTTTTGTGAACTGATGCCATTATCTTGATGAAAAATTATTTTTTGGTATTGCAAACCGCGTATTTTCTTACGGATTTTTGAGTCCAATTGATCCAAAGGGTTACAATAATATTCTGAGTTGATTGTTTTACCTTTCTGAAGATAATCGATCAATAAAATTCCTTTTGCATCCCAAAAAACTGATGCAATAACCTTTTTTGTCTTTCGCTCATGCTTAGCCTGCTTTGAAACCGAACATCCAACTTTAGTCCAAACTGTAAACGTTCGTGTTTCAATTTAGGATCATGCGGTGGTAGATCCAAATCTCATCCATAGTTATAAAACAAAGCACAAAATTAGTTTTATTCTTATTAAAACGTTTCAAAAATACAGTTGACAAATTTGTTTACGATTGAGTTATTGTTGAATTGTTAATGTGTGCGCGCGACAACACTTTTCCAAACAACTTTTTCACATTTGTAATTCTTCATGTAAAATATGACGTAGTCGTTCATCTGAGATGTCTTTATAGTATCAGCACGTAGTTCACGTGTAGTCAAACTTGGATCTTCCGCTAACAATTTCATGTTTTTTTTCAATATTTTCTGATGTTGATGCAGTTTTTTGGACGTAGCTCGTACCGTGGTTCGTCTTCAAAGCATGTACGACCACATTTAAATTCAGCAACCAAATTTTTTACTGTTGCATATGATGGAGCACTTTCACCTAACACATTTATCGTTATGAATTTCTTATCCAGCTAAACTTTTTTAAAATAAATATTCAATTACCGCTCGATTTTTTAATTTTTCCATGTTAAAAAAAAATCACTGACACTGATCAACTTCAAATGACTTGTAAACAAAGAATGAATTGACAGATCGAATTGAAATTTTCCAGGTATTCATATTACAGATGGAATATTCCAATATACTTGTTTATTTGCCAGTATTAACGTTATCTATTTGTAAGACTAGAAATTATTCAAGTAACCTTTTCAGTTAACATAAATCAATAAATTACTGCGGGACATTTTACGTACATTTTAAAGAACATCTAACAATACTTTTAATAGCATTCCGATAGAATTCTATAATATTCCAATTCCAAAGTATATTTAACAATCTTTATCAAAATAAAAATTTGTGTGACCGTTTTAATGAAATTGTGGTGATGAAATAAAAATAAGTTGTAGATTTCAAAATTTGAAGCTAATTTGATAAAAAATCCTGAAAATTTTTGGCGGTTTTTATATTAAGAAGAGAATTCATCGTGGATATTCTTCTCAAATGGATAATAATGTTTTCATGGGTATTGATTCGATAACTATTGGTAATCTATTTGACGATTTCTTTAAAATATCTTATGATAATTCTGACTATAATTCTAATAATTTTAATACGGATTACATACAATCCTTTGGCTACTTGTTGAATATAAATTGTATTGTTAGTACCGATAACGTTTGAAATGTGGTGATAAATATTCATATGGCCCGAATGGAATTCCATCTGCTGTCCTAAGACATTGCGTAGATAGTTTGGTACAACCTTTGGCTATTTTATTGAACAAAACCTTATCTAGTGGATCCTTATCACTAGACTTTATAGAATTATAATTACTGATGTGGTAATATTTAATGTTAAGTCTACTATATGCCCTGAACAACACGGTTTTGTTTTTGATATTGTGATATTTGAAATGTTTAATGTTTGAAAGTGTGTTGCCTAATTATTTTAAGGTCACATCTGGTGGATCTCATCATAGCCACCTGGAGTTAATTTTATTATTATTAACCGATATTGCATTCGGGTATTGCTTTTGGCCATTCTGTCTTGGAATATTCATGGCCGTGTGGTACACATATTATGTTTAACTGATAAAACTAGGTTGGAATCGATTTAAAATAAAAGGTTCGTTAGATACCCTCTGAGGAATTTTCCTTGGACTGATTCATTAAGATTACCTAGTTATAGGCTGGCACTATTGAATTTACTAACTCTTCAAAGCCATAGAGACTATAATTGGGTGGTCTTTCATTTGTAATTTATTAAAATATATAATTGATTGTCCTAATGTTTTGGAAAGATTACATTTTAAAATGAATAGGCGCCATCTTCGATCAGTGAAATTCTTTAATTTGAATTCTTTTCCTTAAAATTAATAATTATTTTATTTAACGTTTTTTTTTTCTAAATAAATAAATAAAAAAATCAATAAATAAATAAATAAATAAATAAATAAATAAATAAATAAATTAATAAATAGATAAATAAATAAATATATAAATAGTCTAAAAATAATTTAATATGTACTGTAAAATGTTCGAAGTGTTAATTTGCGGTTGGTTAATGTCTTTGCCTACGAGGAATGCGAACGCATTCCTAAAATAATTAATTTTCTTATAATTATTAATTACAGAAAAATATCGACGAATATAAAAAATGAATGCAGAACAAGGGCAAAGTGACGACACGAAGAATAATTTAATTGATAAGAATTTATTGAAATGCCGTATTTGTAGAAAAACTTCTAGAAACGAATCAACATTAAAAACTCACCAGCTGGAACATGAAAATATTAAATGTAACTTTTGCCATAAAGTGGTTTCAAAATCCAGTTTATATCATCATATGAATTTACATATCGCAGAAAAGAAATATAAATGTGAAATTTGTTCGAAAGGATTTACACGAAAATCTTCTCTTGCCGAACATAATAAAATACACTCCATTGTCAGTGAAACAATTTTTGAATGTGATATTTGTTTGAAAGGATTCGTACGAAAATTTTCCTTTGACGAACACAGAAAAACACATACTCCTGATAAATTACTTAACTGTAATATTTGTTCGAAAGTATTTATACGAAAATCAAACTTAGCCGCTCATAAATTAACACATAGTGACGAGAAACAATTTAAATGTGGAATTTGTTCAAATGAATTTCGCAAAATATATGATGCAAAAATGCATATGTTACAGCATATTGGTAGGACACCGTATACATGCAATGAGTGTTCGAAAGAGTTTCTCACTTCAAGGCTACTGAATCAACATTTGAAAATCCATGATAAAAAGTTTCAATGTTCAATTTGTTTTAAATTATTTACCCGATTTTCTGGTCTGATAAAACACAACCAAAAATGTAAAAGTAAACAAACGTATAAATGTAATGAGTGCACACAACAGTTCATCACCATGCACCTACTGACACAACATATGAAAATTCATCATAAAAAATTTCAATGTTTAATTTGTGCTAAATTGTTTACACAACTTACGGGTATAATTAAACACAGAGAAAAATGTCAAAGTGTAGAACCAAAAGAAAATCATTCATCAAAAGATGACCACCACTTCGCAACAAATGGTGAAACAACACAGAATGACAGAAATGTTATGAAGATTCCACCATTAGTAAAATGTAATTTATATTACAATAATAATGGCAAACCATCGATCGCAAACACCAATTTCGATCAGATCAATTTGAGAACCGAACCACCAGATTTTCATTCGGAATCACAACAACAAATCAATGTAACACAATATAACCCTACATTGGATATGGAATTATTAGAATTGAATCCAGTGTACGATTCCTTGTATAACAATGCCCAACAAAATACAATTATAATTAAACAAGAATTAAATGACGATTTTGTATCCGATAACATTCCATTAGATATGGAGCAACAAAATTATGAACTACATTCCATTTTAGAAGTGATCAAAGGTGAATGTCAGGAATGAATTAATTCATATTATTATTTATCGGTGAACAGTAAAGAAACAAACTTATTAATTGTATTATTCATATATTCAATGTTATGTGAAATAAGTGCAAAATGAATGGAATAATATAAAATTAATTTGAAAAATATCGAAAAAATTGTTTTTATAAAGAGGAATCATTTAAAAAAAAAATTGTATACCAAAAAATTAATAAAAATTTTGTAATTTATGTAAAATGTGTAATGGAAGAAAGACTATAGAAAATATTGTTTTAAAAGACTGTATTTTACGATAATTATATAAATTTTATTTCATTAAATGTTTTTCAAATTACTTTATAATGTTTACTTTAATTATAGGATTTAAGGAGTGACACCAATTTGGCAAAATTCATGTTTAGTAGCACTTTTTGTCCACTTTTGTTCAGCTTTTATTGTCTTAAATGTCGAAAAGTTTATATCAAGAGAGACGACCTTCACGATACTCTCTTGAATCAATGCCGCAATTAATTTATAACCAGAAATGATTGGATAGATTATTTAATTAATTTCTAGAACCGATATATGAGTTTTATATTATTCTAATGTTCTAAGAATTTACTTCTCTTGTCATCCACATCCGTTCTTACCGTATGACCGATCAATCCTCGCGTTTACGTCACTCGTTGAAAATTTTTATAATAAAAAACTGGAACAAAAGTTGCAAAGCTATCGACGTGAATATTTGAAATAAATATCTATAAATTAATTTTACACGTGTTCATATGACTCAAATATATATGAAGTCTTCTCTTACTGGGTTCATAAACTAACAAAATAATATGATTCAGTTAAGTGATTTCTAGTATTTGAAACTATGCGGCGTCGTTTTCGTTTTAAAAATTGTTTAAAATATATAAATATTTTAGTTATAGTTAATATTTAATATTGTTATGTTGGAACTAGATGAGTTAGCATTGCAATACTTGCTCTTGAAAATATGAATAATGCAGAGGATTTATATAATGCGAATAATAAAAATAATCGAGCAGTTCACAAAACACAAAATACATTTACATTATCCGAAAATGTTCAGATTGAAAAAAGATACTGTTAATGATACTATTGAAAAAAACTATCTCCTTTTATGATACAACCAAACAGAATCTCTGCATTTAATTTACATATATTTTGACATTTGGTGGCGCTGAATAGTGGCGCTTACAAATTTTTTCGAGTGAGTTCAAGAATAGGCTCCCAGTACTGTGAATTCTACGCGTCACTTGCCTTCGAATTGAATTGCATACACATTTTACCGTTATTTATGTATTCGATTCCGATCGGGCTATAAATAATAACGATTCAAGTATAATATACTGCGTTGTGTCGGTCGTTCCGTTTAGCATGACTTTCTGACCTTTGTTGCGTTATGTATTGACTTGATACTTAAAGTATTTAGTTGCATAAAAATTATGCTTCCAATATGAAAACGATTCCGAACAAAAAAATAAAACGCATTTGTATTTTATATTTTTTCATTCCACTTTTGACAGATTGTAAATTGTAATATAATAAATTGACATTAATGACCTTTTCATCGAATTCCGAATTCCATTCTTCTTGTCTATCATAATCATTTTGCTGTGCAGAGTATATTTTAACTTTTAACTACTTCCTTTCCGAATCACAGAATGCAAGATAATTCATCACAGAATTTGTGTTTGATATTTTAGTTTCTAAAATTATTTCGTATGAAGGCATTACTTTTCTCACCTCGCTTGAAAAAAGCAAATTTGACAAGAAATCGAGCACAACTGTTATTTTACGGATCAAGGGTATTTCAAGGAATTTTGAATTTGGAATACGTATCTTCATAGAAGAGAAATGAGATATGTTCACATATTTATTTTATTTCTTAAGTAATTTAATTTATTGTCATAAATGCATCATTATTATTGGGAAGTTCACTGTTATTGAAAAAAATTTTGTATTGGGAAATTTCAAAGATGTAATGCAAAAAAAATGACTGGCTGATAAAATGTAATCCAATGCTGCTGAGCGATGCGAGTCAATTAAAAGGGACATTGGGCACAAAGAAAGTTAGTTGATTTGCAGTTTTAAATATTTTGTATTAAATTAAAAATAAAAGCATTTAAATTCAAATAATAATTGTTAAATTGTGCAGATCAAGAGCTTCACATTTATTTTAATTTTTTTAAAATTAATAAACCATTTCAATTTGCATAAAACTTCAAGTTATATTATGAAGTGAAAATGATAAAAGTTGAAGATAAAAAAGAATTTTTTTTTAGACTTAACTCTTCCCCCCTGGCTGGTTGGATACTGTACTAAAAAAATTGTATGGTAAATTTAGTTTTATCATTTAGACAAATTATTTCGAGCTTATACCATCAACCAATGACTTGTAAAGCAATTTAACGATCCACTTTACAGTTTCAACACAACCGCATACATGTCTCGTACACGATATATCATCGATTGCGATAGAAAACCACTCATTTATCGTACTCGAAATGGCGAAAAAATTTTTTATATAAAATTAAAATAGACATAAATCAAAAATAATTAAAATTTTTTAATTATTAATTACAGAACAATATCACAGAAATGGATTCAAAACAAAATGGAGGTAAAAAGAAAAGTAATGTACCAAGTGACAAAAAATTAACCAAATGCAGAATTTGCAAAAAAATTGTTTTGATTAAAGAATATAATTCTCACGCATTGGAACATAAAAAAATTCAATGCCAAATATGTTTCAAAACTATTTCGAGATCAGGTTTCGGACAACATATGCAAATACATACTCGCGAAAAGCCATATGAATGTGAAATATGTTTCAAAACTATTGCGAGATCAGGTTTAGCACGACATAAGCAAATACATACTGACGAAAAGTCATTTGAATGTGAAATATGTTCGAAAACATTTGCACTAAAATCTTATTTAAAGAGGCATAAATCACGGCATACCGATGAAAAACCGTTCCAATGTAATATTTGTTTGAAAGCATTTACACGAAATCATCATCTGGATTATCATAAACGAATTCATAATCCAGATAGAAAATTTAAATGTAATATTTGTTCAAATGAATTTATAAGTATGTCAGAGATAAAATTTCATATGTTAAAACATAATGGCAGGAAGTCGCATAAATGCAATGAATGCTCAAAGGAATTCCTTACTGGTTCCCAGTATCGACAACATTTGAAAATACATGATAAAAAATTGAAATGTTTAGTGTGCTCAAAATTGTTTGCACTTGCTTATAGTCTGAACAGACATAAAAAAAAATGTATCAGTCGAGTTGTGATATCAATTGAAAAACAAGCAACTTCAAATGATCCATTGCAGCAATTACAAATTGAAAATGAAAATCAAAAGAAACGAAAAAATGTTAATGCAAGTACAAAAGAAATAAATACAAATTATATTAATAATAATGGTGTCGGGCAACAGTGTGCCAGCGACAGTTTCGATCAAATTGAATGTAAAATTGAAATTGATAATATTCACAGTGAATCAATGCATCAACAAATCGTTGTGGAGCGAAATGAAACTGAATTGGATAAAGAATTGTTGGAAATGAAACCGGAGCTAGATTTAATTTATAACGATATTCAACATAATTTGATTACAATTAAACAAGAATTAAACAACAATGACATTGAATTCGATGAAATTCCATTGAATTGCGTAGATGAAAACTATGAACTGAAATCCATTTTAGATGTGATGAAAACTGAACTTCAACAATAACTATATAATTTAAAACATAATTATTATCCATAAGTTTAAACAATTAAAATTGCCATTAATTTTTTCTTGAATATTCAAAACATTCGTGTTTATATTTGTATCTTTTGTACGGTATTTCATGTTTGCTTCATACGATTCAGTCATCTATACATCGCATTCGTATATTCAATATTAGTAGAATTTAATTTCAATTTTAATTTATTAATAAATTTTAGTTGTTTTTTTAATTTTTAAATTTATTCAACATGCCATTAATTATTAATGTACAAAAATTTAATTGATTAATTATTAAAAAAGTGGGATTTAAAATACCCAGTTGAAAACATTTGACTGACCGCAAATTTTTAATTTGTTAATTTGACATTTAAATTTCTCCAACATATAACACACATTCAATTTTTTCCATTTATAAAATTACAAATAAAAGATAATTTCATATGGTCCCTTTGTTTTGCCAGACTGGGCATATTCAAAAGTCCCCATCTCCATCCAAAGAAAATTCCACAAGACGAATCTTAAAAATCTACTCTGGATTGCCTCAATTCTACCCACATCAATTGCATTAAAAGGCGACCATACCGGACATGTATATTCCAACATAGAACGAACCAAAGAATCAAACAATAATCTAACTCAGTATGGATCGGACAATTCACGACAATTCGCCATATAATAAAACCCAATATCGTATTGGCTCTATTAATAATGTAATTTATAAGATATTTAAAATGTAACTGTAATGATCCAGAAGATCCAATAAAGTTATGTCAACGTTATTTAAAACCGAACCAATGAAATGATAAGAATAAGGAAACGCTTGAAGTTAACTTACCAATATTTAAACGCAAACAATTTTGAACACACAACATATAAAATGCATATAACTCCCTCTGCAGCAAAACATTATCAGTTATGCCATTAACCGGCCTAAAAATGTTTGCATCAACTGCATAAATTAAACATTTGGAATTATTTATAGCCGATGATCGATCATTGATATAAAGTACAAATAGAATTGGTCCCAAATGACTACCCTGGCGAACACCAGAAGTACAAGAAAAAGCATTTGATAGATTATTATTAAACAATATGCGACAAGAACGATCCGATAAATATGATTTTGACCAAATTAAAAAGTTCGAATTAAAACCCATTTTTAACAATTTAGATAACAGTAATTTACGTGATAATTTATCGAAAGCAATACTAAAATCAGTGAAAATGCAATCATCTGAAATTGTCAAAATAAAAGGTAATGAACTCAAGTAAATTAGTGGTAGTAGATCTTCCACACATAAAAACCGTGTTGATCACGACCAATAATTAATTAATTAATATTGGGCAATTTTATTGATTGGATAATTTGGTCATTCCTAATACGATTTAGATGAAATTTTGTATATGTGTTCTAAATGGGACTATATGAACAGTTCCTATGAACATTTTAGAATGTTGATATTCTGAACAGTTACCCTAATCAGTCTCCTGGAATTTGATAATTTGTTCGTTCCTTATACGATTTAGATGAAATTTTGTATATGTGTTCTAAATGGAACTATATAAACAGTTTCTATGAAAATTCTGTGGGTGGGTATAGGGTAAACACAATAAGTCAATTAGCCTTTAAATTTAAAATATTCAATTAAAAAGTCGTTCTACCGCATACCATAACATAGTAACGTTAATGTGATTTTGCCGTAAGTCTATATTGTAACAACAACGTATCACATCACAAAAATATTACACGTATAGAAAAGATATAATAATGTGATTAAAAAATGAATGAAGAATATGGTAACAGTTCCGGATAACAATATTCTAAAATTTTCATAATTACTGTTCATAAAACTGCCCAGAGTATCGATTTTCCAGAACTACTTTTGGAACTGTTCACACAATTTCATTGTACACCTACATACTAAATTTCATCTAAATCGGCTAAGGAATACCTAAATTAACCAGGATACCCAACTTTGATTAGTAAAACTGCCGTGAGTAACGAATTTTTAGAGCTACCTTAAGAACTGTTCATATAATACTGCTTTGAACATATATACAAACAAAATTTCAACAAAATCGGTGACGAAATAATTAATTTACAAATTTCCGAAAAGTTCGTCTCCGGCACTCCCATCTGGATGTTAATAGTAAAAAAATTGGTTTAAAAGTACTCATACAAAATGATTTTGAGAATTTGTGCCGTGTGTTTCATTGACATACATTAAAAAATGCCATAGCAATATGGAATTGATTTTAAAATTATTAAAAAATAAGGAACCTTGGTTCACTTATGATCCCAGAACTTCTAAGATATTAGGGTGATTTTATTAACAAGTCAACAAGAAAGTTTCAGCTATCAGATAATTTTTAATTTCTTCATTTTATCTTTTAAAACAAGATATATTATAAGAATTTTTAGTGTTATGGTCTTATTTAAATTTTCCGTGTGATATTCAGAACACTAAATTCGACAGTGTAAAGAAAAAAAAGTTAAAAAATTTTCTAAAAATATTTAATTAAAAAATTATTCCAAAAATTTCAAATATAATTAATACTTTTTTTTACATATTTTATTTACAGGAAAGAAGAACAAAGTATAAATAAAAATGGATGGCAAACAAAGTGAAAGTGACAACAACAACAATAACAACAACAACAACCAACTTAATTCATTTAAATGTTGTATTTGCCCGAAAACTTTTTCGAAGAAACAAAATTTAACAACACATAAAAGGAATCACGAACCAATTGAATGCAATTTATGTTTCAAAATTCTTTCAAAATCAAGTATTTACCGACACATGAAATTGTTACATAACGAAGTAAAACCATATCAATGTAATATTTGTTTACAAATTTTCCCACAAAAACAATTGTTAAACAAACATAAACCATCGCACGGCCGATATATAGCATTCAAATGTGATATTTGCTCATGTGAATTTATAAGTGCGGCTCAGATGAATATGCATATGTTAAAACATAATGGAAACACACCGTTTAAATGTAATGAGTGTTCGAAGGAATTCCTTAATTTAAAGAGCATAAATCAACATTTGCAAATACATAATAAAAAATTTAAATGCACTATTTGCTCTAAATTATTTACATATTATTATTTGTTAAAGAAACACATTCGTAAATGTCAGCAACCAGATTTTATACAAAATGAAAATAAATCAATGTCAAATTATGATTCATTGAATTTATTGCAGTTTGAAAAAGTTAATAATAATAATAATAATAATATTGATGAAAATGCAGCAGGACCTGGTTTCGATCAAATTGAATGCGAAACCGAAATTGATAGTATTCACTATGAACAACAGAATGTAAGAGTATATGAAAATAAATTGAATGCTGAATTATCACGAATGAAACCAGAGCTAGATATAATTTATGATATTAGTCAACCAAATACAATTACAGTTAAACAAGAATTATTAAATGATGAGTTCGAATTCGATAATATTCCATTGGATTCATTGGAACAACAAAACTATGAATTACATTCCATTATAGATGTGATCAAAACCGAACCTCAACGATAATTATAATTGTAAAATATTATTCATATCGATTCGAATTTATCGAAAAAATTTAGATAAAAATAATTTTTTTGTACTTTAGGACAAGTCCTAATATTTTTAGTAATGTAAAATATCTTATTATAATAAAATTTTTAAATACTCCTATTTTGTATCAACCAATTTAAATGTAATTGTTTGAATTATTTATTAGTGAATGTAGTAATTTTATAGTAGGTGTGCAAAAAAGGATCCGTCATTTAAAACTGTGTATAATTTTTTATTTCCTTATCTGTTTTCATCAATTTCTTTAGTAGTAGTTCCGTTATATATTCCTCAGTAGGATTTCGAACAAATGGGCGATGTGCCGCAGCTTTAGAGTTTAATCGTTTCTTTGTGTCCACATGTTACATTGTGGTACCTGAATGATGTATCCAGTGCATATAGAATTTTGTTGGTTTATATTGTCATTAGTTGTGTAGTAAACATTTGTGTTTAGGTTCATGAGAAAAACATTTGCATTTTAAAAACTTTAGACAAAATAAATTATATGTAAACATTTGAAGAGGGAACAGGATTTAATAAAAATTAGAATCTATTTAAAATTTGAATAAATATAGGTTGGATGAAAAGTTTTTGAAAGCCACACATATTATGAGTTATGTAAGTCTAAAATTAGTACACCATTTTAATATTTCATCTAGGTCTATAACTAAGTTTTGGGTACATTATATTTTCTTCAAAGTATTTGCCATCTGAAGCTACAACTTTTGACCATCTTTGTGACCAATTATGGATTCCCTCATACAAGAACTTCTTAGGTTTTGAAGCAATCCATGAATCCAGCCATTTTATTATATCTTCGTATGAATTGAACCGCTGTGCATAAAGGGCTGACTGCATCGACCGGAACAAATGGTAGTCTGATAGAGCTATGTCTGGTGAATATGATGGATGGGGTAGGACTTCCCAGTCAAGTGCTTCTAACGTTTCTTTGACCGGTCTTGTAACGTGTGGTTTAGCATTATCATGCTGTAGAATCACATGGTCATGTCTGTTGGCATATTCTGGTCGTTTTTGATGTAATGCTCTGCTCAATTGAATTAATTGCTCTCGGTAACGTTCAGCTGTGATGGTTTGTCCCAGTTTAAGCAGCTCATAGTACACTACACCAAGCATTGGTCCCACCAGATACACAGCATAACCTTAGAACCATGAATATTGCGTTTTGGTGTCGATGGACTTGGTTCATCTGTTTTCACTCATGCTTTCAGACGTTTTGGATTATCGTAATGGATCCATTTTTCATCATCAGTCACAAATCGATGCAAAATTGAATGTCTTTGAAGCAAAATTTCACACATTGTTTTTCGATTTTCTTGTTGTCTTTCCATCAATTGAAATGGTACCGAATACGATAGCTTTTAGACCATTCCCATTTTCTTTAAACGTTTGGAAACACTTGCTTGGATAACATTTAATGCCAATGCTAATTCGTCTTCCGTTTTTAACATGGATATTCACTGAGTAAAGCTTCAGATTCTTCGTCTTCAAATTTTTTTGGTGCTCCAACACGTTCTTTATCACTAACATCAAAATCATTATTTTTAAACCGTCGTCTAAACCAATACTCACAATTGTTTTGTGATGGGAAATGTTCAGCATAAATTTGTAACAAAAAGCGATAAGTTTGTGCTGCTGTTTTCTTCTGAATAAAATTACTTAACATAACTTCCGCGCAAATACTGTTTTGTTGGAACAAAATTTTCCATTTTTAATCAACTCCAAAGAATACTTGTTGACACTTCAACTGAATGTCATATACTGAATATAAAAGGTGGATTCAACTACTACAATAGCGACGAATTGCCACTTCACACTGCGTACAAGGAATACTACTTAAGACACCTATCAGAGTATCCCCAGGACTTAGTAATATACGCAATACATGAATATATTAAAAATGTCAATTAGATACTTCAATTCATTACGTGTTTACAAGCCATTGTATATTTTAAAAATGGAAAAAATTTCAAGTTTCGTACAGTGACTAAATTCTCTGTTTTTAAAAGTTTTAACTGCAACAGAAATTTCTATAAAGTTGATGAATGTATTAAAAGAATCCACACCTTCATTTTTCAATTGTTTATAAAATGATTTTAGAGTTAAAGCATGGTCGACGACGATCCAGGCAGTGGACTACTAATAATTGCACCAACAAGGCATATCAGATGAATGAATTCGTTAACTTTTACGTAAAAAAATTTCTCATGCAATATGGACGTTTGGAAAAGATCATACTTTAACAATTCAACAAAAACTGGGTCTATAGCAGAATTCGAATCATTTTAAGTATTTAATTTGTATCGATTTTGTGCTACGTTTTGTAGCTATAGATGAGAGTTAAATCTACCACCTTCATCCTAAATTGAAATACCAAGGAACATTTACAGTGGATTCAAAGTAGACAAAAAGCCAACGAACAGCAAAAAATCAATGGCATACGTTCTTTGGGATGCAAAATTAATCTCCTGATCGACCAGGATAATACACGTGTTGACAAAAGTGTTTTGATAATGGCAAAATTCAACGAATTGACACTAAACATACCAATACTTATTGTTAGTATAAACCTATTTCTACCATAGCCGGTCAAATGACCGAACTTTATGTTTCCTAATTGAATGTATGAAATATGAATGTTTGAAAGAAAATTAAACAAATTGACTTTGTTGTATACGATTGATTGTAATGAAGTAGGTTCTACTACATATAACTTGGAATACGATTTTGAAACAGTCAACAGTATTGTATACTTAAGATCTTTGATAAATGTAGAAAATGATATTGAAGAGGAAATTCGCCGCAGGGTAGCAACTGGAAACATTTATGGTAAACCAAAAGGTAGAAGGTATGCCGGAAAACCTAAGGTGAGATGGCTAGATGCAGTAAAATGTGATATAAAAATCCTTCAAATTCGGAATTGGAAAACATTGACTGCGGATAGATCAGGTTGGAGAAACGTGTTGGAGAAGGCTAAAACCGCACCTGGGTTGCTATGCCATGGAATAAGTAAGTAAGTAAGGATGTTACATAAGCCAATTGGTAAGGTGTATATGTTGTTTGAGATTGTTGTGTGTAGTATATAGGTTGCTAAGTTGCTACTTGTTGAAATGTACTTCCGATTTGTGGATTTGGTGCATAAATATTTAGATGTTGTTGCACATAATTGCTGTTCGTTGCATATCATTTGGCTAAGGTATATATTGTAATGATAGAGAAACAGGTTGTATTTCAGGTTGTTGTTTACTTATCATTTTTGGGATTTATTGCGTTATTGGTCTATTGTCTTCTATTATAGTTTTGGGTGGTCGTGTTCTATGAGTCATCACTAATAAAATAGTTATGCACAACTCAAAAACATTTTCCCCATAAGTTGAAAAATTTATTAAATAGGTCGATATGTATACAGGTGTATCGGTTTGAAGTGAGCGTTAAGAAACAAATGTTTCGATATGGATAATGCTCTATCAGAAGCAACATAAGATGGTTTCAACGGTTCAACGATAATGATTTTGATGTGAAAAAAAATGAACGTGGAAGACCAACTAAAGGTTTAAAGACGCCGAATTGTAAGCAATATTGAATGAAGATGGCACTATGAATCAAAGCAAATGACAGAAATGCTAAATGTTGCACAACAAATAATTTCTGACCTTTTAAAAGCTATGGGAAAGATCGAAAAGAGTGGAAAATATGAGCCACATGAATTGAATGAAAGACAAATTGAAAACCGAAAAAACACTTGTGAAATTTTACTTGCCAGACACGAAAGAAATTCAGTTTTACTTCGAATTGTTTCTGGCGATGAAAAATGCATTTATTTTAAGAATCCTAAACGGAAAAAATCATGGGTTAATCCAGGACAACCATCAACATCGATTGCAAAACCAAATCGTTTCGGCAAGAAGACGAAGATGCTGTGTGTCTGGTGGGACCAGAAAGGTGTGGTGTACCACGAGCTCGTAAAACCTGGTGAAACTGTTAATGCTGATCGCTACCGACAACAAACAAATCACTTGGAACCATGCATTGATCGAAAAACGACCAGAATGGGTCAAAAGACACGGCAAAGTAATTTTGCTCCATGACATTGCACCTGCACACAAAACAAAACCGTTTGAGGATACAATCAAAGCACTTGGCTGGGAGCTGCTACCCCACCCTCCGCCGTATTCCCCAGACTTGGCTCCTTCCGACTACCATTTGTTCTCATCGATGGGACACGCATTAGCTGAGCAGCACTTCGATTCCGATACGAAGAAGTCGAAAATTGGGTGTCTGATTGGTTTGCTTCAAAAGACAAACAATTCTATTGACTTGTGGTATCCCCAACCAATTTTCCAGAAAGGTGATCAAAATGTGTAGAAAGCAATGGCCAATATTTTGAATAAAATGTTTTTTACTTTTCCATTTACAAATTAGTGTTTTATTTTCACAAAAAAAAAACGTTCATTTGATACCGGTACACCTGATAAATAATAACAACAGAACAAATAAAAGTAATAATACTTGGCAGTAAGTATTCAACACCCGGTATAAAAGGTATATCATACAAAATACTAAAAGATCTAACCAGCAGTTCGTTCGTACGCCTGGTGTATACAACAAATTGAATGCATTATTTGACAGAACATTGATTGATTAATTGTAAGTAATTCGCTTTATTATTCTTCAAAAATATTAAAACAATAATTATTTTTCCAAACTATTCAAATCATAATTTTTAATGTGACCCAATACAGAAATATTCTGATTATTCCAGCTGAGACATTTCTGATGGTTGGTACTATATTATAACTTAAATATAACGTTAATATGTGTAAGACACAGCTTGTCATCGATTTGAAGAAGTGTTGAAACAAGTGCGTATTCGAATTTCCGTGTTCCGGGTGCATGTAGAAAATCATTATTTTCTATTAAATGTTACTAATGTCTTTCTGTTATAAGAACATTAAATTCCAAATTATTCACATTAACATCAAAAATTAATGTTGCCATTTAATATATTTTTAAATTATGATATAGAGCCCATCGGAAATATCTCAACTGAAATAATCAGCATATTTTTGAAATGGGTCACATTAAAATATATCCATAATATTAATATATTATTATAAATTTATCGAATGATATGATGTGGTGCAGAAACTGCGGGTTAGTATGTTGGGTATAGCATACTTGCAATGCCAGTTGCGACCGAACGCGTCCACGGGTTGCGGATAGTGGAACGGCCTATGATACTTATGGGTTAGCTACGAATAAAGAATAAGTAGTCGCGGACAATCTGGCTGCTGTGTATGGGAATTACTTTGGGTTGTTGTGTGAAAGCAGCACTCGATTAAAACTGAGTTAATGATTCAGTGATTACACAGTAAAGGCGAATCAGCGGCGCCAAGGTAACTGCTTTTGGCAGAGGTGATATACCCCTGTAAATGACCCTACGAATTTACAGAATGATTCAGTAAGTTGGACGTATGGTTAACTACGAACTTCGGAAAAACAACCAGTTATGAACTCTACAACACGGCCTCGGATCGGACAGGATAAACGGCAACGACCCCAGCAAAGAAAATTTAAGGACAATGATTTAAGACTTGTATCTTGAAATGTTAGAACTTTGTTACGACAAGATGCGTTAAGAGCACTTACTAATACACTAAGAACATCCAAATTGGATATAACAGCTATCCAAGAAATTAGGTGGCCCGGAAAAAATTTAATGAAAGGAAAAGGATATACATTTTATTATAACGGCAATGATTGCAGTAAAAGAAGAGAGTTCGGAACCGGTTTCGTAGTTTTTGGAAAAGCAAGAAACTCAGTAATTGCTTTTAATCCGATTGATGAACGCATTTGTACACTACGTGTAAGAACAAAATTTTTCAAACTGACCCTCATCAATGTACATGCTCCCACTGAAGAGAAAACTGATGAGGTTAAGGATGAGTTTTATGAAAAGCTGATGGCAACATATAGAGCTGCACCCGGCCATGACATTAAGATTGTCCTAGGCGATTTTAATGCCAAGGTGGGACAGGAAACAATATATCACCCAACTATAGGTAAGCACAGACTTCATAAAACAACGAATGAAAACGGGCTAAGATTGATTGATTTTGCCTTGTCTAAAAACATGGTCATTAGTGGTACATACTTCCCACATAAAGAAATTCATAAGATGACGTGAAGGTCTCCAGATGGTAGAACAAGTAATCAAATTGATCATGTACTAATTGATGGACGTCACTGTTCAAATATAATGGATGTTCGAACTTGTCGTGGTTTAAATATTAACTCAGATCATTATTTAGTTCGGATAGTGCTACGAGCCAGAATTTCGGCCAGTAATAACACACAACCCGTAGGATTGAAATGGGCAGTCGAGAGACTTGAACAGTCGGCGGTAAAACAATTGTACATGGATGCAGTAGAACAACGAATTATTACAGATTTGGAGGCTTACCAACAGGAAACTAGTATAAATTGTATGTGGAAGAAATTAAAATCATGGGTTGAAGATGCCGCAACAGAGGTGATTGGAAAGGGGATGGTAGTAAGAAATGAATGGTTTGATGAGGAATGTGGAAATGCTCGGGATGCAAAAATGCATCCAAGCTGAAAATGCTAACGCGGGCCTCACGGAACACTGTGGAAGACTATCGCGAGAAGAGGGATTTCGAGCGTAAATTGATTCGTAAGAAAAAACGAGAATTGGAACCGAAGGTTTACGCTGAAATGGAAAAATTTAACAGGAACAACGATAATAGAAGATTGTACCGGAATGTCAATCGTTTTCGCAACGGATACAATCAACAACCTTTTTTGTGCAAAAACAGACATGGTCAGGTTATGGTGCAAGAGGAAAGGTGCCTCGAAAGATGGGACGAGTACTTTAAAGAAATATTAAATGTGAACACGCCAGTCAATACGGTGCAAGATGTGCAATTTTAAACTACCCAACCATTTATAGCTGAACCATCAATACAGGAAGTGAAGAATGTTATTCAGAAGCTCAAGAATAACAAATCACCTGGATCTGATAGCTTACCAAGTGAACTCTTTAAATATGGTGCAAATGCATTGTGGTATCAACTGTACGAGCTAATTGTAAAGATTTGGAATAATGAACAGCTACCAGATGAGTGGAAGGATGGAATTATCTGTCCATTGTACAAGAAGGGTGACAAATTGGATTGTAACAACTACAGAGGACTAACTTTATTAAACATTAGCTATAAGGTATTTGCTAATACACTATACCATAGACTTATTCCATACGCCAATGAAATTACCGGAGAATACCAGTGTGGTTACCGCGCTGATCGATCTACATCTGATCATATATTTAGTATACGGCAGATCTTGGAAAATTGTACGGAACTCAATGTTGATACACACCATTTTTTTGTTGATTTCAAAGCGGCATATCGGATAGCGTCAATAGGTCAAAGTTATGGAAAATTATGGAAGAGTTTGGTATTCCAAAAAAACTTATAGATTTGGTGGCCATGACGTTGCAAAATGTGAGGTCACAGGTACGAATCCGAGGTAAATTATCTGATCACTTTGAGACGGTTGATGAACTAGACGACAAGGCGATCCATTATCTACACTGCTATTTAATATTACGCTGGAAAAGGCAGTGAGGAGCGTAAATATTGATAAACAAGGCACGATTTTCACAAAATCGGGTCAATTATTAGCGTATGCTGATGATATAGACATAATGGGTCGAAATATGATAACTGTCAAGGATGCTTTCGAATCGTTACAAAAGGAGGCATCAGGTCTGGGTCTCAAAGTGAATGCAGAAAAAACAAAATATTTGGTGGCAACGAATACATCACGAATTCGAGATCAAACGGTTAATATTGGAGAACACAATTTTGAAATAGTCAATAGTTTTGTATACTTAGGATCGTTGATAAATGTAGAAAATGATATGGAAGAGGTAATTCGCCGCAGGCAAGCAACTGGAAACAGATGTTATTACGGGTTAAAAATACAATTCCGATCGAAAACATTACAACGAGATCTTAAGTGCAAGCTATACACAACTTTAATACGTCCAATATTAACGTATGGGTCGGAGGCTTGGTGCATGATACAGAACCAGGAACTACTACTTCGGATTTTCGAACGAAAGGTACTCTGTGGCATATTTGGTCCCGTCAAAGAACCGAATGGTTGGAGGCGAAGATACAATTAGTGAATTAGACAAGTTGTACGGTCAACCAAATATTGTCAAAACAATCAAAATCAATAGATTGAGATGGCTTGGACACGTAGAACGCATGGAGGAGGAGCGTGTGCCGATAAAACTGTTAAATGGTTAAATCCAGAAGGTAGGAGAGCCGGAAGACCTAAGGCGAGATGGTTAGATGCAGTAAACTGTGATATAAAGATCCTTAAAATTCGGGATTGGAAGACATTAACTGCGGATAGGTCAGGTTGGAAAAGCGTGTTGGAGAAGGCTAAAACCGCACACGGGTTGTAACGCCATGGAAGTAAGAAACTGCGGCTGAAAACATTTCAAATATTTTAGAATAACATAAAAACCACTAAATCAAAATAATTATTGCAAAAAAAATTAATGTTTTTATTAAAATTAATGATCAATTCAAACTTAAATACTAAAACATATAATTATCAGAAGTCAATATTTTATAAAAAAATAAAAATAAAATAAAATGGTCATATTCGTCATTCAGAATGGTGACCCTACACGTATAATTTTAGTTGAATACTAAAAGATCCGGTCTATTGTGTCAGATTGAGTGCTTAAGTTTTTAGAAAAGTTTAATTTTTTTTGACTTAATTAAATTTTTGATACTGTTAACCAAACTCTTGTATGTAATTCATAATATTTAATTTACAAAAACTAGCCGTTACACTGATACTCAACCGAAAACAGTAGACCGTATCCGTAAGCGAGAATGTATTTTATTTGTATTTTTATTTAACCGTTTGAGTGCTATGCAATTTTGGTGCATTACCTATTCGTCGCTATACCGACGATTCGCACTCAAACGGTTAAAACAAAATTATTACTCAAAATATTAATCCAATTTTAAAACTATTTAAATTATTATTTCATTTCTTAATTTTATAAATTCCGCATAATTTGAACAAATACTTTTAAATTTATAAAATCAATTCGTTCTTTTAAAATGCATAAATTTATAAATTCACAATAAAAAATAAAAACAAAAAAAAAATTAAATTCATTTTAATATTTTGATTTTGACTTAATTAATATGTGTTTATTTTGTTAAACATAAAATATTTGAGATTTCTGGTACAATTAACTCATGTATAATTGTATCGCCCGAACGAATAATACTGACACCTTCTACTTTAAGTGTTTTGTCGATTATAATAATGTCGTTTAAACGAATTAAAATATCCATTGGTTGTCCATCTTTTAAAATATCTAAAATTACAAAATTTAAAAAAAAAAGGAATTATAAATAAAATTAAAAATAGCACTTTTCAACTCAAAATATGGTAATTTAAATTAATGAAACATCTTTCGGAACGTAATTTTAGACTAATTCAGCGAATAATTGTATTAAACTTATGAGATAAGTACTCGTAACTAATATAACAAATGCATCATGTGAGCGATATAAGTTGCGTTTATAGCATATTTGCAACCGAATACGTTACAGGTTGTGGATAGTGATTGACGACCTGTAACAAGTTAGCTACTCATAACAAATAAGAAAGCGTGGACAATCTGGTGTCTGTGTTGGAGAATTACTAAGGCGTACTGTTTGAAAGTAATATCCGGTTAAAACTTAATTAATTATTCCAGTGATTACATCGTGCCATGATCATTATAACTGCTTTCGGTAGTGGTGTAGTATACGCCAGGGTCAATTTACACAATGATTAAGTAGTTTTAGTGAACGTAACGGCAAACTTAAAAAAAACAACCAATTATGAAGTTTACAACACGAACTCGGATCACACAAACGGCGACGACAATAACGATTTAAAATTTGCATCATGGAATGTTAGAACTTTGTTGCGAAAAGATGTTTTAAGGTCACGTACGGATACACTAATAAAACGGATAAAAAAAAAGGATATAACAGCAAGAAACTCGGTGAGTCAAACATAAAATTGTTTAATGAAAAAGGATATACATTTTATTTCAGCGGCAAACTGCATTCGTAAAGAAAGAGAGTTCGGAATCGGTTTTGTAGCCTTTTTGTTTAGGAAAGCAATTCAGTAATTGCGTTTAATCCGTTTGCTGTACGTTATTTGTAAACTACGTGTAAACACTCATCAATGTACAATGTAACCACTATAGAAAAAAACTGATGAGCCGAAGAATGTGCTGTCGCAAAAACTGATATCAACTTATAAAACTGTTTGCGGCCACATTAAGATCGTCTTCGGCGACTTTAATGTCAACGTAGTATCGGAAACAATATATTAAAACAACTATAGTTAAACACAGTCGAATGAATATAGGCTTCGATTGATTGATTACTCCAAATTTTCTCAATTAGCTGGTGCAGTTGATATCATAATGTCGAAGAGAGTTTGTCATTGGAGGTCAGCAATCGGTGCGGTTTTAATGTATTGATATATTATTGGTGTATATAGTAGCTCACTCAGTAGCGCAGTCGTATAGCGATGATGTTTATTAATCATGAAATCAATAGAGCGTTCAATTCCGCTATTTTTATAGGAAATTTTTCGGTTGGGTTCATGGAATACAAAGAAAAACGAATATCTTTGAAAATATGGTGTTAGACGCTACTCAAAGATTAACAATACGTGCACACACATCACAATGCGCTAATCACCCACATAAAAATAATAGAATTATGAAAACATCTATTTTTCGTTAATTGTACAGTACAATTGGTAAATTGTCATATACTTCCATGCGGAGTAATTTACCAACTTGGATTTAATGAATGTTTATTAGATGCCATGAGCTCCACTTGGTCAAGGTTTTGCAAATATTATTTTTGCCAATACTTAGATTCATTTCATTTCCCATTTGATTCTATTTTATAAGACATACGGCGCCGTACCTATTATTTCGAGCATTATCGTTGGAAGGTGCTGAGCGTAACCTTATTATCGGGCATTATTTGTAGCAGAAGCTGAATATATCTTTTCCCTGTTTAATTTCTTTCCTTTCATAAGATGTTTATGACATGCATATTTTGAAATTTATCCTTAAAAACTCTTTCAAATGTCCATGAAATATGACTGATCCTTGTAACAATTACCAAATATAACCTGCTGGCTAATATTAAAAATATTAAACTTATTTGTAATAAAAAAACACTTTTTTAATTGGTCTGAACTGAGTTAAAAATGTATATAAAATAAAAAATTGTACGCCCAATAACAGATCTACAGAGTTATTATTCCGTAAATGGACAAATGGCAATTCAATTGAGTAATTCCGGTACCGGAAATCGTAATCGCCGGATAAAATGACATGTGGCTTACAACACCGAACAACATAAACATATTTATCGAAACGGTTTCGGTAGACTTGGTCACTTTATGTATTTAAAAAATTGTAAATTGAATAAATTTTTATAACGTAAATTTAAGTTATTACCTTTTATACGGCACGTAATCGTTGGACTAGGAAACAGTAAAAAAAAATTAATTGATCTTATGCATTCCGCTTCAACCATATAGACATTTCCATAATCAAGAAATGTAACTTCAAATTTATTATCACTTTTAATATATTTATTAAAAATGGCTCGATACCATTGACCATTTTTAATATATTTTACAATACATAATTCATTAGTTCTAAACATTTAAAATGAAAAATATCATGTTAAAAATGAATAAATTTAAATAAAATCAATATCGAATAGTTACTCTTTTGGCATGTATGGCGTTTTGTTTTCTTCGTCATAATCCATTAATACCGCATTATACGTTAATAGATCATCTACATTCTGAGGCAATACAGCATGAAATATGCCATTTTTTACTAATATATTTGATTTATCCAGCACTACTAATTCAAAATTATCAGTCTTTATTTCTTTAAATTTTATATCCTAAAACGAAATATAAATAAATAAAAAAATGGTAATAGATACACCCTCTGTCACAAAAATTGTGAGAATGATTTTTATAATATATAGAACCGGTAGCACCCGCTGTTAGCTGTTAATTAAAATATATGTAGTGTTAATCGATGTTAATAAAGTGTAAAAAATTTCATGACATTTCGCCTTCATCATTAAGTAAGCCAAAATATAACGCTCTGCCTTCTTGTGAATCGTTTGCGTCTCGAAAAACTACTTTTGACTTTATTGATTCTTTTTTTACCAAAATTTAAAATAAAATTTAATGTTGGTTCAATGGTTTTTCTATTCACTTTTTCCGAATAACACACATTATTTTGGCTTACAATGAAGGCAAAATGTTATGAAATTTTTGACAGTTTGTTAAGGTCGGTGTTCGTACTACATAAATAAATTAGTAGGTAACAGCGGTCTATGTACGACTTCTATTAATATATATTAATATTTTTTGGGAACAGACCGTATAAGAAATTAAGTTCAAATCATTAAAAATTGTAAATTAATAACTTAATAATTATCAAAAATTATCGAAAAAGTACCTTCATAAAATATCCAGTAAAATTTTTCTGAATATCTTTAGTAATTCGACATATATCTGTAAT
Organism: Bibio marci; assembly: GCA_910594885.2. Lineage (NCBI taxonomy): Eukaryota > Metazoa > Arthropoda > Insecta > Diptera > Bibionidae > Bibio > Bibio marci. Next base: position 12,083,089 of record OU343119.1, on the reverse strand, counting down.
TGGTTCTGTTACATTTGTTGTTGCTGTTTTCTCAGAACTTAATGTTATAGTTTTTATACCTGTTGAGATATCGGTTGACGGTATCGTATTTAAGCTAGTATTAGCTTTAGTAATTATTTCGGAAATTTTATCATTTACATATTGTCCGCTTTTAATTATTTGAAATTTAACTTTCGGTTCGCATGACAATTGACCTGTATACAAAATTTTTAAAGGTTCATCAACCAATGAATGTAGATAGTTTACACACATTTCTTTTTGTGCGGCTGTTAGATTACGTGGAATTTCACATAAATCAGTACGGTTAACATATGCGGAATGATATTTTATATCATCAGAATCAATTTCTTTTAAATCTTCTAATTTGATATATTCCTTATTGCCAAATTCCATAAAAATGACTTGTACTGAATTATTTGCGATCCGTAAAACCATTGCACGATAATAGCAATTTTCATATTTTGCTAAAACTATTTCATCAAGTTGTGGTAAATTTTTTAATCGTTTTGCTTTTAATGAGTATTGAAAAATTTTTGCCGTCAATTTGGCATAGCCATCATTATGTGGTGCTTGCAATGATCGACAAAATACCGTTGTTGACGAATGGACATATGTTATGGTGACCAACGAATCCGATGCTAATGGTATTATTGATCCCATTTTTTTTTCACTTACAGTTTCTCGAATATAATATTTAAAATTATTTGATGGCTGTAGTTCGGACGACCGCTCTTCTTTTACAATAGACTTATTAATATTCGTATAATTATTATTATTACCATGTCTTTGTAAATTAGCAGTGTTACTGCTACTTGCCACAGATGTTGAAATATTAAATTCTTGTGTTGTTAATAGTTGTCTACAATAAAATAATAGAGATATATAATTATAAACTTTACAATTAAATATTTACACAAATTAATTTTAGTTCGGCATTAGTTTATGAAATGGCACTTTATCTGAATACTCATTTGTAAATAAATAAAGCACTATAAAACTTTTGATGCAATAGTCACAATTAAATCTAACCTCTATTGATATTGATGACGTTCCAAAAAAATAAGATTTATTAAACTATTACTTCATGTCTTATTGCTTCACATTAATAACCTATTCAATACAATCCTAACAATAACTAGGTTTCTTTCCTTTTTGGGAAAATTGAAGTGGTTATTTATTTCTAAACATAAGGTGGGATGGCAGAATGGTGTTTCAAGGTTATAGACCCATTAACATATTTTGGCTTGCCTTGTGGAGGGTATAATGATAATATAATTCTAGAAAATATTCACTTAGTTCAGTTATCCTGACCAGCTTTCTGCCACCTTGTGAATTTGAGCATTTCTCAATCAAGTTTCACTTAGCAGGATTGTAAGAAAGTTTTTTACAAAAATTCTGGGAAATCGATACTCAAACTCGGTCAGTTAACCTGACTAATTTCCAGAAACCTGGTGAATTTAGCATTTCTCAATTAATTTTCGTGGTTAGGATTATACATAGTAGAACAGAACAGGCTGGCTATCGTAATGTACAAACTGGGGTGGCTCAAGGTTGCATTTTGGCTTCTTAATTTGTTTTGTATTTTCATTAATGAGCTACCAAATTGTTTTCAAAATTGTAAGTTCTAAATGTATGTTGATGACTTTCAACAGTGTTATACCGTTCCGCCATCTGTAATAGCTGGGGGCATTTTGGAAGTCAATAAGGATTTGGCTAGTGTTATTGATTGGTCAAATGTGAACGGATTGAAACTGAATATATATAAAACATAAGCAAATGAGGAGGTTTACTTATAGTCTTGTGAATTATGCTAGCTTTTCCAGGAACTTATGGAAGATAATAATTACTAATTTTTAACTCATGTATGCGCTACGTGTAAACTCTTCCAACATATGATTATCATGTATCGTCTTTCCTTTCCTTGTGAATATTCCTCGTTGTTCGTTTCATAATTACCTAAAATATAATATTTGTGTTTTTATGTTTTGGCCTATTAAATTTGCGTATTGCAGCTTAACTATGAATGAATTCAATAGAACTGCAATTTCTGTTAGAAGTTTCACAATTATTTATTATTATTATCCTTCGTCTATAGCCTAGAACAATGGCATTCTCTTTCTTTGTATATGGATACAAAAACACAGGAATTCTTTGTCGGTTAGTGTTCGTTTCTCTAATTCCATTTTATGGATTTAGAAAATAATGTAGGAAAATAAATATCAGTCCCATAAAATCGCCATAATAAAGATTCGGTCTTATGAATGAAAAATATTCGGAATTATTATTGGTCAATTAATTGTTTATTAAATAATTGTCTTTACAGCTCTTGAACTTGAAATGTATAACATTAATTTTTTTATATAGGTAGACACACCAGTCGCATACACAATAGATGATTACATTTTTAGATTTACAATATTTTTGGGTTGGTTTGCTCGAATACCATAAACTTGTAAAAAAATCAATGCAGTGAAAAATTGTTTGGGTTTTAAGAGCAATTGGAAAGTTAATTTTATAGAAAAATTAATAAAAACCAGAAATGATATGAAATGAAATTTTATAATACCTGCCTGCCTACAAAAAATATTTACAAAATCTTTATCTGCACATATTTAATCATCGACGATCTTCATTATCAACTTTCAATCAATGTAAGTTTGGCCTTAACAAATAACGATGACGTTTTTTTAATTTTTTTTATATAGATAAATTATACTTACGGAACAGGTTTACAATTGAATTTATGTTTTGACCAATCCAATGTCTGACATTCCACTGAACAGTAATGATCAAAACATGTTGAACATTTATTTTGTGTTGTCTTAGAACACCGAATACACTTGTTAGCCACGTCTCTAAAATAAAAATGAGATTTTATATAATTTTTTTTAACAACATTAAAAAATAAATAAATAAAATTTTCGAAACTAAATTATGAATATTTTTGTATAAGAAAGCGTTCTCTTGAAATAGTGTAAGTTGTCAAAGTATTGTAAAATTTCTTGTATGGCCATATAAGTAGACGTATTTTATTGGTAGTTTAAGCATAACGAAATTATTCAGTAATCCATTCGTAGTTATTAAATATGCATTATCAAGCAACACTGAAATCTATCAATTGTGAAAACAAGTCAGAGTCCCAAGTTACCAGTTCTACAGATATTATGAAGTGCTGGTCTTTAAAGTGCGTGTCCCATAAATAAAAAGAAATGGTAATCAGAAGGAGCCAAGTCTGGTGACAGTAGAGTGTGCGGTAACAAATCCCAGACAAGGGTTTTGTTTGTATCCGCAACATTGTCTTATGACCCATTCTGGTCACTCTTCGATCAAAGCATTGTTCAAATTAATGTGTTTATTGACGATTGCGTTCAGTATTAACAATGTCACTAAGTTTTAATCCTTTATAATGGTATATACTTTCTCATTCCGCCAAACCCAGAGCATTCTCTTATTTACAAATCGATTTGGTTTTGCAGTCGATGTTGCTGCGGTTGATCTGGTTTTTCACATTTTTGGATTTTACCCATAGCTATTAAATTGATAGAAATCGTTGTTTAGGCAACATTCAAAGTATTTATCCATTTTGTTTTTTTTTCCATCAAACATGCTTGCATTCACATCACAAATCGTTGATTCACAAAAACTTTACCTATATTGCCATCTATGTGCATATTGCATATGCATAACCTGATCAATTTCACGATCTGTGGAAGTGGCAGAATCATATACCCAAATAATATGTACATACATAGTTTCAAGAGCACACTTTTTTACCTAAAATTTAAACTGACTTACTAACTTCCTGTCATGCGGTAAAACTCAGGTGCGTTTTTAGCCTCCAACACCGGTACCAAATATGACATAGAGTATGTCTCGTTCAAATGTTCTAAGTAATTGTTTCGGGTTCATGCCTTGGGTCATACGATAGTGTTGGGTGTACAAATGTTTTATATATCTTGGACTTTATATATCGTTTTAATGTTTTCGATTGGAATTTTTTTTTTTTTGGCCCAAAGTAGCATCTTTTTCCAATTGATATCTTACGACGAATTTCCGTTTCATTAGAATTTTCCACATTTACCAATCATCCCAAAATTATATTCTTAAATATTAACCGTCTGACCTCAAATTCGTGATGCATTAGTTGCCGCCATATATTTTGTTATATCTGTGCATTCGTTTTGTGACCTATAACAGTTGCCTCCTTGTTTAACGATTTGAAAGCATTCATGGAAGTCACAACATTTCGACATATTAAGTCCAAATCATCAGCATACGTCAATAGTTGACCTGATTTTGTATAAATCGTTATATGTTTATCAATTTTTAAGCCCCTTGCTGCCAAACAAACAGTTGGGATTGGGACCACTAGCTTAATACGAATGTGTCTTTGCACTATTTATATATTCAGTAATTTCTTTCTTTGAAGTTATCACAATTACAATAGCCGAATTTCAATAGCTGTTAAAAATCGATTTCATAAGCACTTAATTATGTCATTAACCGTTTATAGTAGGGATTAATGGTTTTGCGATAATCCGGTACAGTTTTTGTCAATATTTCCATCACATACTGTGAAAATACAAATCAAAATATATTTAATTACACAGTGACAGCGGTCCTAGACTGAAGAATCAGAATCTTAAAGTTCAATAGCTGCTACGATTTTTGACACTTAAATAGTGTATAAAATTTCAAATATTAAAATGTAGCATAGCAGCTAATAAAATTCAAATTCTGAATTCACGGTTACACACACTTAGTCCAATGGAGTAGTAATAGCATGCGTGTCAATTTTTATGCATACAATTATTGCGTGAGTTTTATGAGAATAAATTTTTGTGTAAAACGTAAAACTAAAGGTAAACAAAAGACTAAAATATAACTTACCTTATTGCATTTAGTGCTGAGCTGCCAAAATATTGATATTCGTTTCTATTTGATATTTGTTGCACGTTAACATTATTATTATTTTGTGCATTTTGTGTTTCATTTTGGTGCGGTAGAATGGGTAGAAATGGTTGCAAATTTCCTAATTCTGCATGTGTTAGCTCAATTTTATTTAATATATCGATCGCTTTCACAGCATCACTAAATTTCAAACATTTACGAAATAATAAATTCAATTTATTGATAAAATGGTAATTCATTTTGAATTATTATTATTCCCTAGAACACCTACCTTAGCTTTGAGAAAATAATAAAAAATAAGTTTCCTCTTTGAATAAATTCTAAAATATTTCCATTTTTCAAACAAATCGTGCGAATGATATTTCTCGCATACTTACACTCACTTTTTACATATATTTTTGTTTGTAAATTATCTGTAAATTAGTAAAAATAATTAATTAATTAAGACATTATCAACTCATCAACAGAACAAACAGTTGGGGGGAAATTGTATTGTGAAATTAAAATTTATAATATTTTAATATCCATAAATAATTAGAACGTTTTAATATATAGAACTCATAGCGCCATCTGTTTGCAACCAAATGAATTATGAATTGTGAAACGTGACCTTAATAAACTGTTAAAGTGTCATGACATTCGCTTCCGTGTTAGCCAAATACAAAATACTGGTTCGTATTGAAAACATCATGTTTAGTCATCAGTTACAATGGTATTTAGGAAGTTTTCTTCACATCGAGAATGGCTAATAGTGTCTTTACAGTGTTCGGAACAAATTTTGATCATCACATTTAATTGATGTAGTACAAACTTTAAATTCCCCTTTAGGTGACCATTTTTTTCAGTTAAAATTCAATGAATGGTTGTCTTACGATATTCCAAGCTCCATTTGCATGAACCTCACTGAAAATTTCTTAAGAATTCATGAAATTACGCACTTTTTCAATGTTTTCTACGGTAATTTTTTCAGACGATTGACCTGATCGACGCTTAACATCACTTATAGCATTTATGGCGTGTGGAGAAATCTGAGAAAAAATCAAACGATATACTACACACAACAATCTAAAACAACATATACACACATCATGAAATGGCTTATGTAACATCCTATTCATCTTGTGAAAGACCAAGATATAAAACAAACAGCTCTGCTATATGTAGTAGAACCCACTTCAATACAATTTAACGTATACAACATACAAACAAATAAAATTCAAAATAGACAATATAGTTCACCATCGATCCAACTCACAAATCAAGAGTGCAGATTTTATTAATACTTCTAGAAAATGAAAAAGAAATAGTCCCCAGCTAAATCAAACAAATAAACAAACAACAACTTATGTAGTAGAAGTCGACTGCAATCTGGAAGTGGTGACTCAATGGATTTCTTCTCATGTGAGGTCATACCATTTAATGAACACGTAAGATATGTAATGTTTCAGAAAGGATATTATTATTATGTGATGGTGTAAAGTTGATTTCGTCAAAAAGATATGGTGTTCAAAAATAGAAGAAGAAATTTCCAAATTTCAATGGTAAATTATTTAATCATATTCTAAAATATAACAAGCGACAATATTAATTTAAATTCATGGGACACTAAAACATTTGACAGAATCACACTCTAACGTTGCTAAATGGCTTGCTAATAAAAACCAATTCACATTAATATTTTCATCAACAACAACAGCAACAACAACAGTAACAACATTAACAATGCGGAACACATAATAAGTTTCTATGGACATTACATGAAGACAACTTTAAATAAATATCTCACATTATCTAAATAGGACAACTTTTCAACACTATTGAAATATGAATCATCAAATTGGATATAAAACAAGATAATTATTACACAATATCAATAATAATAAGTGTAAACAAATAAAATAATTAATAATAGTATAATAAAAAAAAATTAACAACGAACAAGGTATCTCTCTCATGGTTGCTATAAAAGGTAAACCTCAACCCTAAAGTGCATCTGCGGTCCAAACTTAGAAGAAAAATTAGCGATCTGCCAGTTTCCTATATGAATCAATCAAAATTATTACTTTTGGAGGACGCGGAAAACATATCGATGTATTAGCGACAAAAAATTTAGTAATAGAAAGTATACAAAGACGCTTGCAAGACGTTATAAACGCCAAAAGTAATTACAACTCTTTGTTTTATGAATAACATTGAAGTTTTTTTTTTTTTGTTTATTATTATTTATAAATTATAGTTGCAAATAAATTCATTTATTATTATTATTTTATAGATTTGCATGATTATGGAGAAAATTCACTTACTGCAATTGCTTATTATTTAAAATTTGTATGGGCCTATCGTAAATTGGTAAAAAAAAAGTAAAAGACACTAAATTCAAATTAAAAACAAGAACAAATTGTTGCTTACCACATGCCGAATCCATTATGGTCAATGCATTTGAAGCTTGCCGGTATAGTAATATTATTAATTTAAAATATACTATAAAAGTTTTCTGAAAATTTTATTATTTTATAAATTTTAAAAAGTAGAAAAGTAAATAAATAATTCCCATAAAATGTATTAAATTAACTTACTTTAATAAATATAAATTCAATAAGAATAAAACACCGAAAACACAATGAATTTTTATGGTTATGCCTTTGCGATCACTGTATCTAGTCTATGAAAAGCTGTCACATAAAACTGACAACTGACAGTTCTGCTGTTTTGACCAGCAAATTTTTAATGATGAACGACAATGTTAGATGGTAGATGGCGGGTTAGACGAAAACAAAACTGATAGTAATATTGTATAAAGACGATATTTTAAGGTAAATCAGCGGTCATATTTACTGTTTTGTTTTAACCTCTAAATACGCTATAATATTTTTATAACCCGCTTTTTGTTCAAAATTATCATCATCATCATCATCATTATCATTATCATAAAATGTATATGACCAAATGCAGAAAAAAAAAAAATTCATTCAACTGTCAAAGTGCAAATGAACTAAAATGAACAGGGGTGCGTTTGATTAAAAACCAAAAAATTATTATAACACGGTGACGATTGGTTCGGCATATGCTTTTCAGAATTTTCAATAAATAACTGCGAATATTAATATAAAATCTGATTAAATCGCTATTTAAACTTTATAAATAAAAAATTATTTAAATTTAAATTTATTATATTTAAATTAATATTACACAAATTAAATTTTATTAAAGAAATTGTTTCAATATTATTTCCATACTTTAATTATTGAATTACACTTTTTAACTTCATTTATTTAATGATATAATTAATTAATTTTTAAGTTTCTAAACGATACATCTTGGAAAAAAAAATAAAAAAAAAGCTTATAAAACCCATCCTGAAGCATACAACTAACCTGCCGGTAACTTTTTCGGGTCACCGTAACCTATTGAAAATGCCTCATAATAGAATAAATTTAAATTGATTTAACTTTAGATGTCAAAGTGACCAAAATTTTAATAGTTTAGTAAGATTAGCTTGATTAGCTTGAATAATTGCGACAACTTCATAAAACGCTCCTTTCTTTGCCATTTTCAATTTAGGAACAAGAATATAGTCAATTTAGGAACAATAAAATAGTCACAAGATGTGGCCTGTGACCAAATCCAGTTAATTTTTAAAAATTTTTGTGAAATGAAGCACACTTTAGATAGCTATTATTTCCAACTTCAAAAATTTTTGTGCCACATCGTGATCAAAAGTTATAGAATTTTATAAAATACATGTTTTTAACTCCTTCAAAATGAAATTGGGAAAAAAAAACTTTGTTCTATACTTTGGTGAGTACTATAACTTGGCAAATTTTCATTGAATTCGGAGTACGACGCCACAGGTGATTCGCTTTTGAGATTTTTTCACGCATTTTTCTTACTGAAAAAAGATTTACTTTTTTTTTGTAGTCTGATTTTGACACTTCAACGGAGTCGAATCAATGTTAAAATCAAAACTAACTCCAGCTTATATATATTGATATGTATTGAATAAAATTGATTCTGCACGATGGTGTGAATTTATCGTTTACTGTCATCACTGTCATTCACAAAAATTTCTGATACGCTGTGCCACTCCTCGAATGAGTACAATACAACAAATTGCTTAATAGAGAACTAATTAATAAAAAAACGATGTTAAATATTAAAAAAGAATAAAGCATCACAAGAAGAAGAACATCATTTTGTTCAGTGCGTTGTTGAAAAATAGAAATATACAAATAATATAAAAATTAAATATGTTTTCCAAACATCTCTATTACTTTGAAAAGGAACTGAAAAATAATAACATTAAAAATGTGAGTTATGATGATTTATTTAAAGTTAATAGTGAACACAATGATTTAGATTATATAAATAAAGTGAAAATATTCTTAAAATATCATGATTTTAATGATATTGATAAAAACCAAAATACAATTCTACATTTTGCATGCCGCCATAATGCTATCGATTTAATACAATTTCTTCTCGAACAATATTATCATCATCATCGTCATCATCATCAAAATTTTATTAATCTTAATGTTAAAGATATGTTTGGAAACACCCCATTAACATATGTTATTCAAAATTATAGACCGAAAATTTGTGAATTACTATTGAAATGCGAAACAATTGATATTAATAACGTAGGCAATGATCGAAAAAGTGTTTTCCAATTGGCCATTGAAAATAGAAATGCGGATGTTATTAGATTACTAATACAATATTGTCATTCAAAAATTGTCAAAATAAATTCCGAATTATTTCATCATGTTGTTTGCAGTAGTTATTATGGAATTAATATTGTTTCGTTAATTTTACCCTATGTTGATAACATCAATGCTGTCAACGAATTGGGAAAAAGTGCACTTCATGTGGCTTGTGAATATAAATATTTTGATATTGCTACATTACTTGTACAAAACAACATTGATCTCAATCTAATCAATAAAGACAACTTAACAGCATTAGATTTAGCACTTTGTTTACAGTTGAGTGAACAACTAATAATATTTCTTATAAATAATGGTGCCAATTGTAATTTTGCGTCAGCATCTGCAAGCAATACTACATTACAATATGCAATGAAATATAAACATTCCAACAACATAATTAGTCTTATGTTAAGTAAACTTGAAAACAATCACATAAATAATGTGAATGCACGAGGTGAATCTGCTCTTCATACAGCTATAATCATGAAAAATGAAGAAATTGTCAAATTACTACTAGACAATGAGTATATCAATGTTAATGTAGTTGCTACAGAAGAAAATTTGACACCATTACATTTGGCACTTGATCTTAAATTAAATGAACAAGTAATATATAAATTATTAGATAAAAACCCTGATTGTAATTTATCATCTGTGTTAGAGACCACATTGAGTTACGCCATAAAATATGATAATCCATTTATAATTAAATTGATTTTTGACAAATGTGGTCGAAATAATATTAATGATGTAAATTCACAAGGTGAATCGGCACTCCATACAGCAATAAAAATGAAAAATGAAAATATTATAAATTTACTTTTACAAAATCATATCGACGTGAATCTATCGACCAAGTACGAGAATTGTTCACCATTACAGTTAGCACTTTCTCTACAATTAAATAAAAACATAATACAGGTATTATGCAAATATGGAGCAAATTGTAATGTATCGTCTGTTTTTAATACAACAATAAACTATGCGGTCGAATATGATGATATAGATGTAATTAAATTATGTTTAACTAGACTTGGTAAATGCAATATTAATGTTGTGAATTTACAAGGTATATCTGCACTTCATACAGCCATAAATACAAATAATGAAGCTGCAATAAATTTACTATTACAAAATAATATTGATGTTAATTTATGTACTAAAGAAAAAAAATTAACAGCATTACATATGGCACTTGATCTCAATTTAAAGAAACGAATAATAATCACATTAATAAAATATGGATCAAATTGTAATTTAATATCTGACTACAATACAACGTTGAATTATGCAATAAATTACAATAAACCAGATATATTTAAATTGATTTTCGACAAATGTGATCGAAATAATATTGATGAAGTAAATTGCTATGGTGAATCGGCACTTCACACCGCTGTATTGATGAAAAATGCAAATGTTATAACACTACTTTTACAACATAATATCGACGTCAATATATCGACTAAAACCGGGAAATATACGGCATTACATTTAACACTTAAAGATAAATTAGATAAAAACATAATACAGCTATTATGCCAATATGGAGCAAATTGTAATGTATCATCTGTTTATAATACAACAATAAATTATGCAATCGAATATGATGATATGGATGTAATTAATTTATGTTTATCTAGACTTGATAAATTACATATTAATGATGTGAATTCAAAAGGTATGTCTGCCCTTCATACAGCTATAAAGATGAATAATGAAGTTGTCATAAATTTACTCTTACACCATAATATTGATATTAATTTATGTACTGCAGAAAAAATCACAGCATTACATTTAGCACTTAATCTTCATTTAAAGCAAGAAATAATAATCACATTAATACAGTGGGGAGCCGATTGTAATTTATCATCTGACCACGATACAACGTTGAATTATGCAATAAAATACGATAAACCAGATATAATTAAATTGATTTTCGACAAATGTTATCGAAATAATATTAATGAAGTTAATTGCAACGGTGAATCAGCACTTCACATCGCTGCAAAAATGAAAAATGAAGATTTTATACATTTACTTTTACAAAATAATATCGATGTAAATTTAAAAGACCATTATGAACAGACGGCATTATGTATTGCACTTTCTGTAAAATTGAGTCATGAAATTATATTTGAGTTATTCAAACGTAGTAGCAATTGTCATCCATATAACACTGCAACTTTAATATATTCAATAAAATATGGTAATATCGAGATAATAAAATTAATTTTACAAAACTATGATAAAAATAATATTAATGATATGAATTCTGATAATGAATGTCCACTTCATACAGCCATAAAAATGAATAATAATGATATTGTAAAGTTACTTTTAAAAAATGGTGCAAATGTAAATATAGCTGATGATGATAAAAAACTGACAGCATTGCATATAGCATTAGATAGTAAAACGGACACAAAATTAATAAGAACATTAATAAATTATAGAGTCAATTGTAATATAGATTCTAAACATAACTCAACGTTGATTCATGCTATATTATATGATAATGCAGCTGTAATAGAAGCAATACTAAATGAGACTGATAAAAGTAAAATTAATTATGTAAATTTGTTGTACGGGTCTGCCCTTCATGCTGCTGTACGGATGAACAATGAAATGAGTGTAGAATTACTAGGAAGCTATAATATCAATATGAATTTAAGAAATAAAGCCAAATTAACATCATTACATTTAGCATTTGAGCTTAAATCAAATAAAGAAGTAATTTATACTTTATTGCAATTTGGTGCTAATTGTAATTTAAATTCGCCGTCGAACACAACTTTAAATTATGCAGTAATATATGGTAATATAGATATAATAAAACGAATTTTAAGTAAAATTAAGTCTATTAACACTGTGAATGTTGACGGAGATTCTGCACTCCATACAGCTATTGAATTTCGAAATGAAGATGCTATAAATTTACTTTTACAAAGCAATATTTATGTAAACTTGTTAAATAATGAGAATTTAACAGCATTTCATTTCGCAATTTCATATAAATTAAATGTGTCAACAATAGAATCATTGATAAGACATGGTGCCGATTTACATTTGAATGCCAATAATGAACCATTAATACATTATGCTATAAAATATAATGATATAAATGTGATTGAATTTCTTGTATCACACCTTGAACAAAGTTCCATTCATGTATTGAATGCTAGGCAGGAAACTGCACTGCATACAGCATTGTCTTTTGGAAACTTAGAAATAATTAATTTACTTTTCGTTCAACAAATTGACTTATTTAAAAAGAATCACGAATATCGAACAGCATTGCAAGATGCATGTCTTAGAAGTAATATGGAATACAAGCGATTACAACTGGATCCAAATTTGTCTGTAAAGATTGTTGAGTTACTTTTACCCTATCACGCAGCTAATGGTGGACATGTTAATAACATTAAGAATGCATTTTACGATGTTCTAAAATTATATATTGCAGATAATAATATTTATTTTGATATTATAAATTTACTATTGTTCGAAGGTCATGTTAAAATCGATATGAATATACTAAAGTATTTAAAAAATATACCGAAAGAGGGATTACAATTACTATTCCTGTCATTGATGGAACAAAAACTATTAGTTCATAACGAACTTCATAACCAATTTCAAATAAAAAATTCACTTGGTAAACTATACCCCATTGTAACTTATAGAACTGATTATAGCTCTTTAAAGCGATATTTCGATGAAATCGAAAAAATGCGTTCAACAGAAATTGCAACAACGCATTCAATTACATATTTTCAATTATTATGCATGAATAAATATCGAATTGCAGAAATATTTCGTACACCCGAATATCGTGATAATTTAAAATATTCAGGTAAAATTAGAGAACAATTTCCCGAATATTCATGGTTAATTACAAAAAATGTTATAAATGGCAAAAATCTTTATATCGAAAACTTGATATTTGGAAAATGTTTTTTTAAATTAGTAGTAAAAAAAAGATTGACGGCCGTCGATTTCGAATATCTATTGCAAATTATAATTAAAAAATTATGCAAATATGATATTTTAAATTTTATTGAATGTTGTCGGGGCATCAAAAATGATGCGCTTGAATATTACTAAATTTTTCTTGGGCCATAATATATTATTATAAAACATCAATTCCACTTACTTATTATCACAAATTCAAAAAATTATAAATTAATTTTTCTATTATTATTTTCAATAAAATAAAAGCAGATTGGATGGTTAAAAAATTTCCCAATTAAATTTTAGTGAATTAAGTGTAAACAAATATAAAATAAAACTTTAATTCAACTAAAATTTTATTAATTTAAAAATTATAATTTCATTATTATAATTTTTTATATATTATTTTCAATAATAGAGAGGTTAAAAAATACCCCAATTAAATTTTAGTGAATTAATTGTAAAAGTATATATTTTAAAACATTCTGTTAACGGTCAAATATTATTAATTTGAAAAATTTTAGTTTCATTTTAAATAATTTTATATATTAATTTTAATAAAATAAAGGCCGGTCGAGAGGTTAAAAAATCACCCAATAAGATTTTAGTGAAATGGGTGTAAAGTTTTATTATGTAAAACTTTAATTCAACTAAAATATTATTAATTTGAAAATTATAATTTCATTTTTATAATTTTTATATATTATTTTCAATAAGAGATGTTAAAAAATACCCCAATTAGATTTTAGTGAATTGTTTATAAAATTCTATATTGTTAAAATTTTAATTACGCTCAAATATTATTAATTTGAAAAATTTTAATTTCATTTTAAATAATTTTATATATTATTTTTAATAAAATAAAGGCCAGTCGAGAGGTTAAAAAATCACCAAATAAGATTTTAGTCAATTGAGTGTAAAGTTCTGTATTGTAAAATTTTAATTACACTCAAATATTATTAATTTGAAAATTATAATTTCATTTTTATAATTTTATATATTATTTTCAATAATAGAGAGGTTAAAAAATATCCCCATTAGATTTTAGTGAATTGTTTGTAAAATTCTATATTGTTAAAATTTTAATTACGCTCAAATATTATTAATTTGAAAAATTCTAATTTCATTTTATTTAATTTTATATATTATTTTTAATAAAGTAAAGGCTGGTAGAGTGGTTAAAAAATCACCAAATAAGATCTTAGTGAATTGAGTGTAAAGTTCTATAATGTAAAATTTTAATTACACTCAAACATTATTAATTTAAAAATTATAATTTAATTTTTATAATTTTATACATTATTTTCAATAATAGAGAGGTTAAAAAATATCCCCAATTAGATTTTAGTGAATTAAGTGTAAAAGTATATATTTTAAAACATTCTATTAACACTCAAATATTATTAATTTGAAAAATTTTAATTTCATTTTAAATAATTTTATATATTATTTTTAATAAAATAAAGGCCAGTCGAGAGGTTAAAAAATAACCAAATAAGATTTTAGTCAATAGAGTGTAAAGTTCTGTATTGTAAAATTTTAATTACACTCAAATATTATTAATTTGAAAATTATAATTTCATTTTTATAATTTTTATATATTATTTTCAATAAGAGATGTTAAAAAATACCCCAATTAGATTTTAGTGAATTGTTTATAAAATTCTATATTGTTAAAATTTTAATTACGCTCAAATATTATTAATTTGAAAAATTTTAATTTCATTTTAAATAATTTTATATATTATTTTTAATAAAATAAAGGCCAGTCGAGAGGTTAAAAAATCACCAAATAAGATTTTAGTCAATTGAGTGTAAAGTTCTGTATTGTAAAATTTTAATTACACTCAAATATTATTAATTTGAAAATTATAATTTAATTTTTATAATTTTATATATTATTTTCAATAATAGAGAGGTTAAAAAATATCCCCATTAGATTTTAGTGAATTGTTTGTAAAATTCTATATTGTTAAAATTTTAATTACGCTCAAATATTATTAATTTGAAAAATTCTAATTTCATTTTAAATAATTTTATATATTATTTTTAATAAAATAAAGGCCAGTCGAGAGGTTAAAAAATAACCAAATAAGATTTTAGTGAATTGAGTGTAAAGTTCTGTATTGTAAAATTTTAATTACACTCAAATATTATTAATTTGAAAATTATAATTTCATTTTTATAATTTTTATATATTATTTACAATAAGAGATGTTAAAAAATACCCCAATTAGATTTTAGTGAATTGTTTATAAAATTCTATATTGTTAAAATTCTAATTACGCTCAAATATTATTAATTTGAAAAATTCTAATTTAATTTTATTTAATTTTATATATTATTTTTAATAAAGTAAAGACTGGTAGAGTGGTTAAAAAATCACCAAATAAGATCTTAGTGAATTGAGTGTAAAGTTCTATAATGTAAAATTTTAATTACACTCAAACATTATTAATTATAATTTAATTTTTATAATTTTATATATTATTTTCAATAATATAGAGGTTAAAAAATATCCCCAATTAGATTTTAGTGAATTAAGTGTAAAAGTAAATATTTTAAAACATTCTATTAACACTCAAATATTATTAATTTGAAAAATTTTAATTTCATTTTAAATAATTTTATATATTAATTTTAATAAAATAAAGGCCAGTCGAGAGGTTAAAAAATAACCAAATAAGATTTTAGTGAATTGAGTGTAAAGTTCTGTATTGTAAAATTTTAATTACACTCAAATATTATTAATTTGAAAATTATAATTTCATTTTTATAATTTTATATATTATTTTCAATAATAGAGAGGTTAAAAAATATCCCCATTAGATTTTAGTGAATTGTTTGTAAAATTCTATATTGTTAAAATTTTAATTACGCTCAAATATTATTAATTTGAAAAATTTTAATTTCATTTTAAATAATTTTATATATTATTTTTAATAAAGTAAAGGCTGGTAGAGTGGTTAAAAAATCACCAAATAAGATCTTAGTGAATTGAGTGTAAAGTTCTATATTGTAAAATTTTAATTACACTCAAATATTATTAATTTAAAAATTATAATTTCATTTTTATAATTTTATATATTATTTTCAATAATAGAGAGGTTAAAAAATATCCCCATTAGATTTTAGTGAATTGTTTGTAAAATTCTATATTGTTAAAATTTTAATTACGCTCAAATATTATTAATTTGAAAAATTTTAATTTCATTTTATTTAACTTTATATATTATTTTTAATAAAGTAAAGGCTGGTAGAGTGGTTAAAAAATCACCAAATAAGATCTTAGTGAATTGAGTGTAAAGTTCTATATTGTAAAATTTTAATTACACTCAAACATTATTAATTTAAAAATTATAATTTCATTTTTATAATTTTATATATTATTTTCAATAATAGAGAGGTTAAAAAATATCCCCATTAGATTTTAGTGAATTGTTTGTAAAATTCTATATTGTTAAAATTTTAATTACGCTCAAATATTATTAATTTGAAAAATTTTAATTTCATTTTAAATAATTTTATATATTATTTTTAATAAAATAAAGGCCAGTCAAGAGGTTAAAAAATCACCAAATAAGATTTTAGTCAATTGAGTGTAAAGTTCTGTATTGTAAAATTTTAATTACACTCAAATATTATTAATTTAAAAATTATAATTTCATTTTTATAATTTTATATATTATTTTCAATAATAGAGAGGTTAAAAAATATCCCCATTAGATTTTAGTGAATTGTTTGTAAAATTCTATATTGTTAAAATTTTAATTACGCTCAAATATTATTAATTTGAAAAATTTTAATTTCATTTTAAATAATTTTATATATTATTTTTAATAAAGTAAAGGCTGGTAGAGTGGTTAAAAAATCACCAAATAAGATCTTAGTGAATTGAGTGTAAAGTTCTATATTGTAAAATTTTAATTACACTCAAATATTATTAATTTAAAAATTATAATTTCATTTTTATAATTTTATATATTATTTTCAATAATAGAGAGGTTAAAAAATATCCCCATTAGATTTTAGTGAATTGTTTGTAAAATTCTATATTGTTAAAATTTTAATTACGCTCAAATATTATTAATTTGAAAAATTTTAATTTCATTTTATTTAACTTTATATATTATTTTTAATAAAGTAAAGGCTGGTAGAGTGGTTAAAAAATCACCAAATAAGATCTTAGTGAATTGAGTGTAAAGTTCTATATTGTAAAATTTTAATTACACTCAAACATTATTAATTTAAAAATTATAATTTAATTTTTATAATTTTATATATTATTTTCAATAATAGAGAGGTTAAAAAATATCCCCATTAGATTTTAGTGAATTAAGTGTAAAAGTATATATTTTAAAACATTCTATTAACACTCAAATATTATTAATTTGAAAAATTTTAATTTTATTTTATTTAATTTTATATATTATTTTTAATAAAATAAAGGCTAAAGGTTAAAAAATCACCCAATAAGATTTTAGTGAATTGGGTGTAAAGTTTTATTATGTAAAACTTTAATTCAACTAAAATATTATTAATTTAAAAATTATAATTTCATTTTTATAATTTTATATATTATTTTCAATTAATGAGATGTTAAAAAATACCCCAATTAGATTTTAGTGAATTAAGTGTAAAAGTATATATTTTAAAACATTCTGTTAACACTCAAATATTATTAATTGAAAAATTGTAATTTCATTTTAAATAATTTTATATATTATTTTTAATAAAGGAAAGGCCGGTCGAGAGGTTGAAAGATTCACCCAATAAGATTTTAGTGAATTGAGTGTAAAATTCTATATTGTAAAATTTGAATTACATTCAAACACTAATAGTTTAACATTTACAACTTCATTTTGTTAATTTTATATTTTATTTTTAATAAATTTAATAATATTTTTGTGATCTGAGTGTAATATTATATATTGTAAAATTTTAATTACTCATTATGTTCAATATATAACAACAATTTTTAGATATAGAATAAAATTCATATTAGATGTATTATCTTCTAAACATTATTTTTAATCAAAATATTTTCCATTAGCTTCAAACCAGCTTATGCATAAATTTTTTAAACTGACAAGGGAACCGCCTGAGATGTCGTAATCCTAATCAAATGAAATTTTGCCAGGTTTTAGTATTCATGAAAGTATAGAACAAAGTTATTTATTTTGCATTTTTATGATTGTATCTGAGGTATTTTGTTTGGTATACTCTAGAAGTGATATCAGTTTGACGATTGAGCTTTCCAAAATGGTGGAAATACAGGCTGTCATAAAAAATCGAACACAAAATTTTTATTTCTTTATTATTAAATTTTAATTCATTTAATTTGCAGTGTTCATAAATTTCAATAATTTTTAAAGCTCTTGAAATACATTTACATATAATTTCTCCAAACCATTATTTCGAAATGTACTTTGATAGGAATGTGATAATTAGTAAGAAAAGTGTTGTAGGCACAGAGATATTTTACACCATGATCAACTGATTATGGCCACATTTGTGATGCCTTAAAAGTGAAGTCTACCGGCTTTTCAAATTTTGATGGTCTCTCGTTCAGGTATCTGCTTGCATACCATGAATATTTAAATAAGTTAATTTATCTCGGTGCTGACAGCTGATTATGGACAAGTGAATGTAATTTAATTAAAAACATTAACATATGGAACACTTTTCATCTAACAAAAAAGACGAGTACTCCGAATAAATAGTCGATTAAATAAATAGTCACGTAAGAATTCACATTTATCCGTGAATAATAATTTTAATATAATTTTTAATAAATTTTTACAAAAATTGCGTTTAAAATTGTTCTGTTATATTTATTTTATTAATTGACGATAGAAACAGTTAATTTAATGATGAAATGAAGCCTACAATTACATAAATTTCTTATACAGATGATGTGGTACTGTAATCATGGGTTAAAATGAAATATAGTGTATTTTATTCTAGCTGTACCGTACATCACCAGTGCACAACGATTATGTCAAAAATAAAATTTAGGAAAAAAAATATTTATGTTAAAATTAAGTAAAAATGAGGTTATGCGACACAATATTCACACCGTCAAAATCGATGGTGCCAGATAGTTCAGTACAATACAGTACAGGAGTAGTGCAATATTTCAATAAGAATAAAATGGTTACACCGAAAAAAAGGGTGTAGAGTAAAGTAGAATAAAATATGTTTTGCTGTACACGACTGTACTGTACTGTAACGTACAGTAGAATAAAATACAGTGATAGAATATGCTAAAATAATGCAATTGGCATTTGAGAAGGATACAAACTTTATAACGTAACTAAAGTCGTTAAGTATCATTAATTCAAGACTACATTGAGGATGCATACGAATTTTGAAAAATGTGCTTTTGCAAATTGACCAGCTTGTAATAAATTGGAAAATAGTTTTAATCATTAGTACATAAAAATAATTAAAATCATTATTATGTGTTTGAAACTGTAGCATTGAATTCACACATTGAGGTTAAATTTAATTTGTCTCATTGTACCCGTATTCACCCTATATTTATAATTATTGAATATTACGCTTGCGTATTGAAAATATATCGTTGTTATTTTTATAGAAATATTTAAAATTAACTTTAAAATTAGTAGTAATGATTTACGCGCCGATACGATATTTTACGCAACAGCGTTTTCAAAACTAAAAATAAACTATTAATTTTATTAAAAGAAATTTATTTACGAATTGGAAATTATAAATTCTTTTTTCATAATAAATAAAGAATTCTTATGTTCAATTAAAAAACGGTTAGTATTTATTGACAATTTTTACTAAATTATTTATATTTTAAAATTATGAATATTTTTCGGCAAAATTTATTTAACCTTTGATTTGACCTTGAAAATTATTATTTAATTATTTATTACTAGTTTTTTTCCATTCATAATTATTATTACAAAAGTGATCAGAAATGGTAAAGTATTGGGAATTTATATTAATATTTTTAACAATTAATAAGTACCGCCAAATAATAAATGCGGCTCAGCAATCGTTAGTGGATTTAATTAAACCAACACATTATTCGATATATTTGCATTTGAATCCAAATAAGGATCATTATTATGGAAGCGTTAACATTACATACGTGGCTTTACAATCATTCAACGAATTGATAGTAGATGGAATTTTAGACAATATGCAACTGCTGGAACCCAAAGATGATGCTGCAATTATTGATCGTCGTGATAAGAAATGTCATAATATAAAATTCACACGTAACCACCTGATAAATGAAACTTATACGATTAAAATTAATTTTCAGAATAGCCTAAGCACAAGTTTTTATGGTGTATATAGGCACAGTATTACTGAAAGGTTCGTTGTTTCCACTATACCTTTGCAATGATTTAATATTAATTTTATAATTAGTTCTTTTGAAAGTTTATTCATTGCGACACAATTTGAACCAACTTATGCTCGACATGGATTTCCATGTTTTGATCATCCGGCTATGAAAGCTGAATTTGAATTAATAATTGATCGTCCTAGCGAATTTATAGCTTTATCCAATATGCCGATTTATAGAACGCACGTGTTAAAAAAGTAAGTAGATACTGATTTTAATACATAAAAAACAGACAGTAAGTAAGCACAGTAAAAATCCATTTCAAACAGTGAGTTGACGAATTCCATAGTGTTCCAAGAACCTACACAAAAACATTCTATGCTTTTTTTAATTTAATGTTTAGTAGATCAATCACATTGGTGTACACTAACAAGAGAACCACCTGAGGTGTTGTAGTTCGAATACAATGAAATTTTGCCAAGTTGTACTCATCAATGTATGGAACAAAATTTTCATTTTTATGATTGTATCTGAGGTAGTTTGGTTGGAAGATTGTAAAAGTGATGTCACTTTTCAAATTTTGGTGGTCTCTCGTTCAGGTATCTGCTTGCAAACCATGACTATTTAAATAAATTAATATATCTCGGTGCTGACAGCTGATTATGGACAATTGTTACTGTCTGCTGGTTTCCCGGTCATTGGAACATCTCTGGGAATGAAAAGGCAGACGAACAGATTGAACTCAGCTCTAGTATATGAATGTGACGTTCAATGAACCAAGGATTCTATAGAGGATGAGCCATTATTCTTAGATTGTGGTCTAGCCTGAACTGGGAGAAAAATAAAATTCTATTCAAATGATCTTCAACAAAAAACCAATTCAGACACTAAATTGAGTGTAATATGATTACTATGTCTATAATAGTGATGTGCATCACTTCTTTTGATACATGTAGAGCCTGTTTGTCTGTAGAATATAACTCGATTGTGTGTTTGTTTTATCGATCGGAAAATCATTGACAGACGTAGACAGGTTGGTTAGATGCAAAAATTGAGGTGTAATCACACGTTTAAGTGTGGAACCACTGAAGTATCATCCCATAAACTCCCCATACTGTACCATACCATATGTGCTATAACATAATGATTGACATAATATTAAAATTCTAAAAATATTTTTCATGTACTTAACAAATACACGAACCGATTTAGTGCGTATGGTCGTCATATTGATTATTTTCAAAAATCAGTAAAAATGTCAACGTATTTATTAGCATTTTGTGTAAGCCAATTCGATAATTTAAGCGATGGTAATATATCAATATGGACTCGAACTGTGCCTAAGAATAACATGTACAATCATTTACAGTTTTCAATTAAAATATTGAAATTTTTTGAAATATATTTTGATTTTAAATATAATTTACCAAAACTTGATGTAATTGCTGCACCCGTAACATTTTTTAGTGGTATGGAAAATTGGGGTCTAATCATAATAAGGTAATAATTTTTATAGTATCTTAGTATTGGTGTAATTATATTTTAATAAATTTAAATTAATCTTAATTTAAAAATATGTAGAGAAAAATTTTTAATAAACAATCATGAAAAATCTTACGAGGAGAAAATGCAAACAAAATTGTTATTAACACATGAAATTGCTCATCAATGGATTGGAAATGTTGTAACACATGATTGGTGGGATGATATTTGGTTTACCGAAGGAATGACAACATATTTTGAGTATATTGGAATCGATGGTGTAATGCCACAATTAAAAATATGGAATACATATGCGATGGAAATAATGCAATTTTGTTTCGAAGTGGATGTCACCGACGATAATATTCAATTTAAATTACATAAGCAATTATCTGATGATATTGTAACCAAAGAAACCACTTTTAATAGAATAATGTATCTCAAAGGTAGTGCAATTATTAGAATGTTTGTTAATGTTGCACCGGCACATGCTTTTCAAGAACTAATGCGAAATATAATTGAAAAATAGTACGCACACAAATTTCCATAAATTACTAATTAATATTAAAATTTGCACTTAATTTAATATTTTATTTCCATACATTCGCAGTTCATTCAGCACCATTACAGTTGACATTTTCTTCAAAATGTTATCGGATATAATAATAAAATATAATTTCGATGAAAGAGATAAAAATATAAATTATGTTGATCGAATGCTAAGCTGGACAACGAATATAGGTTATCCATTAGTAACTGTCAATGTAAGCCGTAATCCATACATTCCTACCACTTTTCATCAAGAAAGATACGGTGTTGAATTAAATGTCAACAATTCATTTAAATATTGGATACCGATATCGTACACGACATCCGGATACTTACATTTTATAGACACAAAATCAATTCTATGGATGTCAAATGAAACTGAAATTGTACAAAATGATGGAATTGTTCTACTTAAAAATGAATTTTTGTTAATAAATCTAAATCAAACCGGTTATTATAGAGTTAATTATGATAATGAAAATTGGAATGTCATAATTAATTATCTGAATAATAAATATACATTCTCTAATGTACCAATAGCAAATAGAATTCAATTGTTGGACGATGCTTTAGAAATTGTTACCAAAAATATAATTAATGTTACAATCCCATTAAATTTAATGAAATATATTAAAAATGAAATGGAATTTGAACCGTGGCAAGTTGCTGGTAAATATTTTGAAATGTTATTGGATGTAATGCTATTTAAACCACACTATGAGTATTTAAAGGTTGTGTATATTATACATGTGATGCATAATGCATATTCTAAGAATAATGTTGAATAAGAGTATATTGTAGAATGAAAATTGCACTTTACAAATAATTCATCGTACAACAAAAGATTGTTCGTAACATAAATATAGTTATAATTATAGTCAGCGACATCTGTGGTCTTCGTTGGCTATACATAATAGTTGTATAGGTAATAATAGTCAATATGTGACATTTATGTTCGGCGATTATCAAGAACATCAACTTGGTATAATTGTTCAAAATAGTTCATTATTTCTGACACGAACGAATATTAAAATAAAATAAAAATTGTGTGTTTGATTTCTTGAGATAGCCTGTATTTACACCATTTTGGACTGATCAATTTGACATCACTTTTATTCATCCAACCTAACTACCGCAAATACAAAATCAAATAAATGGAAATTTTACATTCAAAGATATTGTACATTTGAAACAATCTGTTATAAAAATATACATAACTTTATAACTGGTAACCCTATATTCAAAAATTATGTGTCAAATTAAAGGTGAAGAATTTCGTCATCGACTTTACTTAGAGTAATTTTTTAAAAAACTTGCTCCTTACAAAGTTATATGCATAAATTTACATGTTTTTTTACACAATTTTTCAATTTTTCAATTCTCAAATCTCAATTCTTAATTTCTGATACACCCTGTGACCAAAACCAATAAATTTTTAAAAATTTTATTTTATGTTATGCAAGGCACATTTTAGGTATATCAATTATTTCCAATTTCGGCAATTATTGAGGTACTTTGGGTTCAAAAGTTATGGATTTTCAAAAAATATCATGTTTTTACACTCACTGTAGACTAGTTTCCCCCTTTCAAAACGAAATTAAGGAAAAACAAATTTGTTCAATATTTTCATGAGCACTAGAACCTAGCAAAATTTTATCGAAATCGGGAGGGTCCCATGTGAGTTTAATCCGCTTCAACTGTGACCAGAATGTCAAAATTCATTGTTACTCAAATCTTAAAGAAAAAATGTTTGTGCAGGAAATCGCAAAAAATTTAGAAAATAATCAATTTTAATAAATTTTCAAGTTATATCACAATTGAAAGAAATAAATTCTGATTTAATTCGCGATTATACCCTGGATTCTATTAAGTTTATATTCAATAATTAATAATTCTATTTCTATTTAGACTAAGCCACTGCAACAGATGAAAATATGTAAGTAACATATCTGTTGCGATACTTATTGGTTTTTCATATTATTAAATGCACAGCATATTAATTTGTAAACAATAAAAAGTGAATCTACAACGTCAGCTTAATTATTTGTAATGCACTTTATTTTGTACGATGAATAGTTTCCGGTAAAGTGCGTAAGATTCAATTGTCAGATACCATAAATATAATTTTAAAAACATAATAAACTTATATCAAATTTATAGTTATTTAAATAATTTCGCACCAGCCTCTGCTCTATATTCTTATTCATATAATTCACCGAACAAAAGTAAGTCGAGAAATAATTATTAAATGACATATTTTTTATTAATTACAATAGAATTTTATTAACGAATGCATTGCCAAAGTATACATAAATCTTGGTTTTACTAATGCCGAAGATGACAATGATCATAGGGGTTGGCACCGCGTTTACATTTTGCGATTAGCTTGCAGAATTGGACGTAAACATTGCATTAATAGAAGTATTCAATTATTCGATTTATTGTATGATAGTTTAATTAGAGGTGTTGAATACATCAAATATATTTCGTATGTTAAATTTATTATGCCACTTTGAAATATCTATGGAATTTCTAAAATTAAAAATTACAATTATTACATACATTGTGGTAGTATTCCGCATACATGATGAGCTATTTTCAATAGCAACTGTTTGACATTTTTCATTTTAGAAATGATACTAAATTAATAAACAAAATCTTATATAATCCATCCGAAATAAATAATAAATAAATAGTTGATAATAATTTTTTACAGCATCGATTTTAATCACCGCGAATTAATTTATTGTACAGCAATGGAAAATGTTGGTGATAGGAAATGGAATTTTATTTATGGAAAACTAAATTTGTTTGAAATCGAAAAAGAAACTGAAATGTTTGCGAAAGCATTGACGTGTACACGAAATCCAGCCTTACTTGAAAAATATTTATATGCATATTTTGTCGAAAAGATACCAATTGTAAGCAAAGATGTAATTAAAATGGAAACGATAATGCAATTAGTTTGCCGAAACCCAATTGGATATGATGTTTTGTATAATTTTTTGTGGAAATTTGTGAAAGAAATTAGCTTAAGGTGAGTATTTAAAAAGATCAATAACAAATACTACTAATAATTTTTCGTTGAAATATGGAGCTTTGGTTAGGGTGTAACATATGTAATGTTTGTATTCGATAGAATCATTAAACTTATGCGGATGTGTTTAGAAAGCTAATTGCATAATTACATACACACAATTTACATGTGGTATAATAATAAATAAAGCACATGGTATTTTAAATTCCAAGTTGTACTTTCGAAATGTAAAGTATCTACTTCGGATTAGTATACCGTTATTGATTACTTGTTTTTTTTCTAAGTCATTTATTACTCCAAGTGGAAAGATAAATGTTTTCATAGTTCTATTATTTTTATGTGTGGTGATTAGCCCATAGTAATTATTACTTAAGTAAATGTTTTTATTTACAATATTTAAAATGGTACTAGCTGAAAATGATAAAACGATATCGATTAATTGTGTCTGAATGAATGAAAACAAACGACAGACAGACCACATATTTTCCCACTGCCAAACGGCGGGCTAAAGTAGAAATTGTTTTCGGGCTACAATAGATTTCTTACTATTGAAAAACTGCAAAATGCCGTTCCTATGTTTGACACCTTAGTTAATTCTTTCAAATCTCTCATCATACCATCATACGTGACTATGTAAACTCTAAACTCTGATAATTTTTTCGATTACTATTATTTTAAAGTTTCACTCGGAATTTGTATTAAGCTAAATTTTAAAGGATACTACAAGTACGATAAAAAATAAATTGTCAGGTGCAACTAAAATCAACATTACATACGATATAGCCTATAATATTTGGAATTAATGTGTGAATTTAAATTTAAATTTATTTTAATTATAGGTGGGGATTTGTAGAATTATTTTTCATGTTAGATGTGCCAATAAAATATATCAACCATGAATATCAATTGAAAAATGTAAGTCTTTTAATTTTAGCTATATGTTTTGTTTTGCTTCACCAAAATATTGTAATATAATATCAGATCATAGAGAATGGTATAACATAGAGTACAGATTTACTCTTCTAATCGGTGTCCATTTATGCAAAGGCCAAAAGCAAATTTGTACAATCATTTACGGATAATTGTTTTAATTAATTTCGGTCAACGGAATTCGAATTTACGTTACCTCGTCTCTTGCAACGCACTAAACCCAACGATTGTATATTAATATTTAATGAGTGTGAAGTGTACATCTGGGCTCTATGTTATTCCTTTCTCTATGTATCAGATTTTCTGTGAAATTAATGTCAATGTAAAATTATTTAAAGTTTGATCATATCTTTTGATGGCTTAAAGCAATTCTAATAATCTGTTCTATGAAAGATTGGTAATTGATAATAATTATCATTATGATAATCAGCTACATTTTCTTCGGGCAGCAATTCTGCTAAACTTCTGTCTGGTAAACATTTACTTCAGTGCAGTCGTCGTTCACAATTCGTTCAATTTCTTCATTATAAATACCTAACTCTGTTTATAAAAACGTAATGCGGACACTCGAATAGGCAGGCGGTAGCTTTGTTTTCCATAAAAGAACTTTAAATAATTTCAAAATTTCTTCTGTAGCATCAAGCATAAGTAAATATTATTGCCAAATTCCTTAACAGGTGTCGGATGGGTAAACTTGTTAGTTTAACCATATGAATCCAGAGATCCAACTCCATACATGACACGAAGGTGATTTTCCCTTTGATCAGTATTACACCATAGTCACGTAATTTTACTACCCTCTAAAGTTAAAGCTGGTGATAAATCGACTAAAAAAAGTTAATATATTTGTTTAGTTTTCGTTAAATTTTAATTTTTTTTATTAGCGAGAAAGGGCAATCAGTGATGCCTCTTGACCTTAATATAAAATATAGTTTGAACACTCGCCAATGATGGGTTTTGAAAACCATTGTTGCTTTTCGCAAAATTCAGTTTCGAAAACGTATTAAAAAAAACTTCGGTAAGATCTCGTACACAATGCCCCACAAAGAATCCATTTTTTTTAACTTAACAATGAATTTAATAATTTGCTTTAACAAATATTTAATATTAAAATTATTGTAATTTTTTTTAATTTCATTTTTATGTAAAATAGTATGAAAAATTACTTCGTTATTATTTTAATGATAATGTTCCATCGCTATTAGATTTCGATTTAACAGAAAAAGATTATGCCATTAGTTTGTTCAGTAATAATTTAATTGATATAGAAAATTTTTTAATTGCATACAAATAATTTTTAAAATTATTCGAAATAATTATTTGAAATTTTTATTTTTTATTTAATTTATTTTTCCGAAAATATGTAAAAAGAAATACATACGAAAATTATTTTTATTTATTATTTTGTTGAATAAATTTGCTAACATTGTGTTTGTTTTAATTTGCTTGGCCTTCATATCATTGCACAATTTACATATAGATGACTTCCGTTGAATTTTGATGACCGATAGCTATGCGTCAATTATTATTTAGTAAATCAATCTGTCACGTGTTTCTTTTTTGATGTGTTTTTATTGAAAAATGGACATGCAAAATGAGCAGGTAAAAATTCATAGATTGTTGGTGACAAAGCCTTAAATAACCGACACAATCATAATTATGGATTGTATAATTTCGTTCAAAGCAGTAACGGATGCGAATCGTCATAGCAAAATAATTGAGATTGTAAAGAAGCTAGACATATTATAACCATAACCAATAAAACATTTGGAACGGAATTGGTTATGAAAAAAAAAAAAAAAATATCGATTTATATGTACCACCCGAACTAAAAGAAATTCACTTATCACAAAACATTAACATCTGCGATTTGCTTAGGCAACATTAAGAAAATTTTTCTCCATAATTGAAACGATTGATAATGAGTGGAAAAATTGATCAAATACAATAATGTAAATCGTTCAAGACCGTGGAGTAAGCAAGATGAACATACAAGCAAATAACCACTAAAGCTTAAGGTAGAATGGAATGGACTGTGTGGGATTCCATCTATTTTGAAGTTTTACCATGCAACCAAACTGTAAATTAATATGTGCTCCAGCAACAACTAATCAAAGTGAACAATGAATGTAATCCAAAGAAACCTAAAATATTTGTTAAAACATCATGTTTCTTGTTGTCTAAAGTAAAATATGTATTTAATTGTGTTTAGTTTTAAGTTTCAGTCCATATCAGTTTTTGGCGTGTTAAACTTAATAAATATATATTGAACCAGCCTAATAAACATGATTTTTGACTACCCTAAATTAAAATGTATACAGGACACCCTGTATATCCTCCATTTTGGTTAGACATCGTTAAATCGACATTATTTTCATATTCCTCGTATCCAATAACATTAACATGCAATCTAAAGTTCATTCTGCATTTACATGTGTTATTTTTTTCGTGTTACATTATATTTTAGCTATTTTGATAACCCTAATCGCCAAACTGGCTACGTTTTTAGTTTGCTTTTGGCACTTCTGGTTGAAAAATAATAGATTTTCACAAAAATTTCATGTTTTCTAATTCCTCACGTAACTCACAAAGGAAACCACCTGAGATGTCGTAATCCTAGTCCAATGAAATTTTGCCAGGTTTTAGTATTCATGAAAGTATAGAACAAAGTTATTTATTTTTCATTTTTATGATTGTATCAGAGGTATTTTGGTTGGTATACTCTAGAAGTGATGTCAGTTTGACGATTGAGCTGTTCAAAATGGTGGAAATATAGGCTGTCTTAAAAAATCGAACACAAAATTTTTATTTCTTTATTATTAAATTTTAATTCATTTAATTTGCAGTTTTCATAAATTTCGATAATTTTTAAAGCTCTTGAAATACATTTACATATAATTTCTCCAAACCATTATTTCGAAATGTACTTTGATAGGAATGTGATAATTAGTAAGAAAAGTGTTGTAGGCACAGAGATATTTTACACCATGATCAACTGATTATGGCTACATTTGTGATGCCTTAAAAGTGAAGTCTACCGGCTTTTCAAATTTTGATGGTCTCTCGTTCAGGTATCTGCTTGCATACCATGAATATTTAAATAAGTTAATTTATCTCGGTGCTGACAGCTGATTATGGTCAAGTGAATGTAATTTAATTAAAAACATTAACATATGGAACACTTTTCATCTAACAAAAAAGACGAGTACTCCGAATAAATAGTCGATTAAATAAATAGTCACGTAAGAATTCACATTTATCCGTGAATAATAATTTTAATATAATTTTTAATAAATTTTTACAAAAATTGCGTTTAAAATTGTTCTATTATATTTATTTTATTAATTGACGATAGAAACAGTTAATTTAATGATGAAATGAAACATACAATTACATAAATTTCTTATATACAGATGATGTGGTACTGTAATCATGGGTTAAAATGAAATATAGTGTATTTTATTCTAGCTGTACCGTACATCACCAGTGCACAACGATTATGTCAAAAATAAAATTTAGGAAAAAAAATATTTATGTTAAAATTAAGTAAAAATGAGGTTATGCGACACAATATTCACACCGTCAAAATCGATGGTGCCAGATAGTACAGTACAGTACAGTACAGGAGTAGTGCAATATTTCAATAAGAAAAAAACGGTTACACCGAAAAATGGGTGTAGAGTAAAGTAGAATAAAATATGTTTTGCTGTACACGACTGTACTGTACTGTAACGTACAGTAGAATAAAATACAGTGATAGAATATGCTGAAATAATGCAATTGGCATTTGAGAAGGATACAAACTTTATAACGTAACTAAAGTCGTTAAGTATCATCAATTCAAGACTACATTGAGGATATATTGCATACGAATTTTGAAAAATGTGCTTTTGCAAATTGACCAGCTTGTAATAAATTGGAAAATAGTTTTAATCATTAGTACATAAAAATAATTAAAATCATTACTATGTGTTTGAAACTGTAGCATTGAATTCACACATTGAGGTTAAATTTAATTTGTCTCATTGTACCCGTATTCACCCTATATTTATAATTATTGAATATTACGCTTGCGTATTGAAAATATATCGTTGTTATTTTATTATAAATATTTAAAATTAACTTTAAAATTAGTAGTAATGATTTACGCGCCGATACGATATTTTACGCAACAGCGTTTTCAAACCTAAAAATAAGCTATTATTTTTATTAAAAGAAATTTATTTACGAATTGGAAATTATAAATTCTTTTTTCATAATAAATCACATAAAGAAATTCATAAGATGACGTGGAGGTCTCCAGATGGTAGAACAATTAATCAACTTGAGCATGTACTAATTGATGGACGTCACTGTTCAAATATAATGGATGTTCGATCATGCAGTGGTTTAAATATTGACTCAGATCATTATCTAGTTCGGATAGTGCTACGAGCCAGAATTTCGGCCATTAATAACACACAACCCGTAGGATTGAAATGGGCAGTCGAAAGACTTGAACAGTCGGCGGTAAAACAATTGATACAATCAACAAACTTTTTTGTGCAAAAACAGACATGGTCAGGTTATGGCGCAAGAGGAAAGGTGCCTCGAAAGATGGGACGAGTACTTTAAAGAAATATTAAATGTGAACACGCCAGTCAATACGGTGCAAGATGTGCAATTTCAAACTACCCAACCATTTATAGCTGAACCATCAATACAGGAAGTGAAGAATGTTATTCAGAAGCTCAAGAATAACAAATCACCTGGATCTGATAGCATACCAAGTGAACTCTGTAAATATGGTGCAAATGCATTGTGGTATCAACTGTACGAGCTAATTGTAAAGATTTGGAATAATGAACAGCTACCAGAGGAGTGGAAGGATGGTATTATCTGTCCATTGTACAAAAAGGGTGACAAATTAGATTGTAACAACTACAGAGGAATATCTTTATTAAACATTACCTATAAGGTATTTGCTAATATACTGTACAATAGACTTATTCCATACAGCAATGAAATTATCGGAGAATACCAGTGTGGTTTCTGCGCAGATCGATCGACATCTGATCAAATATTTACTGTACGGCAGATCTTGGAAAAGTGTATGGAATTCAATGTTGATACACACCATTTGTTTGTTGATTTCAAAGCGGCATATCGGATAGCGTCAATAGGTCAAAGTTATGGAAAATTATGGCAGAGTTTGGTATTTCAAAAAAACTGATTGATATAGCGGCCATGGCGTTGGAAAATGTGAAGTCACAAGTACGAATCCGAAGTAAATTATTTGATCACTTTGAGACGGTTGATGGAAAGTCAAGGATGCTTTCGAATCGTTACAAAAGGAGGCATCAGGTCTGGGTCTCAAAGTGAATGCAGAC
Organism: Bibio marci; assembly: GCA_910594885.2. Classification (NCBI taxonomy): domain Eukaryota; kingdom Metazoa; phylum Arthropoda; class Insecta; order Diptera; family Bibionidae; genus Bibio; species Bibio marci. The sequence goes on along the minus strand of OU343119.1, from coordinate 12,050,821 downwards.
AAAACAAAATATTTGGTAGCAATGAATACATCACGAATTCGAGATCAAATTGTTAATATTGGAGAACACAATTTTGAAATAGTCAATAGTTTTGTATACTTAGGATCGTTGATAATTGTTAAAATTCGGGATTGTAAGACATTGACTGCGGATAGGTCAGTTTGGAGAAGCGTGTTGGAGAAACCTAAAACCGCACCTGGGTTATAACGCCATGCAGTAAGTAAGTAAGTAAGTAATCAATTTCCAAACTTTCATGTTTTTAATAGAAGAGATTTCTAAAATCGATTCACTCATTCAAAAGATAAATGACGGATTTTCCAATCGATGGCAGAGAAAATTTAAAGAAATTTCTGATACTGTATAAAGTTGACAATGAAATGGTACAAAAAATTTATAATTACTTGGTCCATGGCATTATAACCCAGGTGCGGTTTTACCCTTCTCCAACCAATCCAAATCTCCAGCCAACGTCTTCCAATCCCGAATTTTAAGAATCTTAATATCACACTTGACTGCATCTATGCATGTAGCCTTAAGTCTTCCGCTGCTCTCCATCTACTTTCTTGATTACCAATTAACAGTTTTCTTATCACACGCTCCTCCTCCATGCGTAATACGTGTTCAAACTATCTTTATCCATTGATTTTGATTGTTTTGACAATATTTGATTGACCGTACAACTTGTCTAATTCAAAATTGTATCTTCGCCTCCGATCATTCTGTTCATTTACGGAACCAAATATGCCACGGAGTACCTTTCGTTCAAAAAGCCGAAGTAATTGTTCCTGGTTCTGTGTCCGGCACCAATCCTCCGACCCATTCTTTAATATTGGACGTATTAATGTTGTATATGGCTTGCACTTATAATCTTGTTGTAAGCCATCAACTGCAAAAGTTAATATCTAATTTATAGAATTTAATGATAATAAAAATTCAATGAAATTACAAAATTCGAAGTATTTATTTGAAACAACAAATTGTTTTGTATAATTTTTAGTCAATCAACAATAAATTTTAATTATAATTCCGCGGAAAATAATTGGATCATTTATGCGAAAAAATTATTAATTTGTTCGTTGAATTTAATTTTTTATATGTTCGATTATTTTAATATAGAATTCGAATTTAAATCAATCAACTGCGTGACATTTATTATCCGCAAAAAAGGTTTGCCATCGTTAAAGTTTATTATCTTGAATTTTACGATAATGTTTCACGTCATTTTATTGGTTGTTGTGTGAATGTAAATATTATAATATTTTTGAAATTTCTTGAAATTACTTGTAAAATGTCAATTAATCATTTGATCGTTTTTCTATTCAGTATCGCATTCACTGGATGTGTTATCGAAATCAATATCTGCGGTATTGGATTGAATGTTATTATTATTCACAATACGCGATTGACACATTCCACTTGGACCCGGTTGATTTTCATTGGAAAGTAATTTGTTGACATTTGAATGACTTTTGTTTTTGTGATCCAATAGATGATTCAAGTTTTGAAATGTTCTCAAACATATTGAGCATGGAAACGGTTTGTGGGCATGTTTCATATGTGAAATTAAATCTGATCTTCGTTTAAATCGTTTATCACATTTGGTACATTTGTGATTCTTAATATCGGTATGAATTAATTTGTGTTGTACTAACCCATGCGGTTGTTTAAATGATTTCGAACATTTATCACATTTATATGTTTTCTTTGCGTTATGTATTAGTTTGTGTCTTTTTAAGTCCTGCGGTCGTTTAAATGATTTTAAACATATTTCACATTTATATGTTTTCTCTGCGTTATGTATTAGCATGTGTTGTCGTAAATTTGTCAACTTTAAACATTTCTTCTCACATTTGGGACATTTGTGCAATTTGCCAATATGTATTGCCATATGTTCAATCAATCTATGTTTTTGTGAATATTTAACGCAACAAATATCACATTCAAAATTCTTTTCACCTCTATGAATTTTCATATGTTGAGTTAAGTTATGTGTCCACGAAAATATTTTCTCACAAATTCTACACGTTCGTTTACATACCATTTGGTGATCATTTAAATTTTCTTTAGTTGTGAAAGTTCCGTTACAAATATTACATTTTATCAAATGTTTGACAGTTGTTAAATTTTTATTTGTTTTTCTTTCCATTTCTAAAATACTTTTCTTTTCACCTGGTTGTTTTGAACAATTACGAAATAAAATAAATTATATTGAATTTTCGAGTAATTTCTTAAAAAACTAATATTTTAATGATAACAATCTTTCTTTAATATCTCGCTTAAAAACTAAAAGTAATGTCCTTTCACTTTGAATATTATTTCATAACTGCCATTGATGGAATGTTGAGATAAGCAAGTAGTAATAAAAAATAAATTAGTGTTACCAGATTTATCAAAAAACAGAAAGCACTGACATATATTTCGTGATTGTTCGATAATTTTCGAAGGTATTGCAAACCGTTTGTATTGATTACACCAATATTTGCAAAAATATATAATTTGAAATTTTTACTGAATCGTCACTGTGGTCAAATTATTACCAATAATTGGTATGGTGATCAGTTTTTGGTGAGGCCGTATTTGTTTTGCACTAAAACATTTGTATTTTATCTGGCAAACCGATCAACATTCAAAATAAAGGTGCACGCTTTGATTACGTTTAGCTAATTTGCTGATTAAATATCTTATAGCGTTCACCAACAATATAATTCTTGATCATAAATTGGGAGACTTACACACAATTTAGTTAAACATGACGTATGTAGAGCATACGAAATTTGAATCAGTTTCATGTTTTTTTGTCAGATCTCACCAATCAATTATTTTACCAATTACTAATATCTTAAGCCATCAACTTACTTACTTACTCCATGGCATTATAACCGAGGTGCGGTTTTACCCTTCTCAAACACGGTTCTCCTACCGGATCTATACGCAGTCAATGTCTTCCAATCTCGAATTTTAAGGATCTTTATATCACAATTTACTGCATTTAGCCATCTTGCCTTAGGTCTTCCCTCTCTTCTTCTACCTTCTGGATTACCATTTAACAGTTTTATCGGCACATACTCCTCCTCATTACGCTTTATACGTATCCAAGCCATCTTAACCTATTGATTTTAATTGTTTTGACAATTGGTTGGTTGACCGTACAACTTATCTAATTCAAAATTGTATCTTCGCCTCCTACCATTCTGTTCATTTACGGAACCAAATATGCTACGGAGTACTTTTCGTTCTAAAATCCGAAGAAATTGTTCCTGGTTCTGTGTCCGGCACCAATCCTCCGTTCTATACGTTAATATTCGAAGTAATAATGTTTTATACCGCTTTCACTTAAGATCTCGTTGTAATGTTTTCAATTGGAATTTTTTTTTTTAGCCCCTACTTGCATATGATCGGCAACGGATCAAATATTTAGTATAAGTCAGATCTAGTGTAGGGAGTTCAATATTGATACACACCATTTGTTTGTTGATGTCAAAGCTGTTCAATTAAAAAACGGTTAGTATTTATTGACAATATTTACTAAATTATTTACATTTTAAAATTATGAATATTTTTCGGCAAAGTTTATTTAACCTTTGATTTGACCTTGAAAATTATTATTTAATTATTTATTACTAGTCTTTTTGCAATCATAATTCTTATTATAAAAGTGATCAGAAATGTTAAAGAATTGGAAATTTATATTACAATAATTGTATTTGTTACAATTAATAAGTACTACCAAATAATTAATGCGGCTGATAGAACGATGAAGTATTACATTATTCGATATATTTGCATTTAAATCCAAATGACGATCAATATTATGGAGTTGTTAAAATTGTATACGTGGCTTTAAAATCATTTATGGGAGTGGATATAGATGGAATTTTTGACGATATAAAAATACTGGACAGCAATGAAACTTATGAAATTATAGATAAACTAGATGGAAACATAATCATCAACCATAAACATATTCAATGCTAGGTATGTATTATTTCCATGTTTTGATCATCCGGCTTTGAAAGCTGAATTTGAATTAAAAATTGATCGTTCCAGAGAATTCAAATCTGTATCTAATATGTCGCTTGTCTGTACACTAACGCAACGCAAACGTGTAAGTAAAATAAAAATATTATTAATTATGTAAATATTTTTAAGTTAGTGAATATGGTAGATGTAATAATCATGTACCTCGTCTGTGGTCCGTGAGTCGAATAATTTTAAAGATGAGTAGAATACACTTCTTCGTTTAAATAAAATAAAATATAGCTAACGACTTTAAAATTTTAATTAGAATTATATAATAGAAATGATTGTCTATAGAAGGATCTTTTTTACAAATTTTCCTATACTCCCCCAATTCCCATCCCTCCCATATAATCTGAAAAACCCAATCATTAGTTAAGGAACAATTTACCGCTTTAAATGGAATTGTAACTTTTAATGATAAGTTCTGAAGAGTATAGTTGAAGTTGGTGTCATGAGCATGACTCCTTTTGCAGGGACATTTCCTATTTTATTTATGCATCAAATATTTATTAGGCCAAGAACCGTCGCAAAAAATGTTGTATGTTATTTTTTATTTTTATTTTCTTGATTGAAAAAACGAACAAATCAATTTAGCATATTCGACTGATTTTATCACTTGACTCAATAGAATTGTGCAGAATTTTTCGGCGACTGCATACACATAGCCAATTTCAATATAATACTACAGCTCACATATAAAATCGATTTTAAAGGACAAGTACGTTTTAATTAGCTGCATATAAATGTTACATAATTACCTTGACTTAAATTTAAATATTTATGGGAAACACTCATACAAAATCATGCGATCTTCAGAAACAATCTAATCTAATGCAGAGTTGTTTTCAAGGAGAGTGCGGGTAATACTCCGTACTTCGCTTTGTTTAAATATGTATTTTTTACTTATTTCCCTCCATAATGTGGTCTTACATTGTCATGAAATAAAATTACAGTAAATGTGTTGTCTGCAAACTTTCATCTGGAAATTTATTTGTTGTTTTTTTAAAGCGTTGGAAACAATAGAAAAACCATGTTCATTGCATAAGTTTCAGCAATCATACGATGACTTTCACAAGCATTGTTCTTAAAAATGAAACAAAAATATCAAAGTGCCGCAAGTCACAATTTTACTAGCACAAAATGTTGTTCAACACTACAAAATAAAAAAATAAGAAAAATTTTTGATGAACGCGAATCAATTACTGCTGGATGTTGACGGAAGTGATTTTGTAATCCAACAGCAGACACTATTCCCACACGACGACATAAACGGAATCAACTAGACTCTAGAACATGTGGTCTAGTTTTAATTGGGAGAAAAAGAAAATTCTAATGGTCTTCAACAAAAAGCATGTGTTAGTTTTAACGTTCGGGCAAATCATTGACAGACGTAGACAGGTTTAGAAAGCCTATTACAATTACTTATAGAAACTGCTTAGATACAATAATTGAGGTGTAATCACACGTTTAAGTGTGGAACCACTAAAGTATCATCCCATAAACTCCCCATACTGTACCATACCATATGTGCTATAACATAATGATTGACATAATATTAAAATTCTAAAAATATTTTTCATGTACTTACCAAATACACGAACCGATTTAGTGCGCATGGTCGTCATATTGATTATTTTCAAAAATCAGTAAAAATGTCAACGTATTTATTAGCATTTTGTGTAAGCCAATTCGATAATTTAAGCGATGGTAATATATCAATATGAACTCGAACTGTGCCTAAGAATAACATGTACAATCACTTATAGCTTTCAATTACAATATTGAAATTTTTTTAAAAATAATTTGATTTTAAATATAATTTACCAAAAATTGATGTAGTTGCTAAACCCGTAGCGTGGTATGGAAAATTGGAGTCTAGTCATAATAACGTAAATATTTTTTATATTGTCTTAGAATTTGGATAATTAAATTGTTATTAACACATGAAATTACTCATCAGTGGAAATGTTGTAACACATAATTGGTGGACTGAACTTTGGTTAATGGAAGGAATGGCAATATATTTGGAGTATATTGGACTCGATGGTATAATGCCGTAATTAAAAGTATGGGATAGCTATGGTATTGATTTACAACAGTATTGTTTCGAATTGGATATTTCCGATGATAATTTTAATCTACATAAAACATTAAGTGATGATAATGTAAACTTCGAAGCTGCTTTTCATATATCTATGTACCGTAAAGGTTCAGCAATTATTAGAATGTTTGTTAGTGTTATATTAAAAAATTATGACTCAAATTAAAGGTGAAGAATTTCGTCATCGACTTTACTTAGAGTAATTTTTTAAAAAACTTGCTCCTTACAAAGTTATATGAATAAATTCACATTTTTTTTACACTATTTCTCAATTTTTCAATTCTCAAATCTCAATTCTTAACTTCTGATACACCCTGTGACCAAAACCAATTAATTTTTAAATATTTTATTTTATGTTATGCAAGGCACATTTTAGGTATACCTATTATTTCCAATTTCGGCAAATATTGAGGTAATTCGGGTTCAAAAGTTATGGATTTTCAAAAAATATCATGTTTTTTACACCCACTGTGGACACTAGTCCCCCTTTCAAAACGAAATTAAGGAAAAACAAATTTGTTCAATTTTTTCATGAGCACTACAACCTGGCAAAATTTCATCGAAATCGGGAGGCTCCCATGTGAGTCTAATCCGCTTCAACTGTGACCAGCATGTCAAAATTCATTGTTACTCAAATCTTAAAGAAAAAATGTTTGTGCAGGAAATCGCAAAAAATTTAGAAAATAATCAATTTTAATAAATTTTCAAGTTATATCACAATTGAAAGAAATAAATTCTGATTTAATTCGCGATTATACCCTGGATTCTATTAAGTTTATATTCAATAATTAATAATTCTATTTCTATTTAGACTAAGCCACTGCAACAGATGAAAATTTGTAAGTAACATATCTGTTGCGATACTTATTGGTTTTTCATATTATTAAATGCACAGCATATTAATTTGTAAACAATAAAAAGTGAATCTACAACGTCAGCTTAATCATTTGTAATGCACTTTATTTTGTACGATGAATAGTTTCCGGTAAAGTGCGTAAGATGCAATTGTCAGATACCATAAATATAATTTTAAAAACATAATAAACTTATATCAAATTTATAATTATTTAAATAATTTCGCACCAGCCTCTGCTCTATATTCTTATTCATATAATTCACCGAACAAAAGTAAGTCGAGAAATAATTATTAAATAACATATTTTTTATTAATTACAATAGAATTTTATTAACGAATGCATTGCCAAAGTATACATAAATCTTGGTTTTACTAATGCCGAAGATGACAATGATCATAGGGGTTGGCACCGCGTTTACATTTTGCGATTAGCTTGCAGAATTGGACGTAAACATTGCATTAATAGAAGTATACAATTATTCGATTTATTGTATGATAGTTTAATTAGAGGTGTTGAATACATCAAATATATTTCGTATGTTAAATTTATTATGCCACTTTGAAATATCTATAGAATTTCTAAAATTAAAAATTACAATTATTACATACATTGTGGTAGTATTCCGCATACATGATGAGCTATTTTCAATAGCAACTGTTTGACATTTTTTATTTTAGAAATGATACTAAATTAATAAACAAAATCTTCTATAATCCATCCGAAATAAATAATAAATAAATAGTTGATAATAATTTTTTACAGCATCGATTTTAATCACCGCGAATTAATTTATTGTACAGCAATGGAAAATGTTGGTGATAGGAAATGGAATTTTATTTATGGAAAACTAAATTTGTTTGAAATCGAAAAAGAAACTGAAATGTTTGCGAAAGCATTGACGTGTACACGAAATCCAGCCTTACTTGAAAAATATTTATATGCATATTTTGTCGAAAAGATACCAATTGTAAGCAAAGATGTAATTAAAATGGAAACGATAATGCAATTAGTTTGCCGAAACCCAATTGGATATGATGTTTTGTATAATTTTTTGTGGAAATTTGTGAAAGAAATTAGCTTAAGGTGAGTATTTAAAAAGATCAATAACAAATACTACTAATAATTTTTCGTTGAAATAGGGAGCTTTGGTTAGGGTGTAACATATGTAATGTTTGTATTCGATAGAATCATTAAACTTATGCGGATGTGTTTAGAAAGCTAATTGCATAATTACATACATTGTAGTTAAGAGCTAAGTCTCCAATTTCATTCAAATTGAGCAACAGAGTACAATGATTTCTGGGCAGTGGAAACACTTTGGGTGTCGATGTATCAGCATTTCCATAGCAAATATGTATATTTAATTTTCATTATAAAAGATTATATAAAATCTTTTCAAAATTTGTAAACATTGTCATTGAAATGTCGGATTCAATTGATCGTTTATGAAATCATAAAAATGAATATTTGTGAAAATATGGTGCTTGCCACTACTCAAACATTAAAAGTATCTGTAAGCACATTTATGTTCTAATCAATTTTAAAAAATAATTGAATTAAGGACACATTTACCATTCGATAATTGTAGACTTGGTGAATTATTATAGGCCCTATAATTGCGGAGTAATTTACCAACTTATCTATTTGATATATGGATGTCATAAGGTCCTCTTGTTATAACATGAATTGGGTGTTGCTAACATTTGGATTTGTTAGATTCTAAATCCGTTGATAGAATCATTTTGCACATAAAATCTTTCTGTGATAAAATAACATATCGGTTCCGGATGCTACCGCATCAACTAAATACGTTCATGTTCAAGGTTAAGCTCTATTCAAAATTCATACACCATTATTTCCTAAATCGATATGGTTCTATATTATATGGTGGGTAAGACTATGCTTAAATTGGGTTCGAAATGGCCTGGTAAATATATCGCATATATATCAATTATGGGGGTTAGTTAGAACCAATTAATCCATTGACCTAGATGTTCTGTTGAATATGGTTCTTGCGAACCTATTTTCTCAACACTTTGAGTTGTATAGTTCAGATAGGTTACGACAGTGTCAATGGAAATATTCTCGCAATAAATAAGGGCATTCAAAAAATTTGGAAATGCCTGTCAGAGAGATTTCGAAATCCATATATGACGTATCTAGGGTGGATTAAATCGGTATGAATAAAACACTGCCTACAACGGGAAACTGTTAATATACAGACTGCACCTTGTTGAAGACGTCATCCTGTTACCATTGAAAAAAATTAATATTAATTTTTGGGGAGAGTAAGCATTAAGCTATAAGATTCACAAAATACGTTTGGTTACAAAAACCGTTCGTAGCTAATGTTACTTGGAGGAAGAATCAGAATGTCAATATTTATGTAAATGACAGAACATTTAAAATTTAAAAGTCGATAATTAGTGAGTTCGTTATCTTATTAGATTCATTTTATAGATTTAATGGCAATCTGTCTTCGGATGTAAATCGTCTGTGCAGAAAACGAAAGCAAAATTTTTTTTTCTTGATGTCAATTGAATATACAATATGTTACATACAATTATTAAGTTTGTAATATGCGACTAAAATTAACATTCTAAATGTTATGGCCTAATAATATGTTACATTAATGCCTGAATTTAAATTTTCATTTATTTTAATTATATTGTGTAACATTTAATACCATCTTCTCTAAATATTGCCAACTTAACGTTCTGTAAAAATTCATCCGTACGTTAGATATAAACTCCCATATTGATGAATGTGTCGCTTGGTCCTTTGGTCTGGAAAACTTTTACTTAAATTAAATAAAAATGAAAAATTTTAATTATTATCATAACAGGACGAATAATATCACTTACAGAATGTATAAAACAAGTAAAAAATCATGTATACAACATGTACTTTTGTAATAATGAACGTTGACGACACGTTACTGCATTTATTGTTGTTGTTGTTATTATTATTATTACACTACACAAACGAATTCGTTACATATTAAAATATAATTTATTTATTTCTCTTCATTGAGGTGTTACTAATCGTCCAAATTTATGTGGACACCAACCTTGTACCAATAAGACCTGAACATTATGGCATAACATCACCTCTATTCAGTTAATTTGGTCCATCGTCGAAATATTTCTGCTGTATGTGTCAAGTCTTTATGTGGCATTTAATTAATAAGGTTGTGGTAATTTTTTATCGGCACTGTTATTAAATTCACTATTTACTCAAATATCTTTTCAATATAAAATTTATTTTTCTTGCTGTTGTTTTATTGATAATTTATGATTTGTTGCCTGTTGTTTAACGGCAACATTAATTATGATGCATCAGCAAATGATCCTATGCAATGAATGAAAAAATATTCTAAATTAAATGGTGTTTTGTTCGATATTTATAGATGAGCAAAAAATTTATACATTTTGTGATCAAATCGCAGGCAAAATTAGATAAATAAAAACATGAAATGTCTCTAAACTATTGGACTATTACTAGCAACGCTCTAAACAATCGTCTGAAGTAAAATTTTTTCAAATCTGAATGAATCTGGAGATTGTGGGGTCAGAGGTAATATAGCAAAATGTAACAGAAATTAAGTAGCTGTATTTTTTTATGAATATTTGTCGACATAACAGAGACCTTTGTCATTTCACATTCAATTTTAATTCCATATTTGATTTGCATAGCGAGAAGGGGATTTTCATATTCATTTTTAGGAATTTCTTACAAAATTAAACCCATAATGAAACCCAAATCCAGCTGTTTGATTTTCGATATTTTAAACACATAACAGTACCAAGAGTGTTTAGAAAAATTCTGCAACAGTTTGTGCAAGTCAATTGAATGCAGTTGCCACCCAATACCAAGAGAACATGTATTAAATTAACGGAACCCATTATTGAATAAAAAAATAAGTTAAATGTTGCAGTTATAGTAGTTATAATGAATGGCATTAAATTTGAAAATTGCGATATCTATCATTCTGAAAATTAATTGTGTTACTTATATAAATTTCCTATAAAGAACTTACGCCTAATTTTGTTGTGGCCTGGTCCAGCTGGTGGTTGTGTACGTATAAGCTGTTATTTAATGAATCTTAAATCATTCATTTGAAACCTAAAAAAAATGCATATATTAATTTGCATAATCTGCGCGGTTTAGCTAATAATTCAATAAATAAAAATATAATTTTTTAAACTATTATTAATTTACCATTTCCATTGGCAGTATATGAACATTTCTATGCAAATTCTATTTTATTATCTGTTGAAGAAGAATGAATGGTTCGGATTCTATTGTACATCAGGTTCACTGTGATCAAACTAAACTATAAGATGGTTTTTGAATTAAATTGTTAACAATTACAAAACTTGTAAATATTTATATTTTGTAAACGATGGAGTTATAACCAATTTACATGTGATTTATTGTTTTTTGATACCATCAAAATTGGTGTTGTTTTACGTGATGATGTTGCAAAATCTGTGTATTTATTATTTTTTATACACATCTTAGTGAATATAATTGAAATATTTACATCATTTCAATAGATTACCTGCGATGTTTGGTAAAACATCCTAAAATTTGTGTGGTAAAGCACCGGCCGCCAACAACCAAAACATTTCGATATTGTAAATGTGATAATCCACCAATCAATTTCTGGCCTGAATCAATATTTTGTGACATCGATCGGAAACGTTTGTAGTAATACAAAATACAATAACGTAACAATTAATTATAATAAAATTTCAATAACAATATTTTCTATTTTCATAAAGAAATAAAAACAAAATTTTAACTCTTGAACTTGAAAATTAAAGTAAAAAATTTATTAAAATGTTAAAATTGGGAACTGTCAAAAGTGTGGAAAACAAAAAATATTATAAATTTTATATTACCTATTTGTTTGCAACCATATTATTGGATAAATATTTTGACATTACTTTCTATATTCCCAGAACCGAATTTAAGCTCTAGCAACTTTCATATTTTAATTTTTGGTTGCATTCAATCGAAAATCGAACAAAATTTGAAAATGTAATCGAAAAGGAGACGAAAACAAAAAAAAAGGAAAAATAAATAGAAATAATTCTATTTTTCTTTTAATCAATACACAAAATCGCTTTGTCTTCATCTGTATTTCTATTTTCTCAATCGGTGCTAAAAAAAATCACAACAAGATTAGAGACCATCACAGATATCAAATTAAAATAACGCTGCTTAAGTGGACACCTATTAGAAGATTGCATCTAGTCTCAATCTCATTCCTTACTCATGCTTAGATACTAGTACCAAGATTAACGACATCAGGAAGGATTCACATATAATACTATTACAAATTACATAATTGTTTATTATACATTATACTCATCCATCTGGGGTCTGTTTCATAAAACTTACATCACATACATTGTACAGGACTTGAGAGTAAGGAAAGGAAAATGTGGCATATCAGTTTTCCTCCAACAAATTACCATTGTCTGTGATTTATTTTCATTAAACATCAAACTCATTTCGGACGGACAAATCAAAAATACTGATCAATTCATTCTTCATGACGGGAAATACAAGATGCAACATCAGACAAATAACAATGTCGATATATTTGTATATTATCCGCGCACGTGGAAGAACCAGCCAGAGCACAAAAAAAATCATTTATGTACCTGGAAAAAAAGCAATGGACCCAGAATTGATCACTGTGATATGGCTGTAGAATATGTTCCCTCAACATTAACTAGTCGAAAATTCGCTAACAGATTATTCATTACGCAATTTGTAACATAGATGTCCAAAGTCGACTGTCAAATACCCTCGAGAAATCTAGCGACAGCAAAATGACCAATTTACCACTACCAATATACCTCATAGTCATAGTAGTAATGTGTTTGGGCGAAACCCAGTAAATTATTAGAGTTGACGAAATTCGAAACTTGTCATAGCATAACCAATGCTAATACAAAAAGAATGCTAACACCAGGTATACCGGTTAATGTCCGCCGCTCCCACATATATGGCGCTACAAGCGGTAGTAGTAAACCAATATGGCTGAATTTTTTTTCGTTTAAAAGCTGTGACATTTTTCTCCAAAAATTAGTTGACAGCAGACAACCTCTTATCGAGCAACAGCATTGTTAAAAAAATAATTGAAAATGTCGAATTTAGGTTCAGTAAAACGCGAAATGCGGACATTACTGCTTTTTTTGTTATCGTTTGAAGAAAACTGCGGCAGAATCACATCGAATGCTTGTAGAAGCTTATGGCGATAACACTTTATCAGAAGGAACATGCAGAGAATGGTTTCACCGATTCAAAAGTAATGATTTTGATGTGGAAGACAAAGAGCGCCCTGGACTGCCGAAAAAGTTTGAGGACACCAAATTGCAGTCTTTATTGACTGAAGACGACACGCAAACGCAACAACAACTTGCAAAACAACTAGGAGTTGCTCAACGAACCGTTTCCGATCGCTTGAATGCAATGGGAAAGATCCAAAAGTAAGGTAAGTGGGTGCCACATGAATTGACTGAAAGGCAACAAGAAAATCGAAAAACAATCTGTGAAATGCACCTTTAACGATACAAAAGAAAATCTTTTTTGCATCGAATCGTGACTGGTGATGAAAAGTGGATTTATTTTGAGAACATCAACATCAACATCGACTGCAAAGCCAATTCGCTTTGGTAAGAAGAGAATGCTTTGTGTTTGGTGGGATCAGAAAGGTGTGGTGTACCACAAGCTTCTAAAACCTGGTGAAACTGTTAATGCTGATCGCTACCGACAACAAATCATCAATTTGAACCGTGCTTTGCTGCAAAAACGACAAGAATATCAAAAGAGATAACACAAAGTAATTTTCCTACATGACAATGCACCAACACACAAAGCAATACCGGTCCAGGAAACATTAGAGGCGCTTAACTGCGAAGTTTTATGGCATGCGACTTATTCACCAGACTTGGCTCCTTCAGACTACCATTTGTTTTCATCGATGGGCCACACCCTTAATGAAAAGCACTTCATAACACAAAATGTGTAACTAGTAATGGAAAATATTTTGAATAAAGAATTTTTGGGCTTTCTCTCACAAAAAATATGTTTTTTTCACTTTAAAAAACGGCCACGGACATTGACCGGTATACCTGATACGTCTAAAGTTGAAAATTAGCTCAGGAGAAGAGTATTTCAGTAGAAGAATAATCTTAGAAAATTACCAGATTTGTGGAAAACATGATGTGGACAGGATTGAATTAAAAATATGGGTAATATATGTAGAAGAATAAATCGCAAAATATGCTTAATGAATTGTAGTAGTATAACATCTAAACCCAATGCATTAGATTTAATATTAGAAATAGTAACAAAAACATCAATTTTGAGAATTGTGAAAATTTTGTTAAGATCTGTTAATTAAACAATTCGCTAGATTTTAATCATTCTTAAAAGATTTGTATCTTTACATCTTTTCCTTCAACAAGAATACAGCCTCATGAACTTTACAAGTAATATTAACATTAATTTTTGCTGAGATTTATTTTAGTAATGATGAACTTACCGTATCAGTATTATTTCTAAATTCAGGTAAATCTTGGTGTTGATCATCACATTGATAAACTTGTCACTGCTGTAAAAAGTAAGTTGATTCCGGCTATTTGTTCTTCTCGTTGAAGGTGTACATTTAACGACGTTTGACATTTCTATGTTATAATGTATGTTGATACCAATTGATCGTAATAAAATAATGATGAGACAATATTATAAGAGAAATAATAATATTATTTTCAGTTAACACATTTATGAAATTAATTAATTTAATAATGTTTAATATTAATTATATAAAATATGTTATTTACATTTGTAATTTGTAATACAATTAATAAAGAAAAAATATTATATCGAGACATTTGATTGAAAAAACAATATTTCTATTCAATTATTTTTCAGTTTTCGTCTCCTTTTCGATTACATTTTCAAATTTTGTTCGATTTTCGATTGAATGCAACCAAAAATTAAAATATGAAAGTTGCTAGAGCTTAAATTCGGTTCTGGGAATATAGAAAGTAATGTCAAAATATATATCCAATAATATGGTTGCAAACATATAGGGAATATAAAATTTATAATATTTTTTGTTTTCCACACTTTTGACAGTTCCCAATTATTACATTATTATTATTATTATTATTATACATTTATTAAAATGTTTACTTTAATTTTCAAGTTCAAGAGTTAAAATTTTGTTTTTATTTCTTTATGAAAATAGAAAATATTGTTATTGAAATTTTATTATATTTAATTGTTACGTTATTGTATTTTGTATTACTACAAACGTTTCCGATCGATGTCACAAACTATTGATTCAGGCCAGAAATTGATTGGTGGATTATCACATTTACAATATCGAAATGTTTTGGTTGTTGGCGGCCGGTGCTTTACCACACAAATTTTAAGATGTTTTACCAAACATCGCAGGTAATCTATTGAAATGATGTAAATATTTCAATTATATTCACTAAGATGTGTATAAAAAATAATGAATACACAGATTTTGCAACATCATCACGTAAATTGGTTATAACTCCATCGTTTACAAAATATAAATATTTACAAGTTTTGTAATTGTTAACAATTCAATTCAAAAACCATCTTATAGTTTAGTTTGATCACAGTGAACCTGATGTACAATAGAATCCGAACCATTCATTCTTCTTCAACAGATAATAAAATAGAATTTGCATAGAAATGTTCATATAGTGCCAATGGAAATGGTAAATTAATAATAGTTTAAAAAATTATATATTTATTTATTAAATTATTAGCTAAACCGCGCAGATTATGCCAATTAATATATGCATTTTTTTTTAGGTTTCAAATGAATGATCTAAGATTCTTTAAATAACAGCTTATACGTACACAACCACCAGCTGGACCAGGCCACAACAAAATTAGGCGTAAGTTCTTTATAGGAAATTTATATAAGTAACACAATTAATTTTCAGAATGAAAAATACTGAAAAGTGTTTTTTCAAGCCAATCGAAGGAATATCGATATCGCAATTTTCAAATTTAATGCCATTATAACTACTATAACTGCAACATTTAACTTATTTTTCTATTCAATAATGGGTTCCGTTAATTTAATACATGTTCTCTTGGTATTGGGTGGCAACTGCATTCAATTGACTTGCACAAACTGTTGCAGAATTTTTCTAAACACTCTTGGTACTGTTATGTGTTTAAAATATCGAAAATCAAACAGCTGCATTTGGGTTTCATTATGGGTTTAATTTTGTAAGAAATTCCTAAAAATGAATATGAAAATCCTCTTCTCGCTATGCAAATCAAATATGGAATTAAAATTGAATGTGAAATGACAAAGTTCTGTTATGTCGATAAATATTCATAAAAAAATACAGCTACTTAATTTCTGTTACATTTTGCTATATTACCTCTGACCCCACAATCGCCAGATTCATTCAGATTTGAAAAAATTTTACTTCAGACGATTGTTTAGAGCGTTGCTAGTAATAGTCCAATATTTTAAAGACATTTCATATTTTTATTTATCTAATTTTGCCTGCGATTTGATCACAAAATGTATAAATTTTTTGCTCATCTATAAATATCGAACAAAACACCATTTAATTTAGAATATTTTTTCATTCATTGCATAGGATCATTTGCTGATGCATCATAATTAATGTTGCCGTTAAACAACAGGCAACAAATCATAAATTATCAATAAAACAACAGCTAGAAAAATAAATTCAATATTGAAAAGATATTTGAGTAAATAGTGAATTTAATAACAGTGCCGATAAAGAATTACTACAACCTTATTAATTAAATGCCACATAAATACTCGACACGTACAGCAGAAATATTTCGACGATGGACCAAATTAACTGAATAGAGGTGATGTTATGCCATAATGTTCAGGTCGTATTGGTACAAGGTTGGTGACCAAATAATTTGGACGATTAGCAACACCTCAATGAAGAGAAATAAACAAATTATATTGTAATATAATAATAACAACAACAACAACAACAGCAGTAACTTCATTAACGTGTTTCCCATATGCATGTTTGGGTTCCATTACGGTTTCTACTGATAAAAGTGTGATCTACTTTTCCAAAAATTTACCTCATCCACTTTTCACTTTTATCAACCGGTTTTTTTTTTGCAGTAAAACAAATACAAACAGTGCATTTTATGTTTTCAAATATCCACGTATATTTACAGAAAAAGTGCTCATTAAAAATCTCTGTTGTCGCAAAACTGGATTGAAAACAATATTATGATAGTAATTGTGTCTGCAGGTTTTTTACATTTCTACGATTATGCCGCCCATTTGGTCATATACTGTGAAAGCGATGTATATTTTTAGTTTCAAATTGTTGTTCTGATGTTGATGTGGCAACTAACAAAATTTGAAAATTATTGAAATAGTCTATAAAACATTTTTCGTAATATCACAGAATACACAATGTAGCAGAAATTCCACTACATATATGTGATTTACTTATATTTATTTAAATACTCACATATTGAAGTGATGTTTCTGCTAGGTTGTGTATTCTGTGGTAATATATATTTCGTAATCACTACAAAATTAATACGATTATTAAAACAAAATAATAAATAAAAATAAAATTGTTAAAATTTTTTCAAAAAATAAAAATAATTTCTAATTAACAAAACTGAATTCTTTTATAAAAAACGGTTATAAAAACTAAAATGAAATTAAAAAAATATTAAATTAAATTTTCAAGAACTATATAAAATGTATTTCATGTATATTTAAAAAATGTTCTATATCACCAAAACTACTACTTGAGGCCGTAACGGCCGCTTTTTGTAATTTTAATAATTCTAATGTTGTCACTGGAATAGAACTGTTAAAATATTTTCTAAGTAATCGTTCGTACTGCAATCAAAAGAGAAATTATAAAATGTTTAATAAAAAATGAAATTTATAATCGAATTTTCATGATATTTTAAAAAAATTAATGCTATTTTTGTAATAATCAGAAAAAGACTGATACATTCGAATTATGTTGCATGGAAAAAATATGGCGGCCATAAGATTAACCATAGAGGACAATGAATAGGCGTATAAACATTGTTGATAATGAGGTTAATCTACTATACTTTCCTTGAAAACAACAAACCAATGCAAGCGCATGTATTCAATAGTAACACTTTGAGTTTATTTTTATACTTATATTTTTTGTACATTTTCATCAAAATGTAATATGTTGTTGCTGCCCAATAGACATACGGCATACCGCAGTTACACCGATTCCTATGCTTAAATTATCAACAATTTGTAGACAGAATACTTTTGTACAAAACTGTAGAAATTAATGCATTACAAATGTATTTCAAATTACATTTTTAAGATTCCGGAAGCTATTAATTGTGCTGCAGTGGTTCCGCTATAACAGCAGAAAATAATACGTATATGTATCAGTTGATATTCGGCAGTGTAATTATTAAAATGAGCAGTGTCGTATCAGTTTTTGCCTTGCACTTCGACCAAACAGATCCATTGTGTTTTTTTGTGAATTATACTGTTTAAAAACAGATGCATTTATGTCGTCAACCAGCACCAACCAACGCCTCTCATTTTTATGGCATTACTATCTAAACATTACAGTCTATTTCGGTAAATAGTCCATGAGAGAGCACGAACATCTAAATTCATCAATTGTTCTGAAATTATGTTCCGAACGTTTCTCAATTCAATTATTTCTGGATGAATCGTTCATTGTGTTGTTTGTGGAGACATTATTAATCTCAGAACAGCGTCTAACACCGCATATTTTGAAAGGTATTCGCTTACTTATTTTATTCTTAAGACATGCTCTCAAATATTTTGATCTTTATTAGAGGTTAGGTTTTACTTGAAAAATAAAATACTTACATTATTCACTTGATATTTATAGTACAAATATTTTATTGGTACATCCAACAACGCCATTAAATCACAGTTTCTCGTCAACCTAATTTTAAAGAAAATTTAGATAATTAGATTCATATTTTTATAAAATGCATCATAAAATTGAAAACATATGTAAAATGTTGATGTTCGTCACGAGATCAAAATTTCAGATCTATTCTTATTCAAATGGACTATTTTCAACATACTGAAATGTCCCACAAACGAAACGGAGGCGACATTGAAAAACTATGTTTATTCAGATACAAGAGTTGCACAGTGGTTAGGTTTTGTTGATATATGGCGCTCCATTAAGAAAATATGGTATCATGTTTAAATAAAATCAATTAATATTTTCAAAGGAAATACAAATACAGCTTCCGGTACAATAAAAACTTTGCCCGCATAAACTTTAAATTTCTAAATTACGAAACCGGAACATATTTCATATGTTATACGTTCCATCATAGCAAACGATACTATTAAATCGAACATTATTTGTATTGTACTTATTGTTTATCCTTTGAAATACTTACCTTAATTTAATTTCGTCCACAAATGTCCACAAAAAATTATACAAAACATCATATCCAATTGGGTTTCGCAAAATTAATGTAAGTATCGTTTCCTTATTAATTTTTGTTTCGCTCACAGGTGGTTTACCTTCAACAAAATACTCATACAATAAACTTTCAAGTAGAGCCGCGTTTTGTGTGCATGTCAAAGCCATAGCAAACAATACAATATCTTTATCAAGTTCCATCAAATTTATATTATTATGAATAAAATACCATTTCCTCTCGTCAACATTTGCCATTGCTTTACAATAAATAAATTCGCGGTGATTAAGTTCGATACTGCAAATAATTATTATATTCAAAAATTGGTTATTTATTATTTATTTAAGTTTGAATTATATAATATTTTGTAAATTATTGCCATTTCTAAAATGAAAAATGTCCAACTGTTGTGTAATAATTGAAATTTTTAATTTTAGAAACGCGACATACAAAATGTTTCAAAGAATTTTTAATACCGAATTTGTAAATTTACAAACAAGATGTTAGATTTGTGTAGATTTTTTCGGCTTTAATACAATTGTTACTGCGATTTGAATGCCCGTTCCATTTTACTTTACGCAGAATTACTTCCGGCGCAAGCATTCCGAAGCTGTTTGTATACTCATCAACATCATAAAATTAACAGCCTTTTAACTTTACTATACGATTTAGAAATATTAAGAGAAGTCACTGAGTGATGTTAAATAATCCGAAATTGTTGTGAGTAATTTAACACACAATCGATCTCCGATCACTAAAATAAGTTTGGTTTAGATCAACAGTATTCATTCTGATTTTTTTTTGGACGAATGCGACTAATTTTGACCATCAAATAACTATTCAAATTATTTATTTAATAATTCTGAGTGAGGCACAGCGATTATTTGCCGCAAAATTACACACTTTACGAATTATTTCAGGAGTTCTAGAATCAGTTGGTTTCCCGATATGGCAATCATCTCTATGGTCTAACAATCCCGTTCAATAATTATTTGTGACACAAAAAAGTATTGGATAATCTGCTTAAAAAAAAAGGCTTAGTAAACTTTATTTCTTTTATTAATTAATACGTTTTGAAGTGCTGCTGGTGCTGCTACCCTTAACGAAATAATTTAAAATTGAACAACAGCATCGTTTGAGATAGTTTATCATATCCGTTGAATTGTTTATAGTTAACCGGCTGTCACTGATAGCAACACTGTGGACACACATCTGGCGTCAGTCTCAAAAATTAATTGAAACATTTTGCATATCAAAATAGTATAATAAAAATAAGTTTAACATACGGATTAAAATCGATTTTGTATATATTGTAAATTAACTTATCATAAAGTGATCTGAATAATTCTATACTTTTATCAACGCAATGTTTACGTTCAATTGCACAAGCTAATTGTAAAATATAAACACGCTGCGAACCCCTATACTCGTTGGCATCTTCGGCATTAGTAAAACCAAGATTCATGTATACTTTGACAATGCATTCGTTAATAAAATTCTATTGTAATTAATAAAAAATTTTGTCATTTAATAATTATTTCTCGACTTACTTTTGTTCGGTGAATTATATGAATAAGAATATATAGCGACTGGCTGGTGAGAAATATTTTGAATAATTTTATTTGAAATAAATTATAATCAAATATAAATATTTGGCATACCATATTAATATTCTTATTCAATATAATTTCTATAAAATTATGTTACGATTGTAAGTGAATGTGTTTGTGAGTTAGTACCTTTACCTTTAAATATTCATATTGTGGTTTAAATCGCATTACATTCAATAACATGTTAAATTGTTTACCAGCAGCACGC
This sequence comes from Bibio marci, assembly GCA_910594885.2. Classification (NCBI taxonomy): domain Eukaryota; kingdom Metazoa; phylum Arthropoda; class Insecta; order Diptera; family Bibionidae; genus Bibio; species Bibio marci. Next base: position 12,029,512 of record OU343119.1, on the reverse strand, counting down.
CATGGATTAAATTCAGTTTCATGTTTAATATATTTGATTAAATTTAACGGAATAGTAACATTAATTTTATTTTTGGAAGCCATTTCAAATGCATCATCCAACAATTGAATTCTATTTGCTACTGGTATGTTAGAAAATGTACTTTCATTATTTAGATAATTAATTATGGCATTCCAATTTTCATTATCATAATTAACTCTATAATAACCCGTTTGAAATAAATTTATTAGTAACCATTCATTTTCGTGTACAAAAACTTTATCTTTCCATACGATTTCCGTTTCATTTGACATCCATAGAATTGATTTTGCATTATTAAAACTCATGTATTCGGATGTCGTGTACAATATCGGTATCCAATATTTAAATGAATTGTTGACATTTAATTCAACACCGTATCTTTCTTGATGAAAAGTGGTAGGCATGAATGGATTACGGCTTACATTGACAGTTACTAATGGATAACCTGTATTCAATATCCAACTACGCATTCGCCCAATATATTGTTCGTTATTATTAGTTTTATCGTAAACATATGTTATTATTGTATCCGCTAACATTTTGAAGAAATTGTCAACTGTAATGGTACTGAATGCACTGCAAAAATGTATGGAAATAAAATATTAAATTAAATGCAAATTATATTAATTAGAAATTTATGGAAATTTGTGTGCATACTATTTTTCAATTATATTTCGCATTAGTTCTTGAAAAGCATATGCCGGTGCAACATTAGCAAACATTCTAATAATTGCTGAACCTTTACGGTACGTAAATATATGAAAAGCAGCTTCGAAGCTTACATTATCATCACTTAATGTTTTATGTAGATTAAAATTATTATCGGAAATATCCAATTCCAAACAATACTGTAGTACATCAATGCCATAGCTATCCCATATTTTTAATTGTGGCATTATACCATCGACTCCAATATACTCAAAATATGTTGTCATTCCTTCGGTAAACCAAATATCATCCCACCAATCATGTGTTATGACATTTCCAATCCATTGATGAGCAATTTCATGTGTTAGTAGAAGTTTTCTAAATTGTTTATCATCGTACGATGTTAGTTGGTTTTCGATTAAACGTCTCTCACTAAATGCAATCAATATTAATTTACCAATTAATAAAAAATAATTATACAAAAATTTTCTATAGATAGTAATTAATACCTTATCGTAATTATACCCCAATTTTCCATTCCATCGGTGTAACTCTGGGGAACGGCAATTACATCAAGTTTTGGTAAATTATATGTAAAATTAAAATATGTTCCAAAAAATTGCAAAATATCACTCAAATATTGTAAACTAATTTTAGTATCGTGTAAAATTTCTTTTCGAGCCCAAATTGATATATTTCCATCCGTTAAATTTTCAAATTTACTGACACAAAATGCTAATAAATACGATGACATTTTCACTGATTTTTGAAAATAATCAATATGATGACCAGGAGTACTAATACGGCGGTTCGTGTGTATAATTAGTAATTGATTAAAAATATTTTAAATTAAATTATATTTGAATTTTAAAAAAATCATTTGATTTGCATACAATTCAAAAGTTGTAATTTTGATGTCTACTACAAACAACGTTCATCTAAAAGTCTAAAAATGGCAATACTTAATTAAATCAATTTGAACTTAAAATTGACTTGCAATTGTATTAAATGTTACACAATACTCCGTTAGCAGAGGCTTTTATTCATTGCTATATGTTTCGAATAGATGAAAACATGATTGTTTTTTGAATTGAAAAAAAACGACATCAAATATTGATTTCTAGGTACAAACAAAAATCATGTGACTCTCCACCAGTCAATCGTTTTTTTTTTGGAGGGTTACACTCCTTTTAACCCACAACAAAAAACGTTTATTATAAGGTCTTTAAATGTGTTTCGTTTAAACAATCTCAACATGAATTTAAACACTTATATAGAACACGTAGTGTTAGTTAATACGTTGAAAAGCTACACGCATTTGAGTGTCAGTAGTTTTGATGCATGACTTGTACATTACAATGGAACAAATAGCAAATATTAATATTTGTTTCAAAATTGGAACAAAAAATGTTTTACAAATTGTAGAAAAAAAGTTTTTGGTTTATGGATTGTATGTCTCAACGGCAAGTTTATGATTGGTTTTTACGTTTCAAAATTGGTCGTGAAGATTTAAATGATAACCCAGGACCAAGGACGTCCAAAACTAAACAATAAAATCGTGCTGCATTAGTGGAAAATGTTCGATTTCATGAATGGCTTTTGATGGGAAATTTAACTGTGAAAATTTTGGCCGATGAATTAAGTACCAGTAAAGACTCTATTTGGACGGTTTTAACATGAGATTTAGCTACTTTAAAACAGCTGTTTTATAATGCACCATCTCTCAAGACCAAAAAAGTGAATGAATTTGTGAAGAAAAATCGGGTTTCTCTCATCTCAGAAATTATTATAATGCATTTTTCCATTTTCCAAGAGAGTTTTATTCATACGATTCAGTTTAGTTTTTTAGCGTCCATTATTATATTGACGTTTATTTGAATTTGTATTTGTGCGGACGTAGTGTCGGCAGTTAAATTTGTATTTGCATAAGAAATTTAATGATCGTACCTTGACCCTTTCTTTGATAACCAACCTTCAATTCAAAAATTTCATAACTAAACCGCAATTCTATCAGCAAAATGTTTGGCGGACACATACAAGTAGAGTGGATGAACGATCGAGACCATAGAATGAGTGAAATGTTGACATATGGTACTGTAAGTATACTTTGAAACATACATTGAAAACTATATATTATATTACCGTGTAAATATTAGTTAATCGGCATGTTTAACGTACATTCCAATTAAATCCATGATTTTATTCATCTACTTAAAAATATTTATAAAAAGTGATAAAATCAATTTATACTTACTGTGGCGATACGTGGGTTCGGTAAATCGGCATATTGGATAAAGACTTATAATCCCTGGGACGTTCAATTATTAATTCAAATTCTGCTTTCATAGCCGGATGATCAAAACATGGAAATCCATGTCGAGCATAAATTGGTTCAAATTGTGTTGCAATGTATGAACTTTCATAAGAATAGATTATAATTAATTAAATATATAATATTATTTCCGTTTCCAAATCGTGTTTAGTATCAATTATAAATATTGAATCATATGCACGAAATGTGTGTTGACGTTCACAATAAATATAAATTGCAATTACAAAACCACAACTGATTAGATTAATAATTTACAAAAATTGAATAATTTAATATTAGGATTAGAAAAATAGAACTTAAATACTGAACAATTTGAATTGTTACACAATTAATAAAACAATATATTAGTACAATATAACTTTATGCAAATTTGTTGTTAGTCCCTTTAAGCAGACTATTAATGTATACAACCTAAAACTTATCCAGAGTAATGTTGGTAAAACGAATACTATAACTAACACCAGTTGCATTAACTAAGATTACGATCCGGACATTAATTATAAAATTACAAAAACTTCCGCTTTCATTTATTTATTAAATCGCGGTGGATTCGATATAATCACATGTCGATGAAAAAATTTTTTTAAAGTTAGTATCACCAATACTCAGCCCCTAACTAGTCGCCAGTCCCCCAATAAGATAAAATATCGCTTTAGTATATTAATGTTTGTGATATTTTGTTTTTCTTATATGAGGCTGGCGATTGCTTAGGGGCTGAGTACTTGTAACTCTAACCTACAATAAATGAACGCAAATTGATTGAAACGCTAAATTTTTAGTCGTATATGTGCCAATATTTATGCACAGCCAAACCTCGATAAGAGCAGCTCGAAGGAACTGGAAACTGTTGATTATAGCAAAAATTAAATAGATTGAATTAAATCATTTCCCGTACCATATTGATAACATTTGGAACATAAGTTGAGTGTAATATAGTTATTACGAAGTTACTTGAAAATGATAACCATGAAAGAAATCAGAGGATGAAATTCAGGAACTTAAACACTTTTACTATTTCTCATTCGATTTTAATTAAATTTGGTAGTACCGTTGATAATAGGATTAAGCAATGACTTCCTAAAGAAATTCTGGAAAATTAATACTCAGGACAGTATTCTAGCACGTTCTCCAATACGCTGGCCAATTTGGTTATTTCTATTCCGATTTTGATGAAATTCAGTATATAGGTTTAAAATGGGATTAACAGTTCCTCAGAAAGTGCTGGAAAAGCGATCCTGATCAGCTTTAAATATCCTGGGAAATTCTTATCCTATTTTGATATTAATATTTCAAATTAATAAGTTGGTTTAAATTGGGATTATATGAAATGGAAAATCGATATATTCAGTCATCAGTCAAATTTCAAAATCGTATAAGAAAAAGCAAAATTGGTTAGTTTATTGGAGAACGGCTTAGAATACCATGTCCATAGTATTATGTTCCTGAATTTCTTTAGGTACTCAACATATAATCTCAATCTCAATGTGCATCCTGTAAGCCATTCCTGGCTATAATTTTGGAGAAACAACCCAATAACAATTCGTATTAATATGTGTATATATTGTACTTGACTTACATTCCAAATTTGATCAAATTATAGGTGTTTAACCCCGTAAGTGGAAATGGCGCGTGTCGCCCGCAAACATTTTCTGTGCCAAATTTGTTTATTTTTGTCATTATTTTATAAATCTGTTTTTCTACAAATGTCCCGGCACAGAATAGCATTAAAATTAAATAGTCTCCACACGCACGTTTCTTTGAAATTAATTCGTAAGGCAAGGGTTTAATTAAATATAATTTTTATAAAACTGTTGCTCATAATTTGTATTTTGTTGCTTATATTTTGTATGCAATATTTTGTTGTCTGTTGTTCTTATTTGGATGTTGGTCTTATTGAGATTTGGCTGTACATTTAAGTCGTACTTTGATTCAATTCTAACTAAAATATATTATATTTAAAATATTTATAAATAATATTAAATATTTATATTCATTTAAATATTAAAATAAAATGAACAATTAACCACAAATTATAAAATACGACACACACACTTTCAAAACACTAATGGTAGAACCTCGTTACCGTTGCGCTCACTGAGTTCACTACTAAGCTATGAAATAGAAACAATACATTTTTTTGGTTTATCCCACAATACAGTTTTCGATCGCTACGTTCACCACAAAAATTCGGTAATTTTATAATTTTACACTGGTCACGCTGAGTATGTGATACAATTTTTTACGACAAGTCATGAGACGAAAAATGAATGGAATTAAATTTTTAAATTAAAATGAAAATGTTAACAACATAGGGAAAAAAAATTTGTTTATCTAACGCCAAACTTGTGCTAATTAAATAATTATAATTATTTTTAAATCATTATAATTAACGAAAATCGATTACATTTGAACATTTGAAGTTTGGCGATTGATTTTGTAACGGCGTCATTGTGGGCGATTTGCGTAACCATTGCAGTGAGCGTAGCGGCATTGTGATTCTACCATAAGTATCTACCAAATCAATAGACATAAAGTAAAATGAATGCATGAACAAGGCATCTTTTGAAATGTAACACATGGGCTGAAAAGTTTCCGAAAATTCTAAGAAGTGGCGCCACTAGAATTTTTTTCATATGATTTTTAGTTAGTACCAACCTTCAAACGATACGTGTCAAAATTTGACTGCAGTCCGACCATTAGTTTGTGAGATATTGCGTTGTGAATGTAGCTTCTTTTGTTATTTGATTGGAAAAAATATTTCTGAAGCCAAAAAAGTGCTTGACAAGCATTATCCCGACACTGCTCCAGCTCTTTCAACAGTACATTTGTGGTTTGCAAAATTTAAAACCGGCCATATGAGCACCAAGGACGATGAACGTAGTGGACGTCCAAAGAAGGCTGTTACTCCAGAAAATATCAAAAAAATCCACAAAATAATTTTAGATGACCGTAAAGTGATGTTGATCGAGATAGCTGAGGCTCTGAAGATATCAAAGGAGCGTATTGGACATATCGTGCATGAATATTTGGACATGCAAAAGCTCCGTGCAAAGTGGGTGCCGCGCCAACTCACAATCGATCAAAAACAACAACGTATCGATGATTCACAGCAGTGTTTGGGCTTGTTCAACCGCAATAAAACAGAATTTTTGCGTCGATATGTGCTAATGGATGAAACATGGCTCCATCATTACACTCCGGAGTCAAATCGGCAGTCAGCATCATGGACAGCAAGCGACGAACCTCGTCCACAACGACCAAAACCGCAACAGTCGGCTGGCAAGGTTATGGCATCTGTATTTTGGGATGCACATGGAATAATTTTCATCGACTATCTCGAAAATGAAAAAACGATCAATAGTGATTATATAGCCTTGTTGGAGCGTTTGAAGCATGAAATCGCTAAGAAACGACCGCATTTGAAGATGAAAAAAAGTGCTGTTTCATCAAGACAACGCACCTTGTGATAAATCAATGAAAACGATGGCAAAATTGCATGAATTGGGCTTCGAATTGCTTCCACATCCACCGTATTCTCCAGATCTGGCCACCAGCGACTTTTTCCTGTTTGCACACCTCAAGAGAATGCTCAGTGGAAAGAAATTTAAGAGCAATGAAGAGGTGATCGCCGAAACAGAAGCCTATTTTGAGGAAAAAACGAATTCGTACTATAAAAATGGTATCGAAAAGTTGGAAGTTCGTTGGAATCAGTGTATCGCCCGCGAAGGGATGTATGTTGATGAATAAAGTTTTATTTTGCAAAAAAAAATGTTTTTTTCTAAGAATTTTCGGAAACTTTTCAGCCCATGTGTTATATATAAATATATCGAAATCAACAAACCTTTTAGAATATATATTTTTATAAATGCCATAATTGTCCTTGTTAAAGGCATTCTGAAAATCAATTTCAACCGTATATGTTATATTTTCAAAATGGTAACGATTATATTTCATGTACTGTAATTTTCCATTACGACGTTTATTAAATGTAGCCGTATCACTGGGTTCAATCAATTGCATATTATTTAAAATTCCATCTACTATGGTTTGATTAAATGGTTTTAAAGCCAAATATTTAATTTTAACGTTTCCATAATACTCATTAACATTGGGATTCAGATGCAATTGAATTAAATAATGTAATGGTTTAATAAAGTTCACCATAGATTGTTCGGCTGCATTTATTATTTGGTGGTGGTAGTCAATCAGTATTAAAAATATATTGAATATAAATATCGTTTGTTTTAACATTTCTCGGATCACTATTGCAGTAAGATTTTCGTTTGAGAACAAATCAAACAAAATTATATAAAATAAATTATTTTTTGTTAAATTAAATTATAAAGGAATATTCCAGAAAAATATTTACAACTTTAAAATAAAAATATTTTAATAAAAATTTTCAATAAATATTTACCGTTTTTTTTTATCGAACATAAAACGAAGTCCTTAATGATTTAAAAATAAAGCATTTATTATTTCAATTTTATGAATAAATTTCTTTATAATAATAACAATCACTTATTTGTTTTTGTCTTAGAAAACGCTGCTGCGTATAACCTGTGTCGGTGCGTACATCACTACTAATTTTAAGGTAATAAAATAAATCCAAAATACAAGGATAAAATTTTATAATTTTAAATATAAGGTGAATACGGGTGCCATGAGAAAAATTCGATTTAATCTCTACGTGCGCACTTATTGTTTTCAATTACTTCACATTAGATTTGATTATTTTATCTACACTATCAATACTCGTTAATACGTGTCTTTTGTGAAATTAATTATTTTTAATTTATCCACTTCACACATAGAACAGTAGTTACTAACTATATAGTCAGTCATTGCAGAAAGCTTTACGCAATTATCACTAACTTTTGGTTTTTAATATTAAATTCTTTATTCGCCCAGAACAACGTAGTCTTATGATTAATGGAGGATCTACAATGACTAATAATTAGTTCAATAAAAATTGTATAACAAAATGTTGGTAAACAAACAAATAATATCTTTTTTGTTTCATCTAACACTGGTGCGGCTGATACTTATATATTACAATGGATACTTGGTTGTCTAGTGGTATAAGTGACGGCGATTTGTTTGATTCTTCAAGCCAGCTTTCCCTTAGACATAGGCATGACGATGTTAATGTTTTAACCATAAGTTTTGATTTTAGAATTGCTGATGTGTGACTAAAAAACGTCATGTTGAACGGACATTTATTCATCATTGGTATAGCCACTTAAGAAAGATGCTCAATTTATGGAATACGTCATTTCGTTCAGTTTGCATATCGAGGAGTGATATTGATTTAATCAATGAACTGGTCACGGAAAAGTATGCCCGTTACATATCTACAATATAATTGAATCTGATCTGATAACGAATCTTGATAACTTTTGGAAATTTATTAATGATAAAAGGATAGTTCACGGCTATCCTTCTCGAATTTTCTAATACCGTTAGTATTTTTCGCGTTGATTTTGTATCAATTTGTAACTTATTTGCTAAATTTTTAAAAACCTCTTACATAGATTGCTGATAGTTATGACAATGTTTGGGATAGCATAGAATCATTTGAACATTTGTATGGCATGAATTGTGCTATCGATTTGGTAAATTTGTTTCGTGGATCGAATCGTATTTATGAGATCGTTCTTGTAGTGTATTATATTTATTGGATTTGAAGTGTTTTTTATTATCATATCTGGTGTAATTTTAAATCACATATTGATTTTGTCTGTATTTTAAATAGGGTGAATTCTACAATGGATCTTATTTATCGAGAATCTCTTGAGCTTTCGGATCCATATTGCAGTCGGGCATAATTTTATGCGTTGGTCCGTTCTGGACTTGAATATGTATATTAAGTGTGGACATCGTTTATTACTTAACTGACAAGGCTGAAATCGGTTTAGCATGAATTTCTGACATTTGCGCTAAAGAACTTTCCTTGGTCTGATCCGTTAAAATATTTTTAAACTGCTGTAAAGCTAAAGCTATATGGTGTTAAGAAAATTGACTCTATTACCATTCGCATAACAAACTCTTATTAAATGGTACAATAGATTGCCATGTGTTGAAATAGTTATCGGATCAATTATGGTCGCTTCAATGCATTCAATTCTTGGTTATTAATTTATAAAAATATTGAAATTGAGGTAACATCGATAATTACAGTCTAATATGAAACAATAAGTTTTAATGACAATATTACTCCGCTCCACCCTAATAGCATATTTTACACGTTATTAAACTATAACTATAAATTCAATATTAAATAATATCAAGTATAGCAGAACAATCATTGAAATTTACAATAACAATTAATTAACCGCATCTATTATCTATTTATTTATTTATTTATTTATCTATTTATTTATTTATTTATTTATTTATTTATTTATTTATTTATTTATTTATTTATTTTGAAAATCACATTAAATAATACAATATTTTGATAGAACGAAAGCACTTTTTTTTATATATTTTTCATTTCTAGTTCGATCACCAATTGTCATCTTTCAGGCATCATCGTAATTCATCTTCTGGTTCTTATCGCCAAATGACTGAATAAGGTACGATTTCACAACATTATGATTATAAATGAAATTCTAATTGCCATTCAAATAGTTAGGCAAAGAAGAAGAGAAATGATAATTAGATGGTGCACGGTCAGGATCACATGTTGAATGTGGAAACACAGAGTGCATCCCAATCAAGCTACAATAATTTGTTGACGATTGAACAAAGATGTGTGTTGCCTTGCAGCTTGTTATGTTGGAACACAATCCCATATCAATTTGTCAATTTTGGTCGATTTACTTGAATTACATTGTTCAATGTTTGGTAAGTTGTTGATCGTTTCGTTGCATGGAAACTTAAAATAGATTGTAATCTCAACATAAACTAACATAAAAACCCTCTTCATATGAATTTCAACTTTGGATGTTGTTTGCGCTACAGTTCATATTGATTGCTTTACGATCTTTTTCGATTTACATTATTGTGTACAGCACTTTTTTTTACCCCCGGTTATCAATCACGTTTCTAAAATAAATCATTTTCTATACGTCTCAGCTTTGGGATATCGTTTTAATCTGTTCTTTTCTATCTGATTTCAGTGGATTAAATTTTAAAATTATTGTATTGAGTCAGTGTCCCGTAATTTGGTTGCCACAGTTAACAATAAAGATGTTACGCGCAAATCCATTGCCCTTCTTCTTGGCATCCACGAACTTGGTGACTGTGTCAGTAAGCGTTCCATTTAGCTTCACTAACAATTATTACCGGATCTGAATCCACAGAAATTATCGCAGCCTTTATTTTTACTAGAACCTATAATTTTTGCCCGTTTAGAAATTACTTGAGCTGGTGTGGAATGTGGCATAATTAGGATACAATTGGGTAAAATTTTTGCAAATCAACATTAAATTGAGTTTAGTTTTTAAACAACCATTGAACCATTTTTTCGAATTTTGATTCCGATATTAAAAAATCTCTCACTTACACTCGTTCCTACCTGACGCTGATTTTCCGGTTATAGCAGAATCTTTTCTTTCATTGCTGGGTCTCGAAAGTTTTTCTTTAACAGTTTCATATTCAGTCTGATGTTTTACTGGTATTATTGGTACCAAGATGCTTGTATTGTTTAATATAACTCTGTTGAATTTTCAAATCATTGTATTGTCCCCATATGACTGACAACTGTAAGGAATTCCATAAAATAATCTCACTTTTTATGTTTAAAACATTAAACTCATTGGAACAATATTAAATATTTACAGTGATTGTGCATGGGATGACTAAATGATTCTACTTTTTAATATATTTCGCTGCAGAAGACAGTCGATGATGATTTTGAATCGTTAAATAAAGTGGCATCGGTTCTACAATAGGTATCAAAGTGAGCTACACACACAAAACCAAGCATATGGTAGCAACTAATCATGAAAGTATAATTGAGGTAAGACTGTTTTTATATTATAACATTTAATATTATAATATTTAAGAATATAATTTTGGAATTGTTAATAGTTTCGTATACTAGGAATCATTGGTAATCATGGAAAATGATATTGAAGAGGATATTGGTCGTTAGATAAAAATTGGAAATAGATACTACACATTAAAAAAAAAAAACAATTCCGATCGAAAATGTTACAACGGCAACTTTAGTGCAAGCCGTATAAAAAATTAGTACGTTCAATAATAACGTATGAATCGGTGACATGATGAATGAAACACAACCATGGAACAATTATTTCGGATTTTTGAACGAAGGATACTGCATAGCATATTTGGTCCTTCCAAAGAACATAATGGTTGAAGACGACGATACAATTTTAAAAAAGACAATTTGTACGGTGAACCAAATATTGTCAAAACCATCAAAATCATTCTGAATTATTACGGTAATATTATAAAAGAGCCTAAGAAGTGGGATACTACCATACACAGATCCCTAATACACATCAACAAATCCAATCTAATTCTTGCGTATATTGCTAATAAAAGAAGACTTGTATTATATTATTTTTAATCATTTAATTGTTTATGTTAATAATTTTGAAATACAAAAACTTACACAATAACTATTAATATTTAAATTTTATATTAAGACAAAAGAAACATTTTACGGTATTTTTAAATAGTAATTTATTCGCTTTAAAACTTGCCGGATTTTAAAAATATATTACGTTGATTTAGTTTAGCAATTCGAATAGATGTATTTTTTGGTTATCGACTATCAACTGCCTATGCCACAATAATTCTTTGACAATAACATAAGATCGCATCGCACAGGCTTTGGCCAATGGTGAATTATTTTTATTGTCCACTAAATTGATATCAATACTTTTGATTTTGCCTAGACATCTTACAATTGAAATATTTTTATTATATTTACATGCAATAAAAAATGCAGTACGTCCACGAAAATCGATTGCATTTACATTTATATCTTTTTGTTGGCAAAGCTTTTGAACAATTTTCAAATTTGAATGTTGACAGGCCATATGTAATGGTGTCCGTCCACTATCCGCATATTTATCGGCTACATTAATATTATAATATAATGGTGCTTTTTATTAAGTAAATATTTGCATGTTCGTCGGCTATTGTGAATGGCACAATAATGTAATGGGGTTGTAATATTAAAATCTGATGTATATATATCGACCTTATGTTTGTGTAATAATTTTAAGGCTTTTAAATTATCATTTTTACATGCTAATTTTACAAGAATGGAACTACCACCTCCAATATTTACATCGGCTGAATATTTTCTAATTAATATTTTTAGCATTTTAATATTTCCGTTGCCAATGGCCACCCTCAAAATCGGAACACATTCATCATTGACATAATAAGATCAGCACCTAATGCGATACATTTTTTCATTCTTACAATACCATTTGCCATAACAACATTACACAATGCAATACTTAAATATTTTCTTAGTTCATTATTTACATAACTATTATAATTTAACACATATTTGCCTGACATTACGAAGAAATAAATTATTACTAAATATAATTTAAAGTCTTTACATAATTAATAAATCAATAACTTACAAGACGTTGCTATTGTACTTTAAGGTGCAATCAGATAAAACGGTATTCATCACCGTCATCTGTTAGTGGAATGACACATTCATTGTCAAATGTCAAATTATATATTTTTATTTATGTGACAATACCGTCGAAAATTATCGAAATTATGTTATAAATCTAGTAACACCAATTTTTTTTTTATTACTAGTTGCTTATCTCAACATTTCATCAATGGCAGTTATAAAATAACATTCAAAGTGAACGGACGTTACTTTTAGTTTTTAAGTTAAAGATTAAAGAGAGTTTGTTATCATTAAAATATTATTCTTTTAAGAAATTATTCGAAAATTGAATATATTTTATTTTATTTCGTAATTGTTCAAAGCAACAAGGGAAAAAGAAACGTAAATTAAAAATGGAAGGAAAACCAAATCAAAATTTAACAACTGACGAGCATTTGTTAAAATGTAATATTTGTAACGGAACTTTCACAACTAAAGAAAATTTAAATGATCATCAAATGGTGTGTAAACGAACGTGTAGAGTTTGTGAGAAAATACTATCAGATAAATACATATGTCTTAAATGTACATATGAAAATTCATAGAGGTGAAAAGAATTTTGAATGTGATATTTGTTGTCGTAAATATTCACAAAAACATTTATTGATTGATCATATGAAAATACATAGTGGCAAATTGCACAAATGTCCCAAATGTGAGAAGAAATGTTGCAGGTTGAGAAATCTACGACTACACATGCTAATACATAAAGCAAAGAAAACACATAAATGTGATATATGTTCGAAATCATTTAAACGACCGCAGGGCTTAAAAAGACACAAACTAATACATAAGGCAGAGAAAACATATAAATGTGATATATGTTCGAAATCATTTAAACAATCGAGTGGGCTATCAAGACATAAATTAGTTCATACCGATATTGAGAATCACAATTGTACCAAATGTGAGAAACGATTTAAACTAAAACTAAGTTTAAGTCAACATATGGCAATTGTACACAAACTGTTTTCATGCCCAATGTGTTCGGGAGCAATTAAAAGTTACTATTATGTAATGACTCACAAAAACAAAAGTGATTCAAATGTCAACAAATTACTTTCCAATGAAAATCGACCGGGTCCAAGTGGAATGTGTCAATCGCGTATTGTGAATAAAAATAACATTCAATCCAATGCTGCAGATATTGATTCCGATAACACATCCAGTGAATGCGATACGGAATAGAAAAACGATCAAATGATTAATTGACATTTTACGAGTAATATTAAGAAATTTCAAAAATATTATAATATTTACATCCACACACCAACCAATAAATTGACTTGAAAACTTATCATAAAATTCAAGATAATAAACTTTAACGATGGCAACCTTTTTGGCGGATAATAAATGTCACGCAGTTGATTGATTTAAATTCGAATTCTATAGTAAAATAATCGAACATATAAAAAATGAAATTTAACGAACAAATTAATAATTTTTCGGATAAATGATCCAATTATTTTCCGCGGAATTATAATTAAAATTTATTGTTGATTAACTAAAAATTATACAAAACAATTTGTTGTTTCAAATAAATATTTTGAATTTTGTAATTTCATTGAATTTTTATTGTCGTTAAATTTTATAAATTAAATTTTAATTTTTGCAATTGATAGGTTTCAACCAGATTTTAAGTGCAATTTACAACATTAATGAGTCCAATATTAAAGTATAGGTCTGAGGCTTGGTGCCGGACACAGAACCAGGAACAATTACTTCGGATTTTTGAATGAAAGGTACTCCGTTGGTTGGAGGCGAAGATACAAGTTGTACGGTCAACCAACCAATTGCCGGAACAATCAAAATCAATAGATTGAGATGGCTTGGACACGTGGTACGCATGGAGGAGGAGCGTGTGCCGAAAAAACTGTTAAATAGTAAACCATAAGGTAGAAGGAGAACCGGAAGACCTAAGGCAAGATGGTAAGATGCAGTAAACTGTGATATAAAGATTCTTAAAATTCGGGATTGGAAGACATTGACTGCGAATAGGTCAGGTTAGAAAAGCGTGTTGGAGAAGGCTAAAACCGCACCTGGGTTGTAACGCCATGGAATAAGAGTGGTAAGTAAGCATTGGTTGTTGTCCAATCGTAGTTACTATAATCTTTTGTGCCTGTAAGTCTTTCTTATTCCATGCCTCATGTAGTTTAGTATCTTCATCTGGCTGAACATTTTCTGATACCATTTGAAAAAAAACCATTTGCATTTAACAAAACCCTTACTTGAAATTTACTTAATAACCACTGACTACATTTCTGTAATTTATCGATTTCCTTTGTTTTATTATATTAATAGAAATAAGTTTTTAAAAATAGAATTAAATTTTGAAAATAATGTTAAACTCAATTGTTCAATTTTATTTCAAAATTGTATAGTTATTTTATTTAATGATTTAATAATTGCCTTTATTAAACCGTATTTTTATGTACTGCCATTCCTTATATTAATTTTAAATATTTTTAATTCCTTGATACCTTATGCCTTATATTTATTATTAACTATTTTGCCACGTATACGAGTGAAAACTTTATTGCATTTCCGAAAAAATCTTTTCATGCACTTTTAGTTCATTTTTATTATCTTAAAAGATTATAATCACGATTTTTTTCTGTTTCTAAAAAAACTTTTCGCGACACTTTTAACGCTGATAAGAAAGCTCTTCACTTTAACAAAATGTTGTTTAAATCTTAGGCACTCTAAATTTTCTGAATAATTATACCACTATATTTATTATTTATTACACTTTATTAATTTTGTATTGTCCTGGGCCCATAACCCGTTGAGCAGTGTTATTTTTATAATAAATTTATACACAACTGATTGATTTAAAAGATATATTTTAAGTATTTTGTAGGTAACATTAGCATTTATAATTTCAATTATACATATTATACAGAGTGTAACAAGTAATTCAATACTATTTAATTAAACTAACTCTTAATATATTTGATTTTCAACAATTATCAAAACTATTTGAAAAACTTATTTTAAAGAGACTAAAACCAATCATTGGGGGTAAACGATTATTACCTTATTACAGGCCTTCGACAAAGTAAGGCACGAGGGTTTAATCCACAAGTTAAAAAAATTGTTATCGGCTCAGTTTGCAGAGATATTAACATCTTACATGTCAGAAAGATACTTCAGAATAAAACAGGATGGACCCAAGTCTCAGTTAAAACAAATCAAAGCTGGAGTACCTCAAGAAAGTGTACTTGCTCCATTACTTTATCTATTATACACTAGTGATCTTCCACTGATAGAAAACAGAATAATAGCCTCATTTGCTGATGATACTGCCGTATTGGCTATTGGAGACACTAACGAAGAACAACAACTATGAAACTGCGGATAGTTATCACACAAATGGAAAACTGGACCAAAAAATGGAGAATAAATTTAAATGAAACAAAGTCGGTTCACGTAGATTTCACAAATAAAAAGATTGTATATAGGCCTATATTTATTAACAATATGCAAATACCACAATCCAATTCAGCCAAATGCCTGGGCATGACTCTAGACTACACTACGTTGGAGGGTACATGTGAAGAAGAACAGAGATGAACTGGATATACGCTATAGGAAAATGTACTGGCTAATAGGAAAAAAGTCGACTTTGACAATGGAAAATAAATTATTGCTCTACAATCAGGTTCTAAAACCTAAGTCTGGGGGTGCACAAATCAAAATAATATAAATATAATACAACGATTCCAGAATATGGTGCTCAGAAAAATTGTGGATGCACCTTGGTACATTAACAACAATAACCTACATAGGGATCTAGAAATGGATAATGTAGCAGACGTTATTAAAAACATGGCACAAGGTCACAATTGAATAAAACTAAAACGAATCGCTGGATAAAGTTTTGGTATCCAAAATAAATCAACAAAATAAAATTGCTTATTAGTCTCTAGACTACATTGTAATAGTTGTAGCAATGACATCCAAATATGGATGGTCATGCTCTTGGGAGGTTTTTTAGTGGGTTCAAGTCCCCACTTACTCGTAGTGTCTATTGAGGATTTACCAACCCACCCAAAAATAAAATGATGACGAAATTTATGGATTTATTCCATCAAATCTTTGGATTCTACGAAAAAGTGTGCTTATTTTTACAGTGGGTGGAAACTAAAGCATATCTTCCAAATAAGGAACATTTTCAGAATTTTTTTTTATTGTTGAGTATTTACATCAAATTTTTGTTTCACGATTATATTTCATATGAACCACAAAATGTTGCAATCGTAATAAATTTCGGTAGATTTGGTAGAATCGTACTACAAATAATGAAGGTTTCGAATTTAAAGTGTCGTTTAATTAATTGTAGAATTTTTCTGCATATTTTTCTATCCAATCTATGCCATTTTCTACGTAATATTCTAAAATGTTTTCTGCACTGTTTTCGATAAATTCTGACGAATTATTTTGTGTTATTTGAGGTGATATCTATATTTTTCTCTAGGCAATTTTCTAACGATTATACAGGTTTCTCTCGGCGGAAATGTTACGCATATTACAGTATTTGCATCTATATTGTTATCTATCTTTTCTAGAGTAATATCTAAATATCTTTCTACTCCAGAATACATAGATTTTCTTGTGGAATTCTACGAATAATTCAATATTATTATCTATAGTTTTGTCTATGACTTCTAAAGTATTATCTATGTTTCATGTTCTACAAAAGGCATAGATTTCTTTGTGGAATTTCACGAATTATTCCATATTTTTTTCTATATTGTTTTCTATCATTTTTAGTGTGCTATCTAATTTTTTCATCTGCAAAGACGTAGACATTGCCTTAGAATGTATGAAAAGCAATATGAAGGAAAATACTGAAAAATTCGTGTGTATCAGTATTTGCATTGTAGTGGCAATTTTGGAACTGTTATTACTCGAAACTCCAGTTTTTTTTTTAACTATTCATTTTCTACAATCATGCCGATGTGTTTAACCTTACTAAGTCTGCTAATAATTTTCCGTGCAGACTGTCCAGATCGTTCAAGTATCTACTCGTATGTCAATCCTGAATATGGATATAAATCAATTCTTTGTATCTTGTATCTTCTCGTGACGAAACATTTAATCAAAAATTATCGTGATCATCTTAAGAAAGGAGTATGACATGTTCTCACATTATTAAAGTTCCTTCTATGTCCAAGAAAACAGTCAACGTAAATTCCTTAGCTACTAGAGATTCTTCGGTAACGTTCTAAAGTGCAGATCAACTAGCCTCTCCAGGTTTCATCACAAAAACGAGGTTTCTTTTGATTGGTCTGTAATGAATATAGAAAATACCTAAAATAACGAAAAGTTACAAAAATATGGAATAATCTGAGGCTAATAAATATACAAAAGTGTGAACGTATATTGAATTAATTATTATTTATACAAATTTTATTATTATTATTATTAGTATTATTCCGGTATCGGTTTCCCATTTAGCTAACCTTTTTCTACTTTTGTTGGGACAAACATATTTTTAGAAAAAATGTACAATCGCCTTCACTGTCGTCGGTGTCTCACCGAGATTTTTGCTTATTTATAAATTTGCTCATGTTGGGCTGCTGCTTACTTTCTAATAGAAAACGTATTTTTTCTATCGGCGTCTTCTTTTATAACGAATAAAAATGTTGAAAGTTTTAAATTTTCGTCTGCGTACGTAAAATTTTATAAAATTAATGATAGCGTATATAACACAGTATATGTCAGACACTCAGTAGCGCAGTTGCATAATGAAAGGTTCATTAGATGACATAAAAGCTCAACTTGGAGCAAAATTTGACTTAAAAAAAAAAAATAAAAAATATGTCAGATCAGATATTTCCCATAATTACATGGATTCTGTCATTATATAGCCGTAACTTGAACTATAAATGTATATAGAATATATCGAAATATATGTCGATCATATCCCATTAACAATACGAAATGCGGTACAATAAAATCGAAAACATGTACAAAACACGTAAACTGCAGTTTTTTTAAAGTAAAGTAAAGAAACTACTCTTTTTTTAATTCTTTGCACATTCATCACCAATATTGAAACTGACTGAACTCAAATATGAAAGAACTTGTTGGTATCTACTAAATGGATAAGATTATATGATCATTTATTCCACAGATTCTAAAGTTTTTTTCTACAAATATTTCCACAGATTATTTCCAATAAATATTCTTTATTCTTTTCTGTAGATATAATGGAATCTTATTTTCAATTTTTCGTATAGATTAAATGTCCTGAACTTCTAAACGAAAGTCTATTGTAATGTTTCTACAAATTTTTATGCAGATTAATACTAATCAATTCTCTTAGTTTTTCCATGTAGATTAAACACCATAATTTCCGTAAATTATTCGTATAGATAATTTTTCTTAATATTCTAAACGCATATCTGTAGAATAATAAGAAAAAATCTGTAAATTTTTACATCATGGAGTGTAACTTCGTAGATATCCGCAGGTCCGACAGAAAATATTGTCGAAAATAAAATATAATTTTCAATTAACGAAATTAACAAACTCCATTTTTATAAAGTCGGTAGTTTGTAAAGAATCATATTATGATTATGATAATTTTCGTTTCGATATCAACGATATTTGCATTGAAAATTCTCCGATGTAGAAAAAATCCACATAATCTAATGGAAATTCTAGACTTCAAAATCTGGACTCTGCATTATTATCTAGATTTGGTTCATTGGGATGTATATGCAAAACACGGACAAATCAAGAAATGTATGATACTAAACGATGTTCGCCAATGCAATACAATTTTTCAACTGACAACACCGACACAACTCTTATTAACACATATAAAATATATTCAATTTTATTCCTAATCTTGTTTGGAATTAAACAATTTTTTTCAAAAACATTCCTAAGTACACATTAGGAATAATATCATTTAATAGAAATGTTTTTCAAAAATTTTAACTGTATATTATAATTTTAGATTCCTAGGTTGGATCGGAATTAAACAATTTTCTTGCAAAACCATTCCAAAGTAAATTAGGAATAATGATCAAATTTGTTATTACTTACTTACTTACTTACTCCATGGCGTTACAACCCGGGTGCGGTTTTAGCCTTCTCCAACACGCTTCTCCAACCTGACCTATCCGCAGTTAACGTCTTCCAATCCCGAATTTTTAGGATCTTTATATCACAGTTTACTGCATCTAGCCATCTCGCCTTAGGTCTTCCGGCTCTCCTTCTACCCTCCGGTTTACCATTTAACAGTTTTTTTGGCACACGCTCCTCCTCCATGCGTTCTACGTGTCCAAGCCATCTCAATCTATTGATCTTGATTGTTTTGACAATATTTGGTTGACCGTACAACTTGTCTAATTCAATATTGTATCGTCGCCTCCAACCATTCTGTTCTTTGACGGGACCAAATATGCCACGGAGTACCTTTCGTTCGAAAATCCGAAGTAGTTGTTCCTGGTTTTGTGTCATGCACCAAGCCTCCGACCCATACGTTAATATTGGACGTATTAAAGTTGTATATAGCTTGCACTTAAGATCTCGTTGTAATGTTTTCGATCGGAATTGTTTTTTTAACCCGTAATAACATCTGTTGCCAGTTGCTATTCTGCGGCGTATTTCCTCTTCAATATCATTTTCAACATTTATCAACGATCCTAAGTATACAAAACTATTGACTATTTCAAAATTGTGTTCTCCAATATTAACCGTTTGATCTCGAATTCGTGATGTATTCGTTGCCACCAAATATTTCGTTTTTTCTGCATTCACTTTGAGACCCAGACCTGATGCCTCCTCTTGTAACGATTCGAAAGCATCCTTGACAATTATCATATTCCGACCCATTATGTCTATATCATCAGCATACGCTAACAATTGACCCGATTTTGTGAAAATCGTGCCTTGTTTATCAATATTTACGCCCCTCACTGCCTTTTCCAGCGTAATATTAAATAGCAGTGTTGATAATGGATCGCCTTGTCGTAGTCCATCAACCGTCTCAAAGTGATCAGATAATTTACCTCGGATTCGTACCTGTGACCTCACATTTTCCAACGTCATAGCCACCAAATCTATCAGTTTTTTTGGAAAACCAAACTCTTCCATAATATTCCATAATTTTGACCTATTGACGCTATCATATGCCGCTTTAAAATCAACAAACAAATGGTGTGTATCAACATTGAATTCCATACACTTTTCCAAGATCTGCCGTATACTAAATATTTGATCAGATGTAGATCGATCTGCGCAGAAACCACACTGGTATTCTCCGATAATTTCATTGGCGTATGGAATAAGTCTATGGTATAGTATATTAGCAAATACCTTATAGCTAATGTTTAATAAAGTTATTCCTCTGTAGTTGTTACAATCCAATTTGTCACCCTTTTTGTACAATGGACAGATAATACCATCCTTCCACTCCTCTGGCACCTGTTCATTATTCCAAATCTTTACAATTAGCTCGTGCAGTTGATACCATAATGCATTTCCACCATATTTAAAGAGTTCACCTGGTAAGCTATCAGATCCAGGTGATTTATTATTCTTGAGCTTCTGAATAACACTCTTTACTTCGTGTATCGATGGTTCAGCTATAAATGGTTGGGCGGTTTGAAATCGCACATCTTCCATAGTATTCACTGGCGTATTCACATTTAATATATCTTTAAAGTACTCGGCCCATCTTTCGAGGCACCTTTCCTCTTGCGCCATAACCTGACCATGTCTGTTTTTGCACAAAAAAGGTTGTTGATTGTATCCGTTGCGAAAAAGATTGACATTCCGGTACAATCTTCTATTATCGTTGTTCCTGTTAAATTTTTCCATTTCGACGTAAATCTTTCGTTCCAAATCTCGTTTTTTCTTACGAATCAATTTACGCTCGAAATCCCTCTTCTCGCGATAGTCTTCCACAGTGGTCCGTGTAGCCCGCGTTAGCATTTTCAGCCTGGACGCATTTTTTGCATCCCGAGCATTTCTACATTCATCATCGAACCACTCATTTCTTACTACCATCCCTTTTCCAATCACCTCTGTTGCGACCCCTTCAACGCATGACTTTAATTTTATCCACATACTATTTATATTAGTTTCCTGCTGGTAAGCCTCCAAATCTGTAATAATTCGTTGTTCCATTGCATCTATGTACAATTGTTTTACCGCCGCCTGTTCAAGTCTCTCGACTGCCCATTTCAACCCTACGGGTTGTGTGTTATTACTGGCGGAAATTCTGGCTCGTAGCACTATCCGAACTAGATAATGATCTGAGTCAATATTTAGACCACGACAAGTTCGTACATCCATTATATTTGAACAGTGACGTCCATCAATTAGTACATGATCAATTTGATTACTTGTTCTACCATCTGGAGACCTCCACGTCATCTTATGAATATCTTTATGTGGAAAATATGTACCACTAATGACCATGTTTTTTGACATGGCAAAATCAATCAATCTTAGCCCGTTTTCATTCGTTGTTTTATGAAGACTGTGCTTACCTATAGTTGGGTGATATATTGTTTCCTGTCCCACCTTGGCATTAAAATCGCCTAGGACAATCTTAATGTCGTGGCCGGGTGCAGCTCTATATGTTGTCATCAGTTTTTCATAAAACTCATCCTTAACCTCATCAGTTTTCTCTTCAGTGGGCGCATGTACATTGATGAGGGTCAGATTGAAAAATTTTGTTCTTACACGTAGTGTACAAATGCGTTCATCAATCGGATTAAAAGCAATTACTGAATTCCTTGCTTTTCCAAAAACTACGAAACCGGTTCCGAACTCTCTTCTTTTACTGCAATCATTGCCGCTGTAATAAAATGTGTATCCTCTACCTTTCAATAAATTTTTTCCGGGCCACCTAGTTTCTTGGATAGCTGTTATATCCAATTTGGCTGTTCGTAGCGTATCAGTAAGTGCTCTTAACGCACCTTGTCGCAACAGAGTTCTAACGTTCCAAGACGCAAGCTTCAAATCATTGTCCTTAAATTTTCTTTGCTGGGGTCGTTGCCGTTTATTCTGTCCGATCCGAGGCCGTGTTGTCGAATTCATAACTATCTGGTTTTCCGAAGTTGGTAGTTAACCATACGTTCAACCTACTAATCATTCTGCAAATTCGTAGGCTCATTTACAGGGGTATATCACCTCTGCCGAAAGCGGTTACATTGGCGCCGCTGATTCGCCTTTACTGTGTAATCACTGAATCATTAACTCAGTTTTAATCGAGTGCTGCTTTCACACAACACCCCAAAGTAATTCTCATACACAGCAGCCAGATTGTCCGCGACTACTTATTCTTTATTCGTAGCTAACCCATAAGTATCATAGACCGTTCCACTATCCGCAACCCGTGGACGCGTTCGGTCGCAACTGGCATTGCAAGTATGCTATACCCAACATACTAATCCGATTGTTATTAACCATTAAATATTAGTTATTGTTAGTTTTAACGAATTTAAATTAAAATTTCATACAAAACTTCCAAACTAGATTTTGGAATCTTGGGAACTTTTTTACAATTTTTTACCGCATTAAAAAAAAACCGACTTTTCACAAAAATTTGTTCCTAATGAATGTGGGTATCCATGCAGACTATTCCAAATTTGGAATATTTTCTGAAAATTCACTGAATTTGGAAATTTTTCAAATTATTCTTAATATTTTTGGAATATGGACTGTGTGGATTTTTTCCATAAAATCTTTGGATCCTACGAAAAATGTATTCCCATTTTACTGTGGAATCTAGAGAAAATCTTCCAAATTTTAAACATTTTCCAAATATTCCAAATCACATTCCAAATTGGAAACTTTGGAATACGGATTCGCTGTGTACAATTTGTCGGTAGGGTACCAGCCATTCAAGCAGGCGCCGTAACACAGGCGCTGAAGAAAATTTCGATAACTGAGTTTAAAAAATCTATGCATCAGGTGGTTGATCGTGTCACACATGCTGCATTGAAGCTAATGCAACCGCTTTTGAATAAAAATATTATTTGAAAGATAATATAATGTGTATTTTATTTTATATCTTAAAAATTGTCGTTATATATTGAACATACTGTGTAGTTTACTTTTTACGACTCAATACATCATTCATCAAATGGCTTTCACGTTTTTTTTTGATTTATCAAGAACTCAGCAGTAACCTCATCCGTTGACGAACATTTTTTAGACAGTGAGAAATTTTTTTAGATTCGAAAACAAGAAATTAATTAACTTAACGATGACAACCATTTTGGCGGCCATTAAATGTCATGCAGTCGTTTAAAATTCATTCGAATTCTATATTAAAATAATGGAACATATAAAAAATGAAATTTAACGAACAAATTAATAATTGTTCGGATAAATGATCCAATTATTTAAAAAAATAATATTGAAATAGAGATTACAGTACAATTGGTAAATTGTGATATACTTCGATACGGAGTAATATGTTGTGGAAGATGCCATATAAGCTCCTTCTTGGAGTAATATGAATTGGTTGTAACATACCTCCACACAATATAACATTTTAATATTATAATTTTATTAATAA
Source organism: Bibio marci (assembly GCA_910594885.2). NCBI lineage: Eukaryota > Metazoa > Arthropoda > Insecta > Diptera > Bibionidae > Bibio > Bibio marci. Next base: position 12,005,341 of record OU343119.1, on the reverse strand, counting down.
TATTTCAGTAGTAAAATATCGAAAAATTTCCAATTTAAAATTTATCGTTTATTGACCAAAAATTATACAAAACAATTTATTGTTTCAAATAAATATTTGGAATTTTGTAATTTCATTGAATTTTTATTATCGTTAAATTATATAAATTAAATTTTAACATTTGCAGTATCGTATAGTATAAGGTTTTAGTAATTGGTAAATAATTGGTTGGGGAGATTTGACGAAAAAACATGACACTGATTCAAATTTTGTATGCGCATGATAAGCCACTTTTAATCCAATTGAGTGTAAAACTCACAATTTAATAACAAGAATTACATTATTTGTGATCGCTATAAGATATTTAATGTGAAAATTACCTAAACATAACGCACCACATTTATTTTGAACGGTGATCGGTTTGTCAGATAAAATACTAATGTTTTATTGTATAACAACTACGGCCTCACCAAAAACTGATCACAATTTAAAAATAACAATTAATTGGTAATAAATTGATCACAATGAGGATTCAGTAAAAATGTCAAATTATATACTTTTGTAAAGATTGGTGTAATCAATACAATACAATGTGGCAATACCGTCGAAAATTATCGAACAATCACGAAATATATGTTAATGCTTTCTATTTTTTTCATAAATCTGGTAACACCAATTTATTTTTTGTTTCTTCTTGCTTATCTCAACATTCCATCAATGGCAGTTATAAAATAATATTCAAAGTAATCGGACGTTATTTTTAGTTTTAAAGCGAGAGATAAAAAGTTTTATTAATATTAAAATTGTATTTATTTGTCAATTTACTCGAAACTTAGATATAATTGATTTTATTAAGTTAATAAAGGAACAAAGAAAAGTATTTTAGATATGGAAAGAAAAACAAATAAAAATTTAACAACTGTCAAACATTTGTTAAAATGAAATATTTGTAACGGAACTTTTACAACTACACAAAATTTAAATGATCATCATATGGTGTGTAAACGAACGTGTAGAATTTGTGCGAAAATACTATCGAGGAAAGGTGACTTAAATCGACATATGGAAATTCATAGAGGTGAAAACTTTGAATGTGATATTTGTTGCAGTAAATTTTCACGAAAATATGCATTGATTGATCATATGAAAATACATAGTGGCAAATTGCACAAATGTCCCAAATGTGAGAAGAAATGTTGCAGGTTGAGAAATCTACGACTACACATGCTAATACATAACGCAGAGAAAACATATAAATGTGATATATGTTCGAAATCATTTAAACAACCGCTGGTGTTAAGGCGACACAAATTAGTTCATACCGATATTAGGAATCACAAATGTACCAAATGTGAGAAACGATTTAAACAAAGATCAGAATTAATTTCACATTTGAAACATGCACACAAACCGTTTCCATGTTCAATGTGTCCGAGAACATTTAAAAAATTAAATCATCTATTGAACCACAAACACAAAAGTCATTCAAATGTCAACAAATTACTTTCCAATGAAAATCGACCGGGTCCAAGTGGATTAAGTCAATCACATATTGTGAATAATAATAATATTGACATTCAATCCAATGCTGCAGATATAGATTCTGATAACACATCCAGTGATTGCGATACGGAATAGAAAAACGATCAAATGATTAATTGACATTTTACGAGTAATTTCAAGAAATTTCAATAATATTATAATATTTACATCCACACAACAACCAATAAAATGACGTAAAGATAATAAACTTTAACGATGGCAACCTTTTTGGCGAATAATAAATGTCACCCAGTTGATTGATTTAAATTCGAATTCTATATTAAAATAATCGAACATATAAAAAATGAAATTTGACGAACAAATTAATAATTTTTCGGATAAATGATCCAATTATTTTCCGCGGAATTATAATTAAAATTTATTGTTGATTGACCAAAAATTATACAAAACAATTTGTTGTTTCAAATAAATATTTTGAATTTTGTAATTTCATTGAATTTTTACTATCGTTAAATTATAAATTAAATTTTAACCAAATATTATCAAAACAATCAAAATCAATAGATTAAGATGGCTTGGACACGTATTACGCATGGAGGAGGAGTGTGTGCCGAAAAAACGGTTGAATGGTAATCCAGAATGTAGACGGAGAGACAGAAGACCTAAGGCAAGATTGTTAAATGCAGTAAATTGTGATATAAAGATCCTTAAAATTAGGGGTTTGAAGACATTGACTGCGGATAGGTCAGGTTGGAAATGTAACGCCATGGAGTAATTAAGTAAGTATATGGTCGCATTATTTTGCGATAAACTTTATATATAATTACAGTGACCACTTTATAGTGCCGTTAATAAATTTGTTATAAATGACAAAATATTTGAGTATTACTTTCACCACTCAAGCGTTGGCATGCTTAAAACTCGTAACTTATTCTCACAGTATGCATGCATTAATGTGAAAGGAACAGTCGATGAAAAATTTCTCAACACAAATTAGCGAAATTATTGAATCAAACCTTGTGATATGAATAACATATTGTTGAGATCAAACCTGTCATCCATATTGTTGTTGTGAGTCTAGTAACAAGGCTAATAAATAACATGTTTTAGCAAAATATGTCCAAAGAATTTCAAGTATTTTTCTTGCTTAATGAAACCCAACAAAGAATTGGCCAAAATCAATGGTGATTGATGATAAGCACAGTTCAACAGCATTGAAGGTATTTGTCAAGATCTTTGCTGAAACAAATGAAGCAAATAAATTAATGCCGCGAAACCATTGAGTGGTAAAAAAATAAGAACATTCATAACCTTATTTTTGTCGATATTTAAAAATAATCGGTTGATAAATAGTTAATCATTAATTGGGTTTCCGTCATGTATTACAATACAATAGTACGGGAAATTATTCAATCTATCTAAGAATGTTTTTTCAAGAGATTATTCTTTCTCAATTTATGGATTGGTATTTTTTACATATTAATAACTTGCGATGGTATTGTATACATAAATTTGAATACCAATTGAAATGAAACTATTTTAATAAAATGTTGGTGGCCTAAGAACTACAGCCATTGGTCTATTTCGGTATTCATCATTCGATGTGGTCGATATTTACTATTTATTTTATTACTGATTTTGAATTATTTGATGCTGGTTTTCAGGTGTTTAGGAGTCGGGACGAACATCTGGTTTTGTTTAATGAACTGAGACGGGGTGGAGGTGTTCAAAACTTTTTTTATGTCTTCGCGTGTAATTTTATCAGTATCATCTATAAATATTTGTGTTTGTGTTGGCTGATAGAAATCTATTTATTTTTTGTGTTTATAATCCACCAGCTGCGATTCTAGATTTACATTTGAGGTTTGTTTAATATTATGTATTGAGCGTAGTCCACCCGTAGTTCGATAATGACCTGCGGAGTTTTACAAAACATAGAATAGAGCTTGGATTGTTTAATTTGCAGGCGGCATGTCTAATAATATAATTTGTTGACCTATAATGATTATTGTTGCTCTTAAACATAATTCATATATTGCTATTTTGGCATTCAAATTTTCGAATAAATGCCGTGAATTTGGGAAATTTTAATAAAAATAATAACAAAAAGAACCGTAGTTTTCCATCTCGAGAATGCAATAATATTTTGGGTGTTGGCACTAACAAAATAAGTCCATTGGTAATCTTTTTTTTTTAACTATTTTACCGCCAAAGAATCCACATGATCAGCCCAGCGATTTTTATGCACGAAATGAAACCAATTGAACAATTTATGACAAAATATATTACGAACTACGGAATTAAGTGCATTAGGAAAATCCAACAAAACCAAAAACGAACACATTCCAGCATCCATTGAAATTGAAATATCATTTGTAATTTTAAATATTGCAGTAGAAGTGTTATGACTAGGCCGAAACCCAGATTGAAACTCATGCCGCAAGTCAAATTTAGTAATATCTGCATAAAAGCTGGTTTTTAAGGATTTCTTCCAACACCTTAGATAAACAAAAGGGTAAACAAATAGGTCATCCGCTAATGATGTCACAGTTTTAGTTTTAGGAATTCAAATGATTTTGGAAATTTTCCTAGAGGCAGGAAAGAGAGATGTAGTTGGAGCGATATTAAATATATGAGTATCGAAACTAATATCCTTTTAACAAATCGAAAACGGTATACGGGTCAATGAATTTGACTGCAAAGATGAAAGGCCCGAAGTCGCCTCCTCATAGTATGCGGAATGAGAAATGATTTTCAGAATCAGGTTGATGTTCAGCACCAAAAATTTTACCAGAAAATGACGAACCCATCGCAGAGTGATTAACAATCATAGCAAAATTTATTTCATTGGAAGAAAATCTATTTTCAGCAACAGAATCAGAAGGAGAAACACGGTCGACCGAACGCAAGTTCCTACACATCACCTTGGAAGGAGGGAGGGGGGCAGTTTGTCGTTAAACTTCTTTGAAAATATAAGCAATCTTAGCCTGCCTAATACGTAAATTTGCCACATTAGTTAATCGATGACTGTTAGTCATAGCTAAAAGAAATATTTTACAAAATTGTAGCGAAATACATTTTAGTAAGGAATTTTTGAGAAAAGATAGTTAATTTTTCAAATAAATTGTTCAATAACTCGAAACTGAAGCAAGTTAACACCATTTAATTCAAAATTTAATTCTCTACAAATCCGGTCTACCATAAATTTTTTGTATTTACCTTACTTTCGAAGTTATTGGTCCATTAATGATAAGACTACCGAGAAAAATTCTTAAGGCCGTATCTCCAAAAACAGAGGCACAAATCGAAAATTATCATTTAGTAATTTCGACTTAGAATTATGTCCCCCATCACGCCCTTGAAGGAATGCGCACCGCTCGTGTACCTGTACACAACGCCAAGGCATTAGTCCTGCGTCCGAGAGTTCAGCAAATCCGTATTTCAGGCACCAAAATCCCTAAAGAGAAACGATGATTGCACTATGTACTAGAAACCGAAACGTCATATTAAGTAAATATGAGATAATGGTCCATTATGACGGCAATCGAAATTTGATTATGCACTAGTTTCTGTTTAAGAAAATACTCGATTAATATAAATTTTATTTGACCAACTTCAAATACAGGTGAATGGCACACACACACCAAATTCCAATACATCGCATCAGCGCTCATGTGGTATTAAAATTATATACGGACCATCTGGCTGCTGTGTATGAGAATTACTTTGGGGTATTGTGTGAAAGCAGCACTCGATTAAAACTGAGTTAATGATTCAGTGATTACACAGTAAAGGCGAATCAGCGGCGCCAAGGTAACTGCTTTCGACAGAGGTGATATACCCCTGTAAATGACCCTACGAATTTACAGAATGATTCAGTAGGTTGGACGTATGGTTAACTACCAACTTCGGAAAAACAACTAGTTATGAACTCTACAACAAGGCCTCGGATCGGACAGGATAAACGGCAATGATTTAAAATTTGCATCTTGGAATGTTAGAACTTTGTTACGACAAGGTGCGTTAAGAGCACTTGCTGATACACTAAGAACAGCCAAATGGGATATAACAACTATCCAAGAAACTAAGTGGGCCGGAAAAAATTTATTGTAAGGAAATGGATACAAATTTTATTACAGCGGCAACGATTGTAGTAAAAGAAGAGAGTTCGGAACCGGTGTCGTAGTTTTTGGTAAAGCAAGAAATTCAGTAATTGCTTTTAATCCGATTGATGAACGCATTTGTACACTACGTGTAAGAACAAAATTTTTCAAACTTACCCTCATCAATGTACATGCGCCCACTGAAGAGAAAACTGATGAGGTTAAGGTAAGCACAGACTTCATAAAACATCAAATGAAAACGGGTTAACATTGATTGATTTTGCCATGTTTGAAAACATGGTCATTAGTGGTACATACTTTCCACATAAAGAAATTCATAAGATTACGTGGAGGTCTCCAGATGGTAGAACAAGTAATCAAATTGATCATGTATTAATTGATGGACGTCACTGTTCAAATATAATGGATGTTCGAACTTGTCGTGGTTTAAATATTGACTCAGATCATTATCTAGTTCGGATAGTGCTACGAGCCAGAATTTCGGCCAGTAATAACACACAACCCGTAGGGTTGAAATGGGCAGTCGAGAGACTTGAACAGTCGGCGGTAAAACAATTGTAAATGGATGCAATGGAACAACGAATTATTACAGATTTGGAGGCTTACCAGCAGGAAACTAATATAAATAGTATGTGGAAGAAATTAAAATCATGCGTTGAAGGTGCCGCAACAGAGGTGATTGGAAAGGGGATGGTAGTAAGAAATGAGTGGTTTGATGATGAATGTAGAAATGGTCGGGATGCAAAAAATGCATCCAGGCTGAAAATGCTAACGCGGGCTACACGGACCACTGTGGAAGACTATCGCGAGAAGAGGGATTTCGAGCGTATATTTATTCGTTAGAAAAAACGAGAATTGGAGATTTATGGGTTTAGGCTTGGTGCATGAAACAGAACCAGGAACAATTACTTCGGATTATTGAACGAAGGGTACTCCGTGGCATATTTGGTCCCGTCAAAGAACAGAATGGTTGGAGGCGAAGATACAATTTTGGATAAGACAAATTGTACGCAAAACCAAATATTTTCAAAACAATCAAAATCAATTGATTGAGATTGCTTGTACACGTAGTACGCATGGTGGAGGAGCGTGTGCCGAAAAAACTGTTGAATGGTAATCCAGAAGGTAGAAGGAGAGCCGAGGAAGACCTAAAGCAAGATGGCTAGATGCAGTAAACTATGATATAAAGATCCTTCAAATTTGGGATTGGATTGGCTGCGGATAGGTCAGGTTTGAGAAGGCTAAAACCGCACCTGGGGTGTCATACCATGAAGTAAGTAAGTAAGTTGATGGCTTAAGATATTAGTAAATGGTAAAATAATTGGTTGGTGAGATCTGACGAAAAAACATGAAACTGATTCAAATTTCTCATACACATTACAAACGTCATTTTTAACCAAACTGAGTGTAAGTTTCCCAATTTATGATCAAGAATTATATTATTTGTGAACGCGGTAAGATATTTAATCGGAAAATTAGCTTAACGTAACGCACCACCTTTATTCTCAATGTTGACCGGTTTGTCAGATAAAATACAAACGCTTTAATGCAAAACAACTACGGCCACACCAAAAACCGATCACAATACCAATTGTTGATAATAATTTGACCACAGTGACGATTTTCATTCAGTAAAAATGTCAAATTTTATGTTTTTGCAAATATTGGTGTAATCATTACAAATGTGTGGCAATACCGTCGAAAATTATCGAACAATCACGAAATATATGTCAATGCTTTCTATTTTTTCATAAATCTGGTAACACCAATTTCTTTTTTATTACTAATTGCTTATCTCAACATTCCATCAATGGCAGTTATGAAATAATATTCAAAGTGAACGGACGTTATTTTTAGTTTTTAAGCGAGAGATTAAAGACAGATTGTTATCATTAAAATATTATTTTTTTAAGAAATAACACGGAAATTCAATATAATTTATTTTATTTCGTAATTGTTCAAAACAACCAGGTGAAAAGAAACGTATTTTAGAAATGGAACAAAAACCAAATGAAAATTTAACAACTGACGAACATTTGTTAAAATGTAATATTTGTAACGGAACTTTTACAACTACACAAAATTTAAATGATCATCAAATGGTGTGTAAACGAACGTGTAGAATTTGTGCGAAAATACTATCGAGGAAAGGTGACTTAAATCGACATATGGAAATTCATAGTGGCAAATTGCACAAATGTCCCAAATGTGAGAAGAAATGTTGCAGGTTGAGAAATCTACGACAACACATGTTAATACATAACGCAGAGAAAACATATAAATGTGATATATGTTCGAAATCATTTAATCAACCGCAGGTGTTAAGGCAACACAAATTAGTTCATACCGATATTAGGAATCACAAATGTACCAAATGTGAGAAACGATTTAAACAAAGATCAGAATTAATTTCACATTTGAAACATGCACACAAACCGTTTCCATGTTCAATGTGTCCGAGAACATTTAAAAAATTAAATCATCTATTGAACCACAAACACAAAAGTCATTCAAATGTCAACAAATTACTTTCCAATGAAAATCGACCGGGTCCAAGTGGATTAAGTCAATCACATATTGTGAATAATAATAATATTGACATTCAATCCAATGCTGCAGATATAGATTCTGATAACACATCCAGTTATTGCGATACGGAATAGAAAAACGATCAAATGATTAATTGACATTTTACGAGTAATTTCAAGAAATTTCAATAATATTATAATATTTACATCCACACAACAACCAATAAAATGACGTAAAGATAATAAACTTTAACGATGGCAACCTTTTTGGCGAATAATAAATGTCACCCAGTTGATTGATTTAAATTCGAATTCTATATTAAAATAATCGAACATATAAAAAATGAAATTTGACGAACAAATTAATAATTTTTCGGATAAATGATCCAATTATTTCCCGCGGAATTATAATTAAAATTTATTGTTGATTGACCAAAAATTATACAAAACAATTTGTTGTTTCAAATAAATATTTTGAATTTTGTAATTTCATTGAATTTTTACTATCGTTAAATTATAAATTAAATTTTAACCAAATATTATCAAAACAATCAAAATCAATAGATTAAGATGGCTTGGACACGTATTACGCATGGAGGAGGAGTGTGTGCCGAAAAAACGGTTGAATGGTAATCCAGAATGTAGAAGGAGAGACAGAAGACCTAAGGCAAGATTGTTAAATGCAGTAAATTGTGATATAAAGATCCTTAAGATTAGGGGTTTGAAGACATTGACTGCGGATAGGTCAGGTTGGAAAAGTAACACCATGGAGTAAGTAAGTAAGTGTATGGTCGCATTATTTTGCGATAAATTTTATATATAATTACAGTGACCACTTTATAGTGCCGCTAATAAATTTGTTATAAATGACAAAATATTTGAGTATTACTTTCACCACTCAAGCGTTGGCATGCTTAAAACTCGTAACTTATTCTCACAGTATTCATGCATTAATGTGAAAGGAACAGTCGATGAAAAATTTCTCAACACAAATTAGCGAAATTATTGAATCAAACCTTGTGATATGAATAACATATTGTTGAGATCAAACCTGTCATCCATATTGTTGTTGTGAGTCTAGTAACAAGGCTAATAAATAACATGTTTTAGCAAAATATGTCCAAAGAATTTCAAGTATTTTTCTTGCTTAATGAAACCCAACAAAGAATTGGCCAAAATCAATGGTGATTGATGATAAGCACAGTTCAACAGCATTGAAGGTATTTGTCAAGATCTTTGCTGAAACAAATGAATCAAATAAATTAATGCCGCGAAACCATTGAGTGGTAAAAAAATAAGAACATTCATAACCTTATTTTTGTCGATATTTAAAAATAATCGGTTGATAAATAGTTAATCATTAATTGGGTTTCCGTCATGTATTACAATACAATAGTACGGGAAATTATTCAATCTATCTAAGAATGTTTTTTCAAGAGATTATTCTTTCTCAATTTATGGATTGGTATTTTTTACATATTAATAACTGGCGATGGTATTGTATACATAAATTTGAATACCAATTGAAATGAAACTATTTTAATAAAATGTTGGTGGCCTAAGAACTACAGCCATTGGTCTATTTCGGTATTCATCATTCGATGTGGTCGATATTTACTATTTATTTTATTACTGATTTTGAATTATTTGATGCTGGTTTTCAGGTGTTTAGGAGTCGGGACGAACATCTGGTTTTGTTTAATGAACTGAGACGGGGTGGAGGTGTTCAAAACTTTTTTTATGTCTTCGCGTGTAATTTTATCAGTATCATCTATAAATATTTGTGTTTGTGTTGGCTGATAGAAATCTATTTATTTTTTGTGTTTATAATCCACCAGCTGCGATTCTAGATTTACATTTGAGGTTTGTTTAATATTATGTATTGAGCGTAGTCCACCCGTAGTTCGATAATGACCTGCGGAGTTTTACAAAACATAGAATAGAGCTTGGATTGTTTAATTTGCAGGCGGCATGTCTAATAATATAATTTGTTGACCTATAATGATTATTGTTGCTCTTAAATATAATTCATATATTGCTATTTTGGCATTCAAATTTTCGAATAAATGCCGTGAATTTGGGAAATTTTAATAAAAATAATAACAAAAAGAACCGTAGTTTTCCATCTCGAGAATGCAATAATATTTTGGGTGTTGGCACTAACAAAATAAGTCCATTGGTAATCTTTTTTTTTTAACTATTTTACCGCCAAAGAATCCACATGATCAGCCCAGGTTAAGGTTCTACTGAATATAACATCAACATTTTTAATTTTATCACAATATTGAATGATACCGTACCGTAATCTCAACAATGGAAAAAGCATCAGTGTTCAAAATGCGATTATAAATGACCATTGACCTTTGACTTCAATTGGTCTAGTATCAATTTGTTTTGGAGTGCCCAAAAATCCACAGCATCCAGATCATCGTTTACAAGTGCTGCATAACGACATCACTCGCTCAGTGTGCAGCTAAGACATTATTGTACATAATCAGCATATAAATGGTATCGTGTGTAATTCAAGGTCGCAGGAAAGCCATTTATAAATAAACAGAATAGAATGGCACTCACATTGGTACCACTAAGATCAGATCTTTCATCGCCAATAAAGTAACGTAAATTGACGTCTATCGATTTTTATGCACGAAATGAAACCAATTGAACAATTTATGACAAAATATATTACGAACTACGGAATCAAGTGCATTAGGAAAATCCAACAAAACCAAAAACGAACACATTCCAGCATCCATTGAAATTGAAATATCATTTGTAATTTTAAATATTGCAGTAGAAGTGTTATGACCAGGCCGAAACCCAGATTGAAACTCATGCCGCAAGTCAAATTTAGTAATATCTGCATAAAAGCTGGTTTTTAAGGATTTCTTCCAACACCTTAGATAAACAAAAGGGTAAACAAATAGGTCATCCGCTAATGATGTCACAGTTTTAGTTTTAGGAATTCAAATGATTTTGGAAATTTTCCTAGAGGCAGGAAAGAGAGATGTAGTTGGAGCGATATTAAATATATGAGTATCGAAACTAATATCCTTTTAACAAATCGAAAACGGTATACGGGTCAATGAATTTGACTGCAAAGATGAAAGGCCCGAAGTCGCCTCCTCATAGTATGCGGAATGAGAAATGATTTTCAGAATCAGGTTGATGTTCAGCACCAAAAATTTTACCAGAAAATGACGAACCCATCGCAGAGTGATTAACAATCATAGCAAAATTTATTTCATTGGAAGAAAATCTATTTTCAGCAACAGAATCAGAAGGAGAAACACGGTCGACCGAACGCAAGTTCCTACACATCACCTTGGAAGGAGGGAGGGGGGCAGTTTGTCGTTAAACTTCTTTGAAAATATAAGCAATCTTAGCCTGCCTAATACGTAAATTTGCCACATTAGTTAATCGATGACTGTTAGTCATAGCTAAAAGAAATATTTTACAAAATTGTAGCGAAATACATTTTAGTAAGGAATTTTTGAGAAAAGATAGTTAATTTTTCAAATAAATTGTTCAATAACTCGAAACTGAAGCAAGTTAACACCATTTAATTCAAAATTTAATTCTCTACAAATCCGGTCTACCATAAATTTTTTGTATTTACCTTACTTTCGACGTTATTGGTCCATTAATGATAAGACTACCGAGAAAAATTCTTAAGGCCGTATCTCCAAAAACAGAGGCACAAATCGAAAATTATCATTTAGTAATTTCGACTTAGAATTATGTCCCCCATCACGCCCTTGAAGGAATGCGCACCGCTCGTGTACCTGTACACAACGCCAAGGCATTAGTCCTGCGTCCGAGAGTTCAGCAAATCCGTATTTCAGGCACCAAAATCCCTAAAGAGAAACGATGATTGCACTATGTACTAGAAACCGAAACGTCATATTAAGTAAATATGAGATAATGGTCCATTATGACGGCAATCGAAATTTGATTATGCACTAGTTTCTGTTTAAGAAAATACTCGATTAATATAAATTTTATTTGACCAACTTCAAATACAGGTGAATGGCACACACACACCAAATTCCAATACATCGCATCAGCGCTCATGTGGTATTAAAATTATATACGGACCATCTGGCTGCTGTGTATGAGAATTACTTTGGGGTATTGTGTGAAAGCAGCACTCGATTAAAACTGAGTTAATGATTCAGTGATTACACAGTAAAGGCGAATCAGCGGCGCCAAGGTAACTGCTTTCGACAGAGGTGATATACCCCTGTAAATGACCCTACGAATTTACAGAATGATTCAGTAGGTTGGACGTATGGTTAACTACCAACTTCGGAAAAACAACTAGTTATGAACTCTACAACAAGGCCTCGGATCGGACAGGATAAACGGCAATGATTTAAAATTTGCATCTTGGAATGTTAGAACTTTGTTACGACAAGGTGCGTTAAGAGCACTTGCTGATACACTAAGAACAGCCAAATGGGATATAACAACTATCCAAGAAACTAAGTGGGCCGGAAAAAAATTATTGTAAGGAAATGGATACAAATTTTATTACAGCGGCAACGATTGTAGTAAAAGAAGAGAGTTCGGAACCGGTGTCGTAGTTTTTGGTAAAGCAAGAAATTCAGTAATTGCTTTTAATCCGATTGATGAACGCATTTGTACACTACGTGTAAGAACAAAATTTTTCAAACTTACCCTCATCAATGTACATGCGCCCACTGAAGAGAAAACTGATGAGGTTAAGGTAAGCACAGACTTCATAAAACATCAAATGAAAACGGGTTAACATTGATTGATTTTGCCATGTTTGAAAACATGGTCATTAGTGGTACATACTTTCCACATAAAGAAATTCATAAGATTACGTGGAGGTCTCCAGATGGTAGAACAAGTAATCAAATTGATCATGTATTAATTGATGGACGTCACTGTTCAAATATAATGGATGTTCGAACTTGTCGTGGTTTAAATATTGACTCAGATCATTATCTAGTTCGGATAGTGCTACGAGCCAGAATTTCGGCCAGTAATAACACACAACCCGTAGGGTTGAAATGGGCAGTCGAGAGACTTGAACAGTCGGCGGTAAAACAATTGTAAATGGATGCAATGGAACAACGAATTATTACAGATTTGGAGGCTTACCAGCAGGAAACTAATATAAATAGTATGTGGAAGAAATTAAAATCATGCGTTGAAGGTGCCGCAACAGAGGTGATTGGAAAGGGGATGGTAGTAAGAAATGAGTGGTTTGATGATGAATGTAGAAATGGTCGGGATGCAAAAAATGCATCCAGGCTGAAAATGCTAACGCGGGCTACACGGACCACTGTGGAAGACTATCGCGAGAAGAGGGATTTCGAGCGTATATTTATTCTTTAGAAAAAACGAGAATTGGAGATTTATGGGTTTAGGCTTGGTGCATGAAACAGAACCAGGAACAATTACTTCGGATTATTGAACGAAGGGTACTCCGTGGCATATTTGGTCCCGTCAAAGAACAGAATGGTTGGAGGCGAAGATACAATTTTGGATAAGACAAATTGTACGCAAAACCAAATATTTTCAAAACAATCAAAATCAATTGATTGAGATTGCTTGTACACGTAGTACGCATGGTGGAGGAGCGTGTGCCGAAAAAACTGTTGAATGGTAATCCAGAAGGTAGAAGGAGAGCCGAGGAAGACCTAAAGCAAGATGGCTAGATGCAGTAAACTATGATATAAAGATCCTTCAAATTTGGGATTGGATTGGCTGCGGATAGGTCAGGTTTGAGAAGGCTAAAACCGCACCTGGGGTGTCATACCATGAAGTAAGTAAGTAAGTTGATGGCTTAAGATATTAGTAAATGGTAAAATAATTGGTTGGTGAGATCTGACGAAAAAACATGAAACTGATTCAAATTTCTCATACACATTACAAACGTCATTTTTAACCAAACTGAGTGTAAGTTTCCCAATTTATGATCAAGAATTATATTATTTGTGAACGCGGTAAGATATTTAATCGGAAAATTAGCTTAACGTAACGCACCACCTTTATTCTCAATGTTGACCGGTTTGTCAGATAAAATACAAACGCTTTAATGCAAAACAACTACGGCCACACCAAAAACCGATCACAATACCAATTGTTGATAATAATTTGACCACAGTGACGATTTTCATTCAGTAAAAATGTCAAATTTTATGTTTTTGCAAATATTGGTGTAATCATTACAAATGTGTGGCAATACCGTCGAAAATTATCGAACAATCACGAAATATATGTCAATGCTTTCTATTTTTTCATAAATCTGGTAACACCAATTTCTTTTTTATTACTAATTGCTTATCTCAACATTCCATCAATGGCAGTTATGAAATAATATTCAAAGTGAACGGACGTTATTTTTAGTTTTTAAGCGAGAGATTAAAGACAGATTGTTATCATTAAAATATTATTTTTTTAAGAAATAACACGGAAATTCAATATAATTTATTTTATTTCGTAATTGTTCAAAACAACCAGGTGAAAAGAAACGTATTTTAGAAATGGAACAAAAACCAAATGAAAATTTAACAACTGACGAACATTTGTTAAAATGTAATATTTGTAACGGAACTTTTACAACTACACAAAATTTAAATGATCATCAAATGGTGTGTAAACGAACGTGTAGAATTTGTGCGAAAATACTATCGAGGAAAGGTGACTTAAATCGACATATGGAAATTCATAGTGGCAAATTGCACAAATGTCCCAAATGTGAGAAGAAATGTTGCAGGTTGAGAAATCTACGACAACACATGTTAATACATAACGCAGAGAAAACATATAAATGTGATATATGTTCGAAATCATTTAATCAACCGCAGGTGTTAAGGCAACACAAATTAGTTCATACCGATATTAGGAATCACAAATGTACCAAATGTGAGAAACGATTTAAACAAAGATCAGAATTAATTTCACATTTGAAACATGCACACAAACCGTTTCCATGTTCAATGTGTCCGAGAACATTTAAAAAATTAAATCATCTATTGAACCACAAACACAAAAGTCATTCAAATGTCAACAAATTACTTTCCAATGAAAATCGACCGGGTCCAAGTGGATTAAGTCAATCACATATTGTGAATAATAATAATATTGACATTCAATCCAATGCTGCAGATATAGATTCTGATAACACATCCAGTTATTGCGATACGGAATAGAAAAACGATCAAATGATTAATTGACATTTTACGAGTAATTTCAAGAAATTTCAATAATATTATAATATTTACATCCACACAACAACCAATAAAATGACGTAAAGATAATAAACTTTAACGATGGCAACCTTTTTGGCGAATAATAAATGTCACCCAGTTGATTGATTTAAATTCGAATTCTATATTAAAATAATCGAACATATAAAAAATGAAATTTGACGAACAAATTAATAATTTTTCGGATAAATGATCCAATTATTTCCCGCGGAATTATAATTAAAATTTATTGTTGATTGACCAAAAATTATACAAAACAATTTGTTGTTTCAAATAAATATTTTGAATTTTGTAATTTCATTGAATTTTTACTATCGTTAAATTATAAATTAAATTTTAACCAAATATTATCAAAACAATCAAAATCAATAGATTAAGATGGCTTGGACACGTATTACGCATGGAGGAGGAGTGTGTGCCGAAAAAACGGTTGAATGGTAATCTAGAATGTAGAAGGAGAGACAGAAGACCTAAGGCAAGATTGTTAAATGCAGTAAATTGTGATATAAAGATCCTTAAGATTAGGGGTTTGAAGACATTGACTGCGGATAGGTCAGGTTGGAAAAGTAACACCATGGAGTAAGTAAGTAAGTGTATGGTCGCATTATTTTGCGATAAATTTTATATATAATTACAGTGACCACTTTATAGTGCCGCTAATAAATTTGTTATAAATGACAAAATATTTGAGTATTACTTTCACCACTCAAGCGTTGGCATGCTTAAAACTCGTAACTTATTCTCACAGTATTCATGCATTAATGTGAAAGGAACAGTCGATGAAAAATTTCTCAACACAAATTAGCGAAATTATTGAATCAAACCTTGTGATATGAATAACATATTGTTGAGATCAAACCTGTCATCCATATTGTTGTTGTGAGTCTAGTAACAAGGCTAATAAATAACATGTTTTAGCAAAATATGTCCAAAGAATTTCAAGTATTTTTCTTGCTTAATGAAACCCAACAAAGAATTGGCCAAAATCAATGGTGATTGATGATAAGCACAGTTCAACAGCATTGAAGGTATTTGTCAAGATCTTTGCTGAAACAAATGAATCAAATAAATTAATGCCGCGAAACCATTGAGTGGTAAAAAAATAAGAACATTCATAACCTTATTTTTGTCGATATTTAAAAATAATCGGTTGATAAATAGTTAATCATTAATTGGGTTTCCGTCATGTATTACAATACAATAGTACGGGAAATTATTCAATCTATCTAAGAATGTTTTTTCAAGAGATTATTCTTTCTCAATTTATGGATTGGTATTTTTTACATATTAATAACTGGCGATGGTATTGTATACATAAATTTGAATACCAATTGAAATGAAACTATTTTAATAAAATGTTGGTGGCCTAAGAACTACAGCCATTGGTCTATTTCGGTATTCATCATTCGATGTGGTCGATATTTACTATTTATTTTATTACTGATTTTGAATTATTTGATGCTGGTTTTCAGGTGTTTAGGAGTCGGGACGAACATCTGGTTTTGTTTAATGAACTGAGACGGGGTGGAGGTGTTCAAAACTTTTTTTATGTCTTCGCGTGTAATTTTATCAGTATCATCTATAAATATTTGTGTTTGTGTTGGCTGATAGAAATCTATTTATTTTTTGTGTTTATAATCCACCAGCTGCGATTCTAGATTTACATTTGAGGTTTGTTTAATATTATGTATTGAGCGTAGTCCACCCGTAGTTCGATAATGACCTGCGGAGTTTTACAAAACATAGAATAGAGCTTGGATTGTTTAATTTGCAGGCGGCATGTCTAATAATATAATTTGTTGACCTATAATGATTATTGTTGCTCTTAAACATAATTCATATATTGCTATTTTGGCATTCAAATTTTCGAATAAATGCCGTGAATTTGGGAAATTTTAATAAAAATAATAACAAAAAGAACCGTAGTTTTCCATCTCGAGAATGCAATAATATTTTGGGTGTTGGCACTAACAAAATAAGTCCATTGGTAATCTTTTTTTTTTAACTATTTTACCGCCAAAGAATCCACATGATCAGCCCAGGTTAAGGTTCTACTGAATATAACATCAACATTTTTAATTTTATCACAATATTGAATGATACCGTACCGTAATCTCAACAATGGAAAAAGCATCAGTGTTCAAAATGCGATTATAAATGACCATTGACCTTTGACTTCAATTGGTCTAGTATCAATTTGTTTTGGAGTGCCCAAAAATCCACAGCATCCAGATCATCGTTTACAAGTGCTGCATAACGACATCACTCGCTCAGTGTGCAGCTAAGACATTATTGTACATAATCAGCATATAAATGGTATCGTGTGTAATTCAAGGTCGCAGGAAAGCCATTTATAAATAAACAGAATAGAATGGCACTCACATTGGTACCACTAAGATCAGATCTTTCATCGCCAATAAAGTAACGTAAATTGACGTCTATCGATTTTTATGCACGAAATGAAACCAATTGAACAATTTATGACAAAATATATTACGAACTACGGAATCAAGTGCATTAGGAAAATCCAACAAAACCAAAAACGAACACATTCCAGCATCCATTGAAATTGAAATATCATTTGTAATTTTAAATATTGCAGTAGAAGTGTTATGACCAGGCCGAAACCCAGATTGAAACTCATGCCGCAAGTCAAATTTAGTAATATCTGCATAAAAGCTGGTTTTTAAGGATTTCTTCCAACACCTTAGATAAACAAAAGGGTAAACAAATAGGTCATCCGCTAATGATGTCACAGTTTTAGTTTTAGGAATTCAAATGATTTTGGAAATTTTCCTAGAGGCAGGAAAGAGAGATGTAGTTGGAGCGATATTAAATATATGAGTATCGAAACTAATATCCTTTTAACAAATCGAAAACGGTATACGGGTCAATGAATTTGACTGCAAAGATGAAAGGCCCGAAGTCGCCTCCTCATAGTATGCGGAATGAGAAATGATTTTCAGAATCAGGTTGATGTTCAGCACCAAAAATTTTACCAGAAAATGACGAACCCATCGCAGAGTGATTAACAATCATAGCAAAATTTATTTCATTGGAAGAAAATCTATTTTCAGCAACAGAATCAGAAGGAGAAACACGGTCGACCGAACGCAAGTTCCTACACATCACCTTGGAAGGAGGGAGGGGGGCAGTTTGTCGTTAAACTTCTTTGAAAATATAAGCAATCTTAGCCTGCCTAATACGTAAATTTGCCACATTAGTTAATCGATGACTGTTAGTCATAGCTAAAAGAAATATTTTACAAAATTGTAGCGAAATACATTTTAGTAAGGAATTTTTGAGAAAAGATAGTTAATTTTTCAAATAAATTGTTCAATAACTCGAAACTGAAGCAAGTTAACACCATTTAATTCAAAATTTAATTCTCTACAAATCCGGTCTACCATAAATTTTTTGTATTTACCTTACTTTCGACGTTATTGGTCCATTAATGATAAGACTACCGAGAAAAATTCTTAAGGCCGTATCTCC
The DNA here is from genome assembly GCA_910594885.2 of Bibio marci. Classification (NCBI taxonomy): domain Eukaryota; kingdom Metazoa; phylum Arthropoda; class Insecta; order Diptera; family Bibionidae; genus Bibio; species Bibio marci. The sequence goes on along the minus strand of OU343119.1, from coordinate 11,986,468 downwards.
AAAAACAGAGGCACAAATCGAAAATTATCATTTAGTAATTTCGACTTAGAATTATGTCCCCCATCACGCCCTTGAAGGAATGCGCACCGCTCGTGTACCTGTACACAACGCCAAGGCATTAGTCCTGCGTCCGAGAGTTCAGCAAATCCGTATTTCAGGCACCAAAATCCCTAAAGAGAAACGATGATTGCACTATGTACTAGAAACCGAAACGTCATATTAAGTAAATATGAGATAATGGTCCATTATGACGGCAATCGAAATTTGATTATGCACTAGTTTCTGTTTAAGAAAATACTCGATTAATATAAATTTTATTTGACCAACTTCAAATACAGGTGAATGGCACACACACACCAAATTCCAATACATCGCATCAGCGCTCATGTGGTATTAAAATTATATACGGACCATCTGGCTGCTGTGTATGAGAATTACTTTGGGGTATTGTGTGAAAGCAGCACTCGATTAAAACTGAGTTAATGATTCAGTGATTACACAGTAAAGGCGAATCAGCGGCGCCAAGGTAACTGCTTTCGACAGAGGTGATATACCCCTGTAAATGACCCTACGAATTTACAGAATGATTCAGTAGGTTGGACGTATGGTTAACTACCAACTTCGGAAAAACAACTAGTTATGAACTCTACAACAAGGCCTCGGATCGGACAGGATAAACGGCAATGATTTAAAATTTGCATCTTGGAATGTTAGAACTTTGTTACGACAAGGTGCGTTAAGAGCACTTGCTGATACACTAAGAACAGCCAAATGGGATATAACAACTATCCAAGAAACTAAGTGGGCCGGAAAAAATTTATTGTAAGGAAATGGATACAAATTTTATTACAGCGGCAACGATTGTAGTAAAAGAAGAGAGTTCGGAACCGGTGTCGTAGTTTTTGGTAAAGCAAGAAATTCAGTAATTGCTTTTAATCCGATTGATGAACGCATTTGTACACTACGTGTAAGAACAAAATTTTTCAAACTTACCCTCATCAATGTACATGCGCCCACTGAAGAGAAAACTGATGAGGTTAAGGTAAGCACAGACTTCATAAAACATCAAATGAAAACGGGTTAACATTGATTGATTTTGCCATGTTTGAAAACATGGTCATTAGTGGTACATACTTTCCACATAAAGAAATTCATAAGATTACGTGGAGGTCTCCAGATGGTAGAACAAGTAATCAAATTGATCATGTATTAATTGATGGACGTCACTGTTCAAATATAATGGATGTTCGAACTTGTCGTGGTTTAAATATTGACTCAGATCATTATCTAGTTCGGATAGTGCTACGAGCCAGAATTTCGGCCAGTAATAACACACAACCCGTAGGGTTGAAATGGGCAGTCGAGAGACTTGAACAGTCGGCGGTAAAACAATTGTAAATGGATGCAATGGAACAACGAATTATTACAGATTTGGAGGCTTACCAGCAGGAAACTAATATAAATAGTATGTGGAAGAAATTAAAATCATGCGTTGAAGGTGCCGCAACAGAGGTGATTGGAAAGGGGATGGTAGTAAGAAATGAGTGGTTTGATGATGAATGTAGAAATGGTCGGGATGCAAAAAATGCATCCAGGCTGAAAATGCTAACGCGGGCTACACGGACCACTGTGGAAGACTATCGCGAGAAGAGGGATTTCGAGCGTATATTTATTCGTTAGAAAAAACGAGAATTGGAGATTTATGGGTTTAGGCTTGGTGCATGAAACAGAACCAGGAACAATTACTTCGGATTATTGAACGAAGGGTACTCCGTGGCATATTTGGTCCCGTCAAAGAACAGAATGGTTGGAGGCGAAGATACAATTTTGGATAAGACAAGTTGTACGCAAAACCAAATATTTTCAAAACAATCAAAATCAATTGATTGAGATTGCTTGTACACGTAGTACGCATGGTGGAGGAGCGTGTGCCGAAAAAACTGTTGAATGGTAATCCAGAAGGTAGAAGGAGAGCCGAGGAAGACCTAAAGCAAGATGGCTAGATGCAGTAAACTATGATATAAAGATCCTTCAAATTTGGGATTGGATTGGCTGCGGATAGGTCAGGTTTGAGAAGGCTAAAACCGCACCTGGGGTGTCATACCATGAAGTAAGTAAGTAAGTTGATGGCTTAAGATATTAGTAAATGGTAAAATAATTGGTTGGTGAGATCTGACGAAAAAACATGAAACTGATTCAAATTTCTCATACACATTACAAACGTCATTTTTAACCAAACTGAGTGTAAGTTTCCCAATTTATGATCAAGAATTATATTATTTGTGAACGCGGTAAGATATTTAATCGGAAAATTAGCTTAACGTAACGCACCACCTTTATTCTCAATGTTGACCGGTTTGTCAGATAAAATACAAACGCTTTAATGCAAAACAACTACGGCCACACCAAAAACCGATCACAATACCAATTGTTGATAATAATTTGACCACAGTGACGATTTTCATTCAGTAAAAATGTCAAATTTTATGTTTTTGCAAATATTGGTGTAATCATTACAAATGTGTGGCAATACCGTCGAAAATTATCGAACAATCACGAAATATATGTCAATGCTTTCTATTTTTTCATAAATCTGGTAACACCAATTTCTTTTTTATTACTAATTGCTTATCTCAACATTCCATCAATGGCAGTTATGAAATAATATTCAAAGTGAACGGACGTTATTTTTAGTTTTTAAGCGAGAGATTAAAGACAGATTGTTATCATTAAAATATTATTTTTTTAAGAAATAACACGGAAATTCAATATAATTTATTTTATTTCGTAATTGTTCAAAACAACCAGGTGAAAAGAAACGTATTTTAGAAATGGAACAAAAACCAAATGAAAATTTAACAACTGACGAACATTTGTTAAAATGTAATATTTGTAACGGAACTTTTACAACTACACAAAATTTAAATGATCATCAAATGGTGTGTAAACGAACGTGTAGAATTTGTGCGAAAATACTATCGAGGAAAGGTGACTTAAATCGACATATGGAAATTCATAGTGGCAAATTGCACAAATGTCCCAAATGTGAGAAGAAATGTTGCAGGTTGAGAAATCTACGACAACACATGTTAATACATAACGCAGAGAAAACATATAAATGTGATATATGTTCGAAATCATTTAATCAACCGCAGGTGTTAAGGCAACACAAATTAGTTCATACCGATATTAGGAATCACAAATGTACCAAATGTGAGAAACGATTTAAACAAAGATCAGAATTAATTTCACATTTGAAACATGCACACAAACCGTTTCCATGTTCAATGTGTCCGAGAACATTTAAAAAATTAAATCATCTATTGAACCACAAACACAAAAGTCATTCAAATGTCAACAAATTACTTTCCAATGAAAATCGACCGGGTCCAAGTGGATTAAGTCAATCACATATTGTGAATAATAATAATATTGACATTCAATCCAATGCTGCAGATATAGATTCTGATAACACATCCAGTTATTGCGATACGGAATAGAAAAACGATCAAATGATTAATTGACATTTTACGAGTAATTTCAAGAAATTTCAATAATATTATAATATTTACATCCACACAACAACCAATAAAATGACGTAAAGATAATAAACTTTAACGATGGCAACCTTTTTGGCGAATAATAAATGTCACCCAGTTGATTGATTTAAATTCGAATTCTATATTAAAATAATCGAACATATAAAAAATGAAATTTGACGAACAAATTAATAATTTTTCGGATAAATGATCCAATTATTTCCCGCGGAATTATAATTAAAATTTATTGTTGATTGACCAAAAATTATACAAAACAATTTGTTGTTTCAAATAAATATTTTGAATTTTGTAATTTCATTGAATTTTTACTATCGTTAAATTATAAATTAAATTTTAACCAAATATTATCAAAACAATCAAAATCAATAGATTAAGATGGCTTGGACACGTATTACGCATGGAGGAGGAGTGTGTGCCGAAAAAACGGTTGAATGGTAATCTAGAATGTAGAAGGAGAGACAGAAGACCTAAGGCAAGATTGTTAAATGCAGTAAATTGTGATATAAAGATCCTTAAGATTAGGGGTTTGAAGACATTGACTGCGGATAGGTCAGGTTGGAAAAGTAACACCATGGAGTAAGTAAGTAAGTGTATGGTCGCATTATTTTGCGATAAATTTTATATATAATTACAGTGACCACTTTATAGTGCCGCTAATAAATTTGTTATAAATGACAAAATATTTGAGTATTACTTTCACCACTCAAGCGTTGGCATGCTTAAAACTCGTAACTTATTCTCACAGTATTCATGCATTAATGTGAAAGGAACAGTCGATGAAAAATTTCTCAACACAAATTAGCGAAATTATTGAATCAAACCTTGTGATATGAATAACATATTGTTGAGATCAAACCTGTCATCCATATTGTTGTTGTGAGTCTAGTAACAAGGCTAATAAATAACATGTTTTAGCAAAATATGTCCAAAGAATTTCAAGTATTTTTCTTGCTTAATGAAACCCAACAAAGAATTGGCCAAAATCAATGGTGATTGATGATAAGCACAGTTCAACAGCATTGAAGGTATTTGTCAAGATCTTTGCTGAAACAAATGAATCAAATAAATTAATGCCGCGAAACCATTGAGTGGTAAAAAAATAAGAACATTCATAACCTTATTTTTGTCGATATTTAAAAATAATCGGTTGATAAATAGTTAATCATTAATTGGGTTTCCGTCATGTATTACAATACAATAGTACGGGAAATTATTCAATCTATCTAAGAATGTTTTTTCAAGAGATTATTCTTTCTCAATTTATGGATTGGTATTTTTTACATATTAATAACTGGCGATGGTATTGTATACATAAATTTGAATACCAATTGAAATGAAACTATTTTAATAAAATGTTGGTGGCCTAAGAACTACAGCCATTGGTCTATTTCGGTATTCATCATTCGATGTGGTCGATATTTACTATTTATTTTATTACTGATTTTGAATTATTTGATGCTGGTTTTCAGGTGTTTAGGAGTCGGGACGAACATCTGGTTTTGTTTAATGAACTGAGACGGGGTGGAGGTGTTCAAAACTTTTTTTATGTCTTCGCGTGTAATTTTATCAGTATCATCTATAAATATTTGTGTTTGTGTTGGCTGATAGAAATCTATTTATTTTTTGTGTTTATAATCCACCAGCTGCGATTCTAGATTTACATTTGAGGTTTGTTTAATATTATGTATTGAGCGTAGTCCACCCGTAGTTCGATAATGACCTGCGGAGTTTTACAAAACATAGAATAGAGCTTGGATTGTTTAATTTGCAGGCGGCATGTCTAATAATATAATTTGTTGACCTATAATGATTATTGTTGCTCTTAAACATAATTCATATATTGCTATTTTGGCATTCAAATTTTCGAATAAATGCCGTGAATTTGGGAAATTTTAATAAAAATAATAACAAAAAGAACCGTAGTTTTCCATCTCGAGAATGCAATAATATTTTGGGTGTTGGCACTAACAAAATAAGTCCATTGGTAATCTTTTTTTTTTAACTATTTTACCGCCAAAGAATCCACATGATCAGCCCAGGTTAAGGTTCTACTGAATATAACATCAACATTTTTAATTTTATCACAATATTGAATGATACCGTACCGTAATCTCAACAATGGAAAAAGCATCAGTGTTCAAAATGCGATTATAAATGACCATTGACCTTTGACTTCAAGTGGTCTAGTATCAATTTGTTTTGGAGTGCCCAAAAATCCACAGCATCCAGATCATCGTTTACAAGTGCTGCATAACGACATCACTCGCTCAGTGTGCAGCTAAGACATTATTGTACATAATCAGCATATAAATGGTATCGTGTGTAATTCAAGGTCGCAGGAAAGCCATTTATAAATAAACAGAATAGAATGGCACTCACATTGGTACCACTAAGATCAGATCTTTCATCGCCAATAAAGTAACGTAAATTGACGTCTATCGATTTTTATGCACGAAATGAAACCAATTGAACAATTTATGACAAAATATATTACGAACTACGGAATCAAGTGCATTAGGAAAATCCAACAAAACCAAAAACGAACACATTCCAGCATCCATTGAAATTGAAATATCATTTGTAATTTTAAATAATGCAGTAGAAGTGTTATGACCAGGCCGAAACCCAGATTGAAACTCATGCCGCAAGTCAAATTTAGTAATATCTGCATAAAAGCTGGTTTTTAAGGATTTCTTCCAACACCTTAGATAAACAAAAGGGTAAACAAATAGGTCATCCGCTAATGATGTCACAGTTTTAGTTTTAGGAATTCAAATGATTTTGGAAATTTTCCTAGAGGCAGGAAAGAGAGATGTAGTTGGAGCGATATTAAATATATGAGTATCGAAACTAATATCCTTTTAACAAATCGAAAACGGTATACGGGTCAATGAATTTGACTGCAAAGATGAAAGGCCCGAAGTCGCCTCCTCATAGTATGCGGAATGAGAAATGATTTTCAGAATCAATTTGGGAAATTTTAATAAAAATAATAACAAAAAGAACCGTGGTTTTCCATCTCGAGAATGCAATAATATTTTGGGTGTTGGCACTAACAAAATAAGTCCATTGGTAATCTTTTTTTTTTTAACTATTTTACCTCCAAAGAATCCACATGATCAGCCCAGGTTAAGGTTCTACTGAATATAACATCAACATTTTTAATTTTATCACAATATTGAATGATACCGTACCGTAATCTCAACAATGGAAAAAGCATCAGTGTTCAAAATGCGATTATAAATGACCATTGACCTTTGACTTCAATTGGTCTAGTATCAATTTGTTTTGGAGTGCCCAAAAATCCACAGCATCCAGATCATCGTTTACAAGTGCCGTTTACAATGTCAAATTTTGTTCCGTTCATTTTCGCTACTTTGTGTCTGTTTTACTTTTGTAAACAGAGAAAAAATAATAAATATTGAAAAATTAATGGGATCAGTGAAAAGCAATAAAATTCTATACGATGAAAATACAAACGCGTACAAGAATGCTTCAGCAAAAGCTAATATACCGGGCGTCCCATTTGAAACCTCGCAGTCAATTATTTCCAAAAATGATGGCCCAAACGAAAAAAAGTTTCAAACAAAAGTTTTAGGTATCGAAAGGAGACATCTGGTGGTGATCTTGAACTTCAAAGTCATTTGCAGATCAAAAACTTTTTTTTCTAATGGCAGCCCCTATTTTTGATCGCAGATTCGGAAAGAGAAAAAAATTTTACGTTTGATGATCACCTTGAAATTGACCCTTACCTTGACCTCCAAGGTTATTTGAAGGTCAAAAGCTTTTTTCAAGTGAAAACCTTATTTTTGACTACAGATGCTGAAGAAGCGTAAAATTTTAATAGAATTTGCTAACTGACGCCGATTTCCATGAATTGAAATTGAATTGAAACATAAAATATCATAAAATATTCGTTTTGAAAACTAAATTGCTACAGTTGGGAAAGAAATTTGGCGATTGACCGTTCAAAATTCTGCTGTTTCCATAGTATCTTAAAAAATAAAGGTGGAAAGGAATATATGAAATAGAGTATACATTGAAATATTTGTATTCAACATACTAAATAACATTTGGGGGTAACGCCCCTTTTCAACGCTTAATAGCAAATTGTAAATTTTTTATTTAAAAGTCAAAAGTATCTTATCCTTCGTGTACGATGCGTCCTGTAACGATTGGTTAAGGATGAACTTTGAACCAAGTGCTAACAAAAAAGAATTGATAGACAAATCAATAGTTTAAAATAGAAATAGATAGATCCACCGTTAGGTGGAGTGTAAAGGTTAAGAAGGACTGAAATTGCCAAAATCATATTTGGCCAAAGGTAAAAACTGAATAATATGGCTAATTTTTTTGATCTTGTATGAGCTCTCGCGAATTACAGAAACTTTATTTTATTGGCGATTAGAAGCAAGGAAAGAAAATGAAAAAAACGGACAAACTTGAAAAATTTGTTTACACCTTGAATTTCACGCGTTCGATACCATAATCAACCATTGATAGTTGCAATACCATACCATTTACAGAGACCTAATTGAGAAATGGAATATATAAGTGCACATCGGAGAGAATGAAACAATTTAACAAACTGACAATCTAAATTACCTCTTGGATTTTACATAGCTGTGAACTATATATGGAGCAAGGAAACCACTCATTCAATTGTCAAGGTAAAAGTGTTGGTTTCGGTTATGATCCGAAATACACGTAAACTGTGTCGAGAAGACGGCACATGTTAAGAATTATCGTCGATCCAAATGGTTAAACTGCTTTGGAAGTATGGTGGAGGTGCAACAAAATTAATTTAATATTTTATATTAATTTATTTATTTCCGTATACTTTTATCTCTATCCGTTTCCAATGCAAATTGAAAAAAACGTTGTTTAACAAAAACCTCATGAATCTGGTAATATAATTTCATGTGACACGTGACAGTTACAGTAAATTGGTTGATAATTAATTATTAAGAGTACGCAACCGCACCTTAATATATATGTCATATTTTTGACATTTCTCTACATTTTCCCTAACTCATCATCGCTCGCTCATCGAAACTAATAATAATATTAAATAAAATTATTTGGTTTTTTAAAGTGTACCAAGTGATTAACTTTTCTTTGGCGACAATTTTTTAACGTATTATAAATATAATTTTCATTCGTTTATAATTAAAAAATAAAATTTTAGATAAATTATTAAAGGATTAATATGAATTATAATGCGGACTTTGCCACCGTACGAAATTAGTTTAATTGGATTAAATTATCAATTTCATCAAAATGTTATTAACGATGATGTTGATAGCATGGAAATATCAATATCGCGTGGAGCCGATGTAAATAGTTTAAATTATGAAAAAAAGTCGGCATTATACGTGGCCATTAGTAATAACTACAGCAATATATATACCAATTTGATGGCATTACATAAGGTTGATGTTACTCACAATGGACAAGATAAAATATTACTGGATTGGGTATGTGCTGTCGACAATCTAAATGCATTTTCATTATTGCATACATATAAAGCTAATATTGGTTATATAGACAATAGTGGACGAACATTGTTACATAATTGCATTAAATATGATAGCCAAAGTATTTGTAAATATTTATTGAACGAAGAATATTCAATTGATATCAATGGAAAAGATATGATGGGACAAACTGCATTACATCATGCATGTTTAAATTCAAATTTAAAAATAACTCAGTTACTATGTGAACGAAACGATATTGATATAAATGCAATCGATCGTTATGGACGAACACCATTTTTTTTTGCGTGCAACAGTAACAAAAATATTGAGATAGTTCAGTATCTTATCAATAAAGATAATATTAAATTAAATTTACGTGATAATAACAATAAATTACCTTTGGATTTAGCATGTGCGTCGAAGGCCGACATAATTGTTAAAGAACTGTGGGCCAATAAGCGAATATATAGAGATTACGGCAGCAGACACATACTTAAATGTCTGAATGAAAAACCTCATTTATTCGTGTAGGTTTTTTTTATTCTTGTAATATTTAATTTAAATTCAATTTTTATGTACTTTTAAGAAGAAATAATTATTATTTTAGTAAAACATATTTAACTAGATTTAACAAATAAGAGATTAAGAAAATTTTATGAATATATCTAAATTTTAATTTAAGACAAATAATTTAATTAATTTGTAACTAGTCCCGCTCCCCCCTCCCGCTACCAAATTATTCTTAACGAAAAGAATATAAAATATAAGAAATAATGTACACATGAAAATAAAAATGTTGATGTTTAGTTTTAAAATTCTTCTTGTTTTGATTAATAAATAGGAGTATAATGTGATCGGGATTTATTCTTATGCCATCCGCATCCACTATCCACATCACTATCAAACCTATGTGTTATGCAACTAGTGCCAAAGGAAAGGAGTGAAAGCCGCTTGATGAAGATCAATGAAATAGGGTTAGTACTACTTGGCGGATTCCCCTACATTAGCACTAAACTTTAGCAGTATTACAAACGTTAGGATAAACACTAAAGCACTCAGGGCTCAGTCTGATGTGAAAATTTTTCAATTTAAAAAAACTCAAATCATTGCAGCCATAGGATAGTGAGAAGCACGGAATGATGCACTGTGGTGCGGTCTAAAAACGAAATACTCAGAGCCCATGGGAACATACCCAAAGGTGTCTTTCAAGCAGACGCGTATGCCATCGCAAAATGCCATCGATTACAATTTGCGTTTTGCTATTACAAATTCCACCTGTTTTTCGTATGAGGAGCAGCACCACTTAAATTACAGAGTTATAAAATCTTTAAAAATTTGTCAACGGAGCATTACCAATTCTGTTATCTGCTCAACAGATCAGTTCAAAATACTATTTTTGTAAGTTCTTTTCTTAGAAATTATCTTTTTCTAAAGCCACATACTAAATTTATTCCCCATTAATTGATCCAAAAATAATATAATGCATATACATCCCTAAAATCTCAAACACATATTACGAGCTGTATAGTGTAAAAAATAGAATACGTAGTACCATCTCTTGGTTGCCAATCGGTTAACATTTTAAAAAGTTACATGGATTTGAGTGTTAATAGTTGTGATACTAGAATTGAAAAAATACAATGAGGCAAAGAGCATATATCAAATTTTGTATTGAAGTTATAAAAAAATGTGTGGACATGCTGTGAGAAATATGGCTGATGAAATAAGTACTAGTAAAGACACTATTTGGATGATTGTAACACGAAATTTACACGATAATGCACAACACATCACAAAATCTAAAAAGTGAACGAATTTTTTGATACAAAAATGGATTTCACTCGTCAGCCATCCTGAAAACTGACATGAAATGAGCTGTTTATGATTATATTCCAAGCATATCCAAGCAGCCTTGATGCAGCTGATGAAGAACATTGCTGATAAGTGGCAAAAAAAAAATCTATGTGCACAAAAATTAGGATCATTCTGTCAAACCTTGTATTAAGTCAAATGGAACCTATTTTGAATAAAAAATCATGATTTCCTATTCGCCACATGAAATAAAGACATTTGTTTTATTTTTTTATAATTCCAAAAAAATCATCTATTTTTAAAACTTAAAATTTGCTCATTGTAATTTAAATATATCAAAACAATCGGTTAAGGTCAATTTTTAAATTAACAAAAAAAAATTTGATTAATTTTTGTGACAGTAAACTAATCGACCAACGTGGCACAACATTAAATTTTGAATTACCATTTACAAAAAACTTGTGAATAGCTCATCCCTTCAAATCGATCATTGATAAAACTACAAACTTCCAAGTCACAATCTAATGTGGTCTTCCATTGATTTTTTCAGTTTTTCTCTTGTCACACATGAGCTAGTCATGGTCAGTCAGTTTGAAAATCTTTAATTATTTCCTGATAAACAGCATCAAGTGACCTATAATTGTACATAGGGTGATATAATTGCATGTATTACTATTTAGGAGTAAATTGCATTTTTGTGGGAGACTATACCCATGTAAGAGATATTTGTTGAAAACATATCGAGAAACAACTTCCCATCAACATTTTGTCAATATCCCTCATAATTTTTCCGTTATAATAAAATGACAACTCTGAAAAATTACTTTTTGACTAAAATAGGGTGGGGGTGTGGAGTGGGGTAAATTTAATGATTGCAAAAAATTTGTAATCAAAAAGTAATAGAAGTTGGTAATACATTTTGATATCCTAAAATTACCCGTTTAACAGTTAATTCCTAAAAACTGAAAACTTACAAAAACTTCTCCACAACCCCTGGAGCTCAGCCCAAAATATTTTCAGAAAAATTCTAATTCATAATATCCTTTCGAGTGATCTATATTTCAACTTAAATTACGAGTAGCACTTAAGTATGTTTACTGGTAAGAAAAATTTAAATTTTATGTCAAGTTTTTATAACATGAGGTTTGCTTCGATTGCCAAACTAATACAAAACAAAATAAATTCTTAAACAAAGGTGTGAACCAAAGATAAAATCAAAACAAATAGCCAAACCAAGGTGTAAACCAGCCATTAACGGACAGCGAAATGTTTTCAATTTTTTTGCAATTCGAAAAAGGCCAAAAATTTCGAACACCACTACTTATAAACACGAAAATGTCAAAATAATAACATAAACTTAAATAAAAAATAACTGTCATAAGACAAACAAATAAAAATAATAATAATAATAAGCGAAAAATAATTGATTAATTATTAATTAAAATGATAAAATCAGTATTTTATTTCTATATATTATTGACGTGTAGTTATCAGAAAATCACAGGTACAGATTATAAATAAAGTGTCTCGATATTTCTAAGCCAGTAAAAAAACAATTAATAATAACTGATATTCTAACAATTGTGTTTCATTATCAGTTTATGTGTCTAATCAATTAGATATTGTGAATATAGTGATAGATAGATAGGTTTTGCGAAAATCAAGATTATGATAGTAAATCATTAAAGATGGATGAACCGCTGTTTTTTTATAATAATTTCAATAATGTAGGATATTTTCCACATACTTGGTAATTTACAACCCCGACAGCAATGTGATTTAATTCACTGCAATGATTAAATTGATGCCAGCGAAATAATTAAATGACCGAATAATATCTGTATAAATATCATTGGAAACATCACCACATTATTTTGATAAGAAAATTAGCAGTATTTCGCAAACAAATTACACAAATAGAATTAGTAACAACAAATAAAATACAATTATAGCTAACTTCTGAGGGATAACACCAAACATTTCACTTCTTATTAATGTTTTGTCAAAATACACCCTAATTATTTTTAAAACTACACTCAATTTCAATAACCTAAATAATAAGCTTACAAAACCCTAAGGTGGTTATCATCAAATCAATATAGTTTATTAAGTGGTAGAACAAATAAAAAAATGGCTTTAATTTATTCGTACCACTTATTGATGAATATTTTCTTTTAATTACAATTGACGGACCACTTGATCTTTGTGTTTAAATATTGTTCACGAATTAAATTTTTAATGTCATTATTGGTTAAGTTGTAAATAAGGCATTATTTTATACGTGAACATCTTCAATATGTTATTGTTTTTATTTTTAAAACTGATGGTCTCCCACCATATTTAAACTCGGTGTGGGTCTGTTAATTTGGGTATATATGCAGTGAGTAATATGTTAAGAAAATGGAAAGCCCTGAATATTAATCTGCAATATTTGACGATCTGGCCGCGAAACCAATAACAGAACTAATAATATACCTACAACAATTTTATACAGACATAAGATTTTTTGTGCTAGAGAAACTGGATAGCTGCCCTAATAGAACGCGGAAAATGTATTAATTTTTCTTAATTAAAATTAAATAAGAATTTAAAACATTTATTTATTTTTATTTAACAATAAAAGTTTGAATACACACTAAAAAAATAATTTATTATTACAAAAATACTTATTTTATAATTTCGTTATTAATTATTAACATTATTTCCAATTTATTCCTTGATCCTTGTTATTATTATACATTGTTTTCAAAGAAATAAGGCGAACTCAGTTTCAATTTTCGTATAGAATTATGCATTCCGTTTATAATTAGATGTTCATAGGACATTAACAAGCGAACAATTTTATAAGCTTTCCATGTAACTGCTCTCATCAAAGGTGAATTATTATTTTCATTAACTAAATTAATGTCAGCACCAATTTCGATTAGATATTCTACGATAGTATAATTTTCGTTACGATTACATGCATAATAAAGTGGTGTCCGTCCTTGTCGATCGGTTGCGTCTAAATCGGTTTCCGGTCGGTCACAAAGTAATTCAACCATATTAAAATATGATTTACTACAGGCAATGTGCAAAGCAGTCTTTCCATGATTATCCGTTTTTTTATTTATATCAACTGGATGATTTCTATCTAGTAAATATTTACAAATACGATGGCTATTATATTCAGCACAATAATGTAAAATTGTTGCGCCTTCTTCATCAGCCGAATAAATATCAATTTTAGACAATTGCAATAATATGAAAGCATTTAGATTATATTTTCTGCATGTCAATTTTTGCAAAATCATAGCCTGTGCTTCGGTCAAGTTTATTTCAATTTTACGTAATAATAACAAATGAGTGTATATTTTGATGAAGTTTTTGTCAATGGCCACAAATAGTGCCGATTCATTTTCATGGTTTAAGCTATTCACATCGGCTCCATCGTCTAATAATTTATTCATTTCATCTAAATTATTTTTAGCAACAGCTTTATGAAATTCAACATTTAAATTATTTTGAAATTCTTCGATGGCAGCAGCAGAATCGTTGACAATCATTTTTTTCTTTTTTGATAAATATGAATTTAATTTTTATCACAAATTAAAGATAAATAAATTACATTATTCACAAAGTGAAAATGTTATATTAAAATTTATGATAAAATAAAAATGATTAAATTTTATATTTTAAAAACGACCAAAAAATTTAGGCTGCGATGTCACATTTGAGTACCATCACACAATTTTGGAAAAATATTAGTCCTATTTATGTGCAGAACTAAATTAGTTGACATTCTTGGTCGAACTATTATGATTCGTTATTTATGCGCATACGAACTGAAAAGATTCGTGTTGACACATGGATTTGAGTTAAAATTATTTAAATAAAAATACAATTTAATTATTAAAATAAAATAGAATTTACTAATAAAATATTCAATGGATTATCAAAAAAAAAATAAAAAAGTGATGAAAGAACCGAGAACGGTGTAAGAATTTCAGAGGTCGTTGACCCATCATTGAACTCAATTTGCCAACAAAGTTAAGTATAATCATTCATAAAAGATAGATCTATTGTGTAGTTTCCACATATGCGTACGCTTATATTTTGAATATGTCTAATAATCACGCATAAAATAGTGCCCAGACGAGATTCTCCCGACAAGGAACATTCAGCACAAATAACATATGTAACAACACGTATTTTATGTGCAGTGCTCCCGATAGCATTCCAACAACCAAACTTATTTTATTCCTGGCAAAACACAGCAACATATCAGTATCTTCCCTATTTCGACCACAAGCTACATTTTTGGCCTGTCGACCTTTTTGAGAAGGCCTAAAAACACTCAAAAAGCACATTATGAACATTCATTGTCATACACTTCTTTTAATAAAAGAATAGTTTCAGTAGCCGTTTTTCTAAGTTTCATATGAAATTACACCACAATTCGTTGCTCTATTAAAGCACTAATCATTTTTCCGGCCATACAAACCCACATATTTCATACAAATGAAGGCCACGGCCAGTGTAATATGTTTACAAGAAAGAGAATGCTACATGCTGCACAGATTCTGTAAAAGTATTAACCTCGTTGTTAGCCATCCCTTACTTACTTAATTATTAACAAAATACAATATCTTTGTTTATTTATTGGTATACCTTTTGCCTGCGACTCAGTTTTTGAAGTTAGAAGACACTATTTTTGACTTCTTCATAAGAACAAGTAGGAACAAGTAATAATCGGTTGAAACAATGTGCGGTGAATATATTGTGTGGCAGCGTTTACTATCCATTTGATCGTTTGAGCGGTATTACAAAATGTGGTCGTGCGTTGTAATGCTGCAGAAT
Organism: Bibio marci; assembly: GCA_910594885.2. Lineage (NCBI taxonomy): Eukaryota > Metazoa > Arthropoda > Insecta > Diptera > Bibionidae > Bibio > Bibio marci. The sequence continues at coordinate 11,970,777 of OU343119.1, read as the reverse complement.
TACTTTGTCTCGTGACTTTTCTCAAATAGCGGGTGTTGTTCCTTCGATACTTTCGGCTAACTTGCATTAAATATATTCGATAGTGATCTGCAGTGATGGTTTCATTGAGTTTTAAGAGCACATAATACACTACACCCAGTTGATCCCACCAAATACAGAGTATGAGTTTGGAATGGATATTGAAACATTGTCGGGCTTACCGCACGCTTCGGGTTATCGTAGTGTATCACTTTTTATCATCAGTCACGATTAGATGTGAAAAACATTTGTTCACAAGCCGAAAACATCGTTCAACGTCTCTCGACTTAACTTCCTTCGGCTTCCAATTTCCTAGTTTTTGAATCATACCTAATGCTTTTAAATGATCTGTAAGTTCATTTTGCCTCTGACATGAGTCTTCTTTATCGAGTAATAAAATCCAATTGTTCTTCTTCTTCATGTAAATATTTTTTCATTTTAAAATGTTCGGCTAACTTATAGCTAATTTTATCAGCATCAGTGCCCAAAATATTATTATAGTGCATCTCTGAAGGTAACCACAAAAACTTCTATAATAAATTTTCAAAATTCACCAGCGAATTGTTTGTCAATTTGAATTAAATTTTAGAAATGAATTATATCGTGTGATATAAAGATTATTAAACTGAATATTCAGAGATCATTATAACAACAAATTAAGAGCCACTACCCATTTACAAAACATCAACCCCGTCTTATTTCTGAAATTACGTCCAGCTGACATTAATTGGGTTAACAACAAAGTCAGTGCGGCATTTATTTGTTAGAATTAAATAACTTTTTCAATAATGCGTTTTGACACCATCATCATTATTGAATTATTGACTATTCAAGAAGTTTACCAAACTGCGAAATAAATGGTAAACAGAGGGTGCAAGGTCTGGATTATATGGTGGATGGATTCATAACCAAACTCCAATAAAACAAAGATGTGTGTGGCCTTGTTTTGCTATGGTGAAACACATCATCTTTTCGTTATGCTAATTCTGGTTACTTTTCTTGAATTGATCGTTTGGTGGCGTGGTAAAAGTTCAATATTGTTGTATGTGATGCATCTGCGCTGTGACGATCTGCATCAATTATTGCTTTGACCTGGACGGCCTGAACGAAATGCATCTTTGAGTGACAGATTTCCAAAACGAAATTTTGCAAATCATTTTTGACACAGTCGTTCTTTTGAATCGATTTGCACATTCAACAAGAGAATCAAATCAAACTATTTGACATCTGTGATTGGAATGCTTTTGAGAACTGTGGTCGTCGCCTTTTGAATGCTTTCAACTGATGCAAAATCCTTTCATAGCCAAATGAAGTTTTGGGAATAGAAAATAGTCATAAGTAGTTAAATCTGGCGAATCTGGGGAATGCTGAATCAAAAAAATGTTGCGTTTATTAAAAAAATCAATGATTATTGTTGAACAATGTGCTGGTGCAATAACATGCAGTTACCTCCAACTGCCCGGTTCTGGATGTTTTTGATGTTTGAACTTTTACGAAATCTCGTATTTTTTAATGTTTTCTTCAAAAATCACTTCACATGGTCGAGACCTGAATGTTCATCATCATTCATTAATATCTTCTCTGTCATCTTTGAACTCTACTCAAAAACTTGTGTTTTGAATAACCAAATATCATATCATATGCGATTTTAAGCATTTGAAGCGTTTAATATTTAATCTTTGTTCATTATACATTTTTCTATAGAAACTCAATAACCTAGTGTAGAAATCTACGAAATTATGGGAAATTAAATGGAAGACAAAACCGATAACAATAGACCAAAATTTGAAATATTAATGTTCATACATTTTTCGAGAACTGTAACTTTATGTGTCATGAAATTATGACAGTTTGTAAAATTCGTCAACCGAACATAATCACAAAGAAACACAGAGATAGTGTTACGTGTACTATGGTTTACTATAGCTAATCCGGTTTATTATGGGACAGAGGGCGTAATTGCTTACATTTGTAATGTCAACAACCTTTTTTGGACTTTTGCTCTGATATAAACAAAGATATTATGAGTTTTTATATCAATTTCAATCTAATTTTTACTACTAAAAAAATTATCAAAACATAAACCAGAAAATTAAAGCTTTATTTCCTGATTCTATCTTATCTGATTCGATAGTTAATTGAAAAAGATTCTGTTTTTAATTTTGGATCGAAATATGCGGTCTTAGTTTTATGCGATACCTATCCCACAGAAAATAATTTTAACCAGTTCCCATGTTTCATTCATATATCAAGGTGGTGTCAAATTACAAGGTAACACTATGGTACTCAATTATGCAACAGAACTTTTGAGTGTATTTTGCCAAATTGTGTTACACGGGCAGCCCTTTTTCCATATATTTACACACATAATATTTACGATAAAAATAATTTATTGGATTTAATTTGATTGTTTTGCTTGGCGTCTTAAATGAAAACATAACTTCTTTTTTACAAACAACACAATAATTAATCATTATTAATTTCACAATTTTTCTTATTAATATAAAATACATACTTAAAATGGTTATTTCTAAAAATTTTAAATACAATTTTTCAATTTTTTTGTTACTATTTAAATATAAATTTAATTAACGGCATATTATTCTAATTGAGGTCTTGGGGTTTGTGGAAATGTGAAGAATAAATCAAATCTTTCCATCATACATTGTTGTACCGCAGCAGCACTTACGTTTATAAATAATTTATGCGTATGCTTCAATAACTCTTCAACAATTTTATATGCTTTTGATTTACAGGCTATGCAAAATGCTGATTCTTTTGCCTTACTTAACGAATTTAATGCAACGCCACTATTTTCTCGGATAAGATACCGGACAATTTCAATATTTTTGTCAGAAAAACATGCATAATGGAATGGTGTGTATCCTATAAAATTGCATGCATTTAAATTAATATTCTTATGTGCACAAAGTAATTTAACAACATCTAAATGTGCATTAACACAAGCCAAATGCAATGCAGTCCAATTAAGATTATTCGTCATTTTATTTATATCAACTGGGTGATTCCTATCTAGTAAATATTTACAAATACGAGGACTGTTAAATTCAGCACAATAATGAAAAATTGTTCCGCCCTCTTCATCATACAAATAAATATCAGTTTTATATAAGTGCAATAATGTGAAAGCATTTAAATTATCTTGATCACATGCCAATTGTAACAAAATCATAGCTTGTTGGTTCAACTTTAAATCAACATCGTGTAATAATATCAAATGAGTATAAATTTTGATAGAGTTGTTGCTAATGGCCACGAATAATGCCGATTCATTGTTATTATTTAAGCTATTCACATCGGCTCCAGCGTTTATTAATTTATCCATTTCATCAATATTATTATTAGCAACAGCTTCATGAAATACAAAGTTTAAATTATGTTGAAATTCTTCGATGACAGCAGCAGAATTATTGGTAAACATTTTTTGTTAATATTATTTTAAAGATATCAACAAAAGAAAAAAAAATAAAAAAAATTAATGAAATTCAAATGAAACGAAAAATAATATTTAATTCTAAAATTTTGATAACACAAAATTGATTTTTACTCAAAGTCGAATTGCCCAAATAATTTTGATGAACAAAAAATGAATACATTAAAGTGCTGTATCATCACCGCGATATAGCCTATTTTGCGTGTCAGAAAAATAATTGGCACATTAAAGCCTCATTTACACATATGAATTTTATCGGATTGAAGTCAGAGCGGTTCGGATTCGGGTCGTTGTCTAATATCGCCTAAAGTTTACACATAAATTTAATCTGAACTGATCAAAATAGTGTTTACATGTTTATTAAAGTTATTTTCAAGCAATTCGTAACTAACGTAACAAATATTAACTTTTTTTAGAAATTCACAATTTTTAATATTTTTTTTTTTCCACAGAAATTCACTTACATGGGGACCACCTGAGGTGTCAAACCCCGATTCGTATGAAATTTTGCCAGGTTGTAGTACTCACCAATGTATAGAACACTTTTAAGGGGTAACGATCCCTCCGAAGGACTACAAAACATGACATTTTATAAAAATCTATAACTTTTGATCCCGAAGTGCCACAATAATTTTTAAAGCTCTTGAAATACATTTTCACACAAATAAAACATTGGTTATAATTAATTAGTAATTATATATATCGAAATTATTTTGTTAATACGTTGGTTATAACATACAGACAACTTCACTTTCACTTAGCTCGTTTTTAACTTTTAAGCATTATTATTTGTTATACTTATTTGTTATTCCTTGATAAATATAATTCCATAAAAATACAAAGTTATAAAATATTAATAAGATTCAATCAATTGCGTATGATCTTGTAACCATCAATATTGTAAGCAGACTATTCGTCGTATGTAGCAAATTGGAATAGAATTTATTCTTATATGCTGACTCGTTGCTCGATAGTGTTATTTATGGTGGAATATAGATTTTGAACAACGATGATAATGCATCGTCTTATACCTCCATAGATGTTTTTGAATTTTTGGCTAGTTTGAGCTCCGGTATTGAAATAAAGATAACATATCAGTTGGTACTTTGTTAAACATTTTATGGATAGCTTAGAAACGAATGGAATTATTTAAAGAATGGAATGTTTTGTATTTTGTCTTTTTCTCTTATTTTTCATTATAAACGGTAATAATAAGTTGAATAGTTCCAAATGCATGGTATGTTATAAATTATGCAACTTATTATTCGATTTTATTACGGAATAACTTGTAAAAACTTAAAAAATAAAAAATACCCCAGACCTATTACACTTTTTAAATCATTTAAAAGAAAGCAAATTAATAAATACCATGGTACTACCCTACGATGCACCGTGAAAATTTCTATCATATTAAATTCTGCGCATGGGACGGCATATTAGAGTAGAGTATTATCTCCTCTTCTCTGGACAATTACCGTAGGCACCTCTTTACTAGACTGGCTTGAAGAAATAATTGCCAACAATTGCACCTGGTTTCAAGAGATCATAATAAACGACTTGTTCTTAATCCCACACAGCTTAGCCTACTTTTCGTGAATATTGCCTGATGTTGATCTATCCACATACTGAGAATGAATTTCAACTAATTCTAACTAAACTCAGATTTAGTTCAAGATTTTCAATAAATTGTGACCAACTAAATTACGATGATACCATTTACAATATTTATCCAGTGTCTCGTGTTAATGTTTTTTGTGTTGATGTTTAAATTTTTATTCATCGGATAAACTTAACATTTTCAAATAGCTTCGAAATTTAATATGGCAATACTTAATACATTATTTTAAATAAATAGCATGTGAAACTTACAGAAAAGTGGAGAAATATCTTTCGCAATTTTATGGTACGATTATTTCAAATCTGGTAATACTTTTTTATTATTTGTCAACAAGAACTTTGAATTTTCAATTAGTTCTTATAAAACCTTCAATTGAAATAGATAATTTAATCAAGTTTTAAGTAAAATCTAATAATTATTAAATAATTCGAATTTTTTTCCAGAAATCAATTGAATATTCTAAACAGTTTTATTTTTACAATTAACTTAAATTAAATAAACAAAAGGCATTAAAAAAATATCTTCGAAATGGATTCCAACGAAATTTCACCAAATAAAGAAGTTTTAACTATTGACAAACCGAAAAGTAAATATAGAAGCAAATATTGCCCAAAAACATTTGTGAAACCAAATTATTTAAACAGACATGAATGCATACATACCGATGAGAAACCATCTACATGTGAAACACGTCAACGATCATTTGGGCAAATTTCAAGCATTGTCAAACACAAAAGAACGCATAATGATGAGAAGTCAAATGAATGTAATACGTGCCAGAAAAGATTTGTGAGGAAGTCAAACTTAGTAAATCACATAAGAACGCATACCGGTGAGAAACCATATAAATGTGAAACGTGTCAACAATCATTTGGGCATAATTCAACCTTAATAATTCACAGGAGAACGCATACTGGTGAGAAACCATATAAATGTGAAACGTGTCAGAAAAGATTTGTGCAGAAATCAAACTTAGTAAGTCACATAAGAACGCATACCGGTGAGAAACCACATAAATGTGAAACGTGTCAACGATCATTTGGGCATATTTCAACCTTAATAACTCACATAAGAACGCATACTGGTGAGAAACCATATAAATGTGAAACGTGTCAGAAAAGATATGTGTGTAAGTCAAACTTAATAAATCACAGAAGAACGCATACTGGTGAGAAACCATATAAATGTAATATGTGTCAGCATGCGTTTTTGAATAATTCAAACTTAGTAAGGCACAAAAGAATGCATACAGTCAACCGATCATATAAATGCAATATATCCCAGCTAGAATTGAAAGAAACTGATAATTTGTTAAAGCACAAAACAAAACAGCACAATAACAAGTTGCAATTAAATTGTAATATTGAACCAGTGCCAGTTGAAAATGCACCATTTACAATGATATACAATCAACCGCAAAGTCAAAGCATAAACATTGCTGGTATTGAAACTCAACGTAGCACCTGTAAAACTACACACGAGTCGACTTTACAGCAAGGAAATAATACAGCAATTCTAGATGGCAGAAATACTTTCAAAATACCATTTTCAATTCAATATCAATATAAAGTAAATCAAATTTTACAATCAGAAAATAATGATGATATTCAACAACAATTAATTACGGAAAATAAGGAACCACTAAATAAAATCATCAATTCAGAAATATCATCGCCAGAAATTATAACTTTTGCAAATTTTTCTGATGGTATAAACAAACAAGTGACTTTCAATTCAGTACAATCGGAAATCCAAAAACTAACAATTAATAGGCAATTTTTGGGTTCACAAGAACATATCGAAAATATTAATGAAATTTCATACGAAATCGAAACTGAATTAGACATTGATTTAATTAATTTTATTTTAGAACACACTACGAAATATAACGAGGCGCAATCTAACAACAATCCAAATTATGCTGATATTCTGGAAATGTTATATGCAGAAAGTAATTTTGAAGGTGTCAATAATAAATCAGCAGATGGTGATTCAAAATAAACAATAAATCAAAATATTTTGACGATAATTTCTGAATAATAATAAATGACAAATGGATTCAGGAACTTAAATTGTATCCAAAGTGCTCCTGCACATATTTAGAATAGAAATGAATTATTTGACGAAAATTATATAAAAATTTTATTCGAAAATATATTATAAAATATTTCATAGTTCAATTATTTATGAATTCATTTTGACCAGATTCTGTTGTTAAGAATTTAGTTTGTGATCTGTGGGATAATATTGTATTGTTTTTCAATTAAATATTGACCGATGGGTGGTAAAGAATTCATAAGTATTACAGCTACATTTAAAATTAATCGATACTGCTCATTTCAATTGGGTTGTGTCATCTGTTTTGCATCCGTCTTTGATGTGTATTCCTTCAAGATAAGACAAATCAATCTCATAAACAATATTTTTGTGAAATCCAATATTATAATATCTCGAAATAAGATTATCAAAGAGCTTGCTAATTTAGACGAATATTTAAATATTTGGAAACAAAGAGTACTAGTATTCCATAAATGGATATCTTGCGTTCTCAATATAAATAAATCTACATATCGAGCGCAGTAATTTAAATTTGAAATATCAGGATAATTTGTTGCAATTTATTTCCTAATCCAATATCAAATAATTGGCCAACTCATTGTATTCTTTGCAATAATTACCTAACAGAAAAATCTTTAAAAATAAGTCATAGGTCAGACCATGACATTAAATTATAAACTTGGATCTTTAATATACATCTGCCAATTCGTGTACTCATTCTTATACTATAATGCCAACAATATCAGCTTCTGGTGAGTTACTTTCGCCGTTATTAATTATTTATAAAGAAGTCAATGGTTACGTTCAACCCCAAAGGTTGCAAACAATGTTTCTACATGAATCAGTTTTTACAGCTGCCTAAACTTCCGGTAAAATAACTAAAGAAGGAATGATCAAAGAAATTACTCATAAATTGATGCACTGACATTATATACAATATAACAATCGGGAAGAAATCTATAAAAAACTAACCAAATAGCATTCAATACCAGATTGAGACACTACCACCAGGCCCTACTCCACTCATTCAACTTTTAGATGTATACTTTTTTAGATTTTATTAGATGTATGTACGACGAATTTCTGATCACATAAATTTTCATTATCCTGAACTAAAGTTATATTTCCGTGATGTAATTGTAATTTCATAATGGCCGATCCAAAATAGCGAATTTTAAGAGTAAATTCCAGGTTCTTGTTTCCAGTGGAATAACTTCCATTAGATGGCGTCGGAGACTAAAACTATAAAAAATAAAAAAAAAGGAAAAAATTTAAAAATGGTAACCTTGAAAAATGACTCAACAATGTTCAAGATTTTTAGTAATATCGGACGGAAACAAAAAATTGACCAAAAGAAAAATCAGTCACTGACTATGAATAACTCATGGGTCAATAGAGTAACCGTGGATTATCAGCAACTTACGGGGTATAACAATGGTATAAAATACACAATCTGACGTTTACGTGCATTGGTATAGTAGCAAATCTAGGGATAAATCTTGATAAAAATCGAGATAATCATTTTTTGATCTTGATGGAAAAATATTGTTTTTTTACTTCAATAGAATATAAAAAATGCTGTCAGAGTAATATTTTTTGCTGTCAGATCAATTTTTTTTTCCGTCAATGGAAATCCACATTCATAATTAGTACAAAAAGCTCACTTAAAATTTCTCTCTCAATAAAATTAAGTATTTTTCGTTAAATATTTATTTCTGTGTTGGCTACTTTGACATTAATCAAATTTATTGTTTTTCATGGGTTGTTTTGATTAAGTTAATCGATAATACAATAGATAGATAGAAAAAATACAAATAATTAATCAATTTAATTTATTAATCAATTAGTTAATCACCAATTCGAATAATTAAATAAATAATTAAAATAATTAATTTTTGTTCATTATCAGTTATGAAATAAAGAAGCGATGAAAGAACCAAAAACTGTGTAAGAATTTCAAATGTCGTTGACCCCGTCATTAAACTCAATTTCCAACAACAAAAAGTTAAGTAGTTTATTTTTTAAAAATATTTTTATTCATTTTCTTGATTTTATATAAATTAATATTTAAATTTAAAATTTTAGCCTAATTGATATTGATCATTGAGCTTAACATATTTAGATGATTAAGCACACTGTCCACACAAGGATTAGTAATTGCATGGCTGGCATACATTCATTTTTTAATACTCATTGACAGATACATTTTTCAATTGCTAACAGTAAGTGTTTTATAAAAATTGTGTGCACAAAATATGGATTAGTCATTTTCATAATTGGCAGTATGGTATTATTATAAGTATATTGCCACAACAGTACTTCCCCACAAATCAAATTCAAAATCGGTTTTTCTCCATAAGGTGTATATTTTTACTTTTAAAGTAGTCACTATAAACTTGGGGGACACAGGCAATTGTCTACATTATCTTATTATAAAATAGAATTATCATCAACATTAGGTTTCGAAAAATAGTATTACCAATTGATTTTTATTAGAATAAAACACGCAAACATTTTTTTCAAATTCAAAAAATTAATTGATATTTTCCCTTCTGCGACGGACATTTAATTCCGTGCTTTTGTTAATGGTAAGTTTTTCAATTAAAATTAGCTAAAAGTGACCGTCCACCAATAGAATAGATTTTGTTTGTGAACAATTTTCAATGCACTGATGCTGTATGCGATTTTCGTATTACCTTTAAATTAATTTTTTCTCTAATTCTAATATCACAATTTATCTGCATCCAACCATCTAGCCTTAAGTCTTTCGGCTCTTCTGCTTCTTACTGGAATAGCATTCAATAGATTTTTTTTTGGTACACTGTCCTCGTCCATACGTGATACGTACCCATGCCATCTAAATCTATTCATTTCGATTGTTTTGACATTAGTTGGTTCACAATTAGTCTATTTCGAAATCGTAATTTTTAAGGTCCCAAATTCGTAATTTTTAAATAATAAATTGTAACACGAATAGTTATCCTTCTTTTATTATACAAAAAAATTAGACTGGATATATTTTTGTGTGAGACCATTTGAAGAGATTAATGGTAACAATTAGTAAAATCTAAATTAATGGTGTGATAAGGAGTTGACAATAAAATTTATACAATAGGGTACAAATTAGGAGAATTCACTCTGAGTATTTGTGAGAAATCGTAATCCTGATATGCAATTAATGTTACTATACTTCAAAGTATAAAATTCAAGTATATGATTGTGAACTGTAGACAGTTTGCGTCTGAAGCAGGCTTTTATTTAAATAAGAAAATTAATGATTTCAATAATCCAAGTATTGGGTCATCATTATGTTAACTATGATTGTTTTTCCAATATTTTTGACAAATTATGTCGTTTAAGGTCAACCACTTGATGATACAATTTTTGATTTCTTCGCGGGAATTGACGTGTTGTTCGGACACTCTGTACTGCATAGAAGGAAAAAGTGATAGTTACCGTTTGGGTGAGATCTAGTGAATACCAGGATTTGGTTAGGGCATACCGACCTAATATGTATTTTATTGGTTTTGTAACATACGATCGAGTGTTATTTTGGATCAACATTATTTTACCGTGTCTGTGTTGGTCTATTCCTAATCAAATTTTTACAAATTATTATTAATAGCGATCATCGCAGTAAACTATATGACCAATTTTTAGTAGTTCATAATATACAGATCGCTTCTGATCACAACTACGACACAACAAAAAATTGTTTCCATTTATATTGAATACTATTTGGAGTGTTAAAATGATAATTGATTACCCTTCAAAACGACATATTTATTATTATTGACACAATCCAAATGTAAAAGTTGAATGAAATCGTCATTCTAACATCTAATAAATTACTTATTAATCTGTTGTGAGCTGACTATAGAATCACAGGATGTAATAGCGTTATTATTTCAAATTACAAACGGTATGCGCACACATTTGATTTTTGTAGCATCGGCAAATCAATGTGGAATTGGTGGATTTCTCGAAAAGTTCATTTGGCAAAAACTTTGAATTTTTACCCTAGCCAAAACATTTTAAATTAACAACATCGCATCGATCACAGTGAATGTTCGATATACCATACATAAACAAAATATCACATGTAAACATATTCTAAAGATTATTCATGCTACGCCTGAGATAGTGAAAGTTTGTAAAAATTACCATGTGATATATTTTGAATTATACGATCATTCTATTTCGAATACACCAACCGTTCGTTAATCTCAACGCCATATAATCAGAACGCCAGCTAATCCGCACGTGCGCTTAATTTCAAAATCAATTCTATAAAGCTATGGTATTTTTTGAGGTGCTATAATCTTAATCTTAATCACTATGGGCTAATTAACCATATAAAAATAATAGAATTATCAGCATCTATTTCCAATTGTTATCTTTCGACCAATTTCCTCTTCAATATCATTTTCCATGATTGCTTAGTGTACGAGACTATATCAACAATTCCAAAATTATATTCTCAACTATTAATGGTCTGACCTCATTTTCATTATTACTTGCTACCACATAATTGGTTTTGTCTGTTTATCTCACTTTGACACCTAGAACCGATGTCATTTTATTTAACGATTCAAAAGTATCATTGACAGTCACCATATTTTGACCGATTAGGTCTATTTTGTGACTCCACATTATCCAACGTAATAGCCCACTAAATCTATCAGTTTTTTTTGAATACCAAATTATTCCATAGTTTTCAACAAACAAATGGTGTGCCAATCACCTTCTTTCACTCTTCCATAATCACCATTTTAATAAATATTAGATAATCTTTGCAGAAACCTCACTGCTATTCGTTGTTCATTTCATTTGCATATGGATTATGTCTGTAATATATAATAACAGAATAAGGTATCGTATATTTGCAAATATCTTTAACAGGGAAGTTTTAATAAATTTATTCCTTGCAATAGTTGTTACAATCCTATCCACTAACAATTATTTTCCCAAATCTCAATGGACAATGGAGTATTACCAATTATTATTTCATAATATAAAAAGGGTGGTAAAAATATTATTATATAATCAAAAATATTTGAGGCATTAATGAGTTAATAATTCTTGTGGTACACCCACAGGTAGTCATTTGGGACCAATACTATTTACATTATGTGCAAATGAACGTCCATCTATCATAAATTTATAGGAATGTAAAATTTATGCTGATGATTTCAATATTTCTGATGAAAAATTATACCAAGATGATCTAATTGCATTTCACAATTGGTGCGTTGAGATCAAATTATTTTTAAATATTAATAACAAATGTAAAATTATTAGTTTAAACTCAATAATTTTGTGAATTCATTAATATTCGTGAGTGTCGTGAATTTACGCACCCCAAATGTGCAAGGGTATTATTTTATTTCATACTTCGACCTACTTTAGGATATACGTGCCAAAATTGGTCGCCTTTTTATTAAAATAATAAAACAAGAATTAGGTCTATCCAAATAATATTCATTAGATTCGTAAAATAACAATACCTTTCTTGCCAGAATCAGTACATAAATTTTGTTTTAAAATTGGGTACATTGGGTGCGGACATTACCAAATTGAACAAATGGTTTACGATGATGATTGTGTTTGTCAGTCTCAACGACTAGATTATGATTTGTTATTTGTACGTTTCAAAAATGGCAGTGAACTTAAAAATTGTGCTGAAATAAGTGGAAAAAATTTTTGAAGTCATTGTTTTCTATGGAAATTTAATTATGTTGAATGTTGGTTGTTGAATTAAGTATCAATGAAAACACTATTTGGATTATTTTAATACGAGATTTAGGAAAAAAAAAAACAGTTGTTTTTATTGCACAATAATGCACCACACAAGAGCAAATAATTAAATTTGATTGAAAAATTAATTTATCTCATCAGTCTACTCTCCGTATTTGAATGATCTATCATCAAGTGACTATTTTTGGGTTCCAAAACTAAAAACTGCTATGAAAGAAACGTTTTTTAATGATAGTACAACCCTCCAAGCAGCCAAGCAGGTGATGAAGAACACTGCTTTAACTGGCTGGCGCTTTACTGAGCCAAATGGAATCTATTTTGAATAAAAATCATGTTTCAAAAATTATTATAATGTGTTTTTTATAATTTTTAATTCTAATATTAGCGTAGCTATTTAGTGTTTAATAGTGCTGCTAATGAATTGACGTCACATTTGCTTTATTGCAATTAATTCTAAATTAATTTTATTTTGATTGGAATAATTAATTGCTTTGTACATTAGTATTTCAATGTCAAATTAAATAAAATAAATCCAATTTGCCACACTTTTTGTACAATGGACATTGAACGCAATGCTTCTTCAATTTGTCTGGCACCTGTTCATTATTCGAAATCTTAACAATCAGCTAGTGCCATATTCAATAATTAGAACTAAAAAAAAAATCTTTTGACAATATAAAGGAATTAGAGTTTAACATAAAATTTTAGAGACTTTTCGGGAATATAACACATGAATGAAAAAAACTTCAAGGAAATTTCTCATAAAACTTTTGTTTAAAAAAAAAAAAACCCGAAAGAAAAGATTAAGAAAAAAAGATTACAACTAAATTGGGCAAATACTGATGCAATAAATAAATTTTTATTACAGCTTCTTATTTCTTACGGATGTCCGCTGGAATTTTACACGATGAGTGCAAATAATTCTAAGGAGAATTCGTAGAAATTATCATCGGAAATATACGTGGCAAACCCTGTCCATAGATTTTTATAAAAAATGTCCTTGAATTATCCGTATATTTCCGATGATAATTTCTACGGATTCTCCTTAGAATTATTTCTCGTTGTTATTATTCCACATAATATTCATTCAGAATTTATATTCATATTTTTTGTAAGCAGATCCACGGATTTTGACACAAATACCTTTGGATCGTCCATGTATTTTGGCAGTTAATACCCGTGAATTGTCCGTATTAGAAGAATAAATTTTTTTTTGACGATGATGACAAATCGCGGTTTGATTCAGTTTTTTTACCGATAGACCAGAAGTTTTATGAGCACGGAATGAAGATGCTGAACGATAGCAAAATTCAACTATTGTGCATTTTTTTTTGTAATAAACACGAACAAAAAAACTGCAGATAAAATCCATAAAAAGTTTTACAAAATTTCTAGGAAATATATAGATTTGAGTTGGTGGTTGTTTTAATAGTTATGAAAATAAATTAAAAACAGTGAGGATCATATCTATAGATAAGCGAAATATACAAAATATGAACCACTGTTTTGGATAATTGGTGAAATCAAATATGAATACAATAGCACGGCTATATGTTGGACATATCACTCAAACAATCTAATGATTTCAATTGACCTAAATAAAATACTATTACATTAAGTGGAAAATCTATGGACATTCTTTGGACAAATTCCAATAAATCCATTCCATGGAAAATATGTGAATTTTTTCCACCGAAATTTTCCTCAAAGTACGGACGAATTGTTACTAGGGTTTATCTACAACTTGGAATATGGATTTGCTGTGGATAATATCTTTGATATTGTAAATACAAATGACATATCATCATTGAACATTTTATTTTGGATCTCCTACATCTTGTCACCGCAGTCATTCAACAATTTAATACTAAGTTTGGATCACTATTTTACAATATTCAAATGTTCTCTCAAACAAATTTTCTTAATTATATACAATTGCTCGATAGAATACCATTAATAATTTAAAAAAACAACAACAATCTTAATAAGCTTGTTGAATTTTTATCATCTCAATATGATGTGATGATAATCAGATCTACCAAAATACTCCTGATCCTGTACACAATCAGAATACCATTTATTTCGTACCATTTATATTTCTTAAATGGTAAGAATTAACATAATTATGATTGTGCTGTCAAAACGAGTTTGGTTCAGATTTTTGCTGATTATAGAACCCGAAGCAAATCGAAGATGGCATTGCATTGTGTTAAGTGAATTGCTATAAGTTAATGAGGAATCCAACAATATTTGTCATTTTCTCTGGAAATCTGTCCTGATCATTATTTTCTATAGGAACTTCAATGAAATTGTTAACATAATCCTTGCAGAAACGTACTCGTAAAATATTTTTATTGATTTGTGCACGCAATTGTTATTTTCTGTTGGCTTACAAGGGACCCACCTGAGGTGTCAAACCCTGATTCGAATGAAATTTTGCGAGATTGTGGTACTCGAAAAACTATATTCTTGATGTAACATTTTGTTTCCTCTTATTCACTTTGAAGGGGGTAACGAGCCTTACCACGACATTTTAAAACAATCTATAGCTTTTGAACCAGAAGTTCTGCAGGCATTTTCAAAGATGGAATTAATAGCTATCTAGAATGTGTTTCATACTACATTAAAATTTTTTGTTAAATTTTATTGGTTTTGGTCACAGGGGTTGTATCAAAAGTTACGAATTTTGAAAAATTAAATAAATAAAATGTGAATTTATGCACATAACTTTGAAAAGAGCAAGTTATTTTTAAAAATTTACTTTAAATAAAGTCGATCGAGTAATTCTTCACCTTTAATTTGAGGTACAACTTTTTAATATAGTTATGTATAATTTTATGAAAGGGTGTTTCACATGAATAATATTTTACAAGTTAAAATTTTAATTTTTATGATTGTATCTGAGATTTTTGGGTACAAGGAGTCTAAAAACAATTTCAGTTAGGCGATTGAGCTATTCAAATACAGGGTTTTGAAGTAATCCATGAATCCAGTCATTTTTTCATATCGTCGTATGAATTGAACCGCTGTGAAGAAAGGACTGACTCCATCGACCTGAACAAATGGTAGTCTAATGGAGCAATGTCTGGTGAATATGGCGGGTGGGGTAGGACTTTCCAGCCAAGTGCTTCTAACGTTTCTTAGACCGGTTTTGCAACGTGTGTTAGCATGTCTGTTGGCATATTCTGGTCGTTTTTGATGCAATGCTCGGCTCAATTGGATTAATTGCTCGCGGTACGTTCAGCAGTGATGGTTTGTCTCGGTTTAAGCAGCTCATAGTACACTACACCAAGCTGGTCTCACCAGATATACAGCATAACCTTAGAACCATGAATATTGCGTTTTGGTGTCGATGGACCTGGTTCACCTGTCTTCACTGATGTTTTCAGACGTTTTGGATTATCGTAATGGATCCACTTTTTATCACCAGTCACAATTCGATGCAAAATTGAATGTCTTTGAAGCAAAATTTCACAAACATTGTTTTTCGATTTTCTTGTTGTCTTTCCATCAATTCATGTGGTACCCAATACGATAGCTTTTAGACCATTCCCATTTTCTTTAAACGTTTGGAAACACTTGTGCTTGGGTAACATCTACTGCCAATGCTAATTCTTCTTCCGTATGACATGGATCTTCACTGAGTAAAGCTTTCAATTCTTTGTCTTCAAATTTTTTTGATGCTCCAACGCGTTATTTATCACTAACATCAAAATCATTATTTTTAAACCGTCGTCTAAACCAATACCATAAATTTGTAACAAAAAGCGATAAGTTTCTGCTGCTGTTTTCTTCTGAATAAAATTACTTAACATAACTTCCGCGCGCAAATGCTGTTTTGTTGGGGTACAAAATTTTCCATTTTTAATCAACTAAAAACGAATACTTTTTTAAACTTCAACTGAATGTCATATACTGAATATGAAAGGTGGATTCAACTACTACAATAGCGAAGTATTGCCACTACACACTGCGTACAAGCAATACTGCTTACGACACCTATCAGATTATTCCCATAAATTATGATAAATAAATAAATAAAACAACATAAAAATGTAAACAAAATTACTGTTCTTCCTGGCATGAGATTTATTACTTACAACTATTTGCATTTGTGGTCTAAAGCAAAAGCGTGAGTAGCTAGAAGTAGAAGAATCGTTATTTACTAAAACCAAATTACTTAAATGTATACTTGTCGATTACCAAAAGAACAACAACTAATGTGTCCTGAAAGTGTACCCCACAACCATAATAAGCACCATACAAAAGATTCACATAAAAAATACAATGAGCGGTGTCTTCCCCTATAGATTTTACATTAGATTTTAATGTAATGTGGCCACTTTTTATGTCCATGTGGTCGTGTTGTGCACCTAAGCCATACATATATGGACACATGTGGTCGTCGTTAGCTCAAGAACACATTTTGAACACTAATATAATCTTCAAATTGTATATAAAAAAAATTAAAATTAATAATCACAATTGTGTACACAAACACACACACACACACACACAAACAGGGACAATAACGAAACATACAAAAATAAAAT
Organism: Bibio marci; assembly: GCA_910594885.2. Lineage (NCBI taxonomy): Eukaryota > Metazoa > Arthropoda > Insecta > Diptera > Bibionidae > Bibio > Bibio marci. The sequence goes on along the minus strand of OU343119.1, from coordinate 11,953,319 downwards.
TATTTGTGAGTAGACGCACAAGCGTTAAAATAATTTACAGTAACAAAATGAATAATTTAAACATCGTTTCATTATTAATCAAAATTATTGAATTCATATTTAATTTAACTTTGTAACTTTAATAGTAAAGTTTGTAAAAATTTGATCGTAAATTTTTTCCTTCTCGGTTTTTTTTTTTTTTCTGTAAATTTTTTGATTAAAATTTAAAAAAAAAAAAAAAAAAAAGAAAAGATGGATTTCATAAATGGATCACTTGAACAACATCAACTAAATAGAGATTTTCATCAATCAATAATTGAAGGTGATATTGTTAGAATGAGACATTTATTAGCAAATTCATTGGTCGATGTAAATTTCATAAGGGACAACAAATGGACCGGATTATATTTGTCAATCATTCACAAACATTATCGCATGACCAGAGCATTGCTGAAACAATATAATGCCGATGTTAATCTGGTGATACCGGAAGAAAATAAAACCGTTATTCATACGGTATGCGAAAACAATGATGTAGTAGCATTAGAAATTTTAATTGAACATAATATCAATTGTATGGCACTTTCTGAAGGCAATGTAACTCCATTACATGTGTGTGCCGAATGTGGTAGCAATGAAGCGTGTGAGTTACTATTAAACAATGGCAACAATATTGATGTAAATGCACAAGATTCTGATAAATTTACACCACTTCATTATGCGTGTGCCGAAGGACATTTTGAAATTGCACGAAAAATAAGCGAACAACAGGCATGCAATTTAGATATGGTCAATATAGAGAAACGAACCGCATTGCATTTGGCATGCTTTTCATTTAAACCGGAAATTGTTGAATTAATGATTAGCCGAGGTGCTGACATTAATACCATTGACGTCCACGGTAACTCACCGATATTAATTGCTTGCAGTTTAAATCAACATAATATGTTTGATATGTTAAAAAATGCAAATGCATTTATCGATTATAACAATGATAAAATCAAAGATTATTTGAAGAGTCGTCATCGACATCGTAAACTTAATCGGAAAAACGAATAATGAGACAATAATTTTTAATAATAATTTATGTTAATTTTTGTGTTTTTAATTTTTCTAATTTTTATTTTTTTTTCAATTCTACAGTTAGAAATAATTTTTTGTTAATATTTTTATTATTTTTTTTTTTATTTAATTTTTTACTTATTTTACAGTTTTGATACAAACGGTTTTCAAATGATACATGCATTTTCAATTGTGTATAAATTTATTACCGTTGGCGTGTTGTAATTGTGTTCACCGTTTTCGTATTGCATATTAATTAATTGAAGTACAAACAATTTTATGTAAATGTATTCTTTTTTTTTTCTTATAAATTTATTAAACAAATAAATGAATTAAAAATTTCTAAATAAATAAATATTTGACTACAATTAAAAGTTTCTCTTATTATTAATTATTTAGAATAATTAGGCGATTTTCTTTTCGATCAGCATGAAATTTTTAGCAACAAAATAAACAAAAGCGTAATGCTATTGACCTCATCAACAATGGAGTTTATGTACCGCCTTCCTACTTATTTACTCCATGGCATTATAATTCGGGTGCGGTTTTAGCCTTCTCCAACACACTTCTCCAGCCTGACCCATCCGCAATCAATGCATTCCAATCCCCAATTTTAAGGATCTTTATATCACAGTTTACTGCATCTTGCCATCTTGCCTTAGGTCTTCCGGCTCTCCTTCTACCTTCTGCATTACCATTCAACAGTTTTTCGGCTCAGACGCTCCTCCTCCATGCGAAATACGTGTCCAAGCCATCTTATCTTAATCTATTGATTTTGATTGTTTTGACAATACAACTTGTCCAATTCAAAATTATATCTTAGCCTCCAACCATTCTGTTCTTTGACGGGACCAAATATGCTACGGTGTACCTTTCGTTCAAAAATCCGAAGTAATTGTTCCTGGTTCTGTGTCCGGCACCAAGCCTCCGACCCATACGTTAATATTGGTCGTATTAATGTTGTATATAGCTTGCACTTATGATCTCGTTGTAATGTTTTCGATCGGAATTGTTTTTTTTAGCCCGTAATAACATCTGTTTCCAGTTGCTACCCTGCGGCGAATTTCCTCTTCAATATCATTTTCGACATTTATCAACGATCCTAAGTATACAAAACTATTGACTATTTCAAAATTGTGTTCTCCAGTAGTTTAAATCTCGAATTCCTGATGAATTCGTTACCACCGTTATATATAGTTTTGTCTGCATTCACTAGTCCCTATGCCTCCTTGTGTAACGATTCGAAAGCATCGTTGTCAGTTATCATATTCCGACCCATTATATCTATATCATCAGAATACGCCCGATGACCCGATTTTGTAAAAACCTGCCTTTACCAGCGTAATATTAAAAAGTAGTGTTGATAATGGGTCGTCTTGTCGTATTCCATCAACCGTCTCAAAATGATCAGATAATTTACCTCGGATTCGTACCTGTGACCTCACATTTTCCAACGTCATGGACACAAAATCTATCAGTTTTTTTGGAATATCAAACTTCCATAATTTTCCATAACTTTAACGCTATCCGATGTGCCGCTTTGAAATCAACAAAAAAATGGTGTGTATCAGCATTGAGTTCCGTACAATTTTCCAAGATGTGCCGTATACTAAATATATGATCAGATGTAGATCGATCAGCGCGGTAACCACACTGGTATTCTCCGATAATTTCATTGGCGTATGGCATAAGTTTATGGTATAGTGTATTAGCAAATACCTTATAGGTAATGTTTAATAAAGATATTCCTCTGTAGTTGTTACAATCCAATTTGTCACCCTTCTTGTACAATGAACAGATAATACCATCCTTCCACTCATCTGGCACCTGTTCATTATTCCAAATCTTTACAATTAGCTCGTGCAGTTGATACCATAATGAATTTCCACCATATTTAAAGAGTTCACTTGGTAAGCTATCAGATCCAGGTGATTTATCATTCTTTAGCTTCTGAATAACATTCTTTACTTCGTGTATTGATGGTTCAGCTGTAAATGGCTGGGCGGTTTGAAATTGCACATCTTCCACAGTATTCACTGGCGTGTTCACAATTAATAAGATTTTAAAGTACACGTCCCATCTTTCGAGGCACCTCTTGAGCCATAACCTGACCATCTCGGTTTTTGCACAAAAACGCGTGTTGATTGTATCCGTTGCGAATACGATTGACATTCCGGCACAATCTTCAATTATCGTTGTTCCTGTTGAATTTTTCCATTTCAAAGTAAACCCTTCGTTCCAATTCTCGTTTTTCCTTACGATTCAATTTACACTCGAAATCTCTCTTCGCGCGATAGTCTTTCACAGTGGTTCGTATATTTCGCGTTAGCATTTTCAGCCTGGATGCATTTTTTGCATCCCGAGCATTTCCACATTCATCATCAAACCACTCATTTCTTACTACCATCCCCTTTCCAGTCACCTCTGTTGCGGCACCTTCAACACATGATTATAATCTCTTCCACATACTATTTATACTAGTTTCCTGCTGGTAAGCCTCCAAATCTGTAATAATTCGTTGTTCCATTGCATCCATTTACAATTGCTTTACCGCTGACTGTTCATGTCTTTCGACTGCCCATTTCAACCCTACGGGTTGTGTGTTATTAATGGATGAAATTAGCCCGTTTGCATTCGATGTTTTATGAAGTCTGTGATTACCCATAGTTGGTTGATATATTGTTTCCTGTCCCACCTTGGCATTAAAATCGCCTAAGACAATCTTAATATCGTGCCCGGGTGCAGCTCTATAGGTTGCTATCAGTTTTTCATAAAACTCATCCTTAACCTCATCAGTTTTCTCTTCAGTGGGCGCATGCACATTGATGAGGGTCAAATTGATAAATTTCGTTCATCAATCGGATTAAAAGCAATTACTGAATTTCTTTCTTTACCAAAAACTTAGAAAACAGTTCCGAACTCTCTTCTTTTGTACAATCGTTGTCGTTATAATAAAATGTGTATCCTTTTCATTTCAATAAATTTTTTCCGGACCACCTAGTTTCTTGGATAGCTGTTATATCCAATTTGGCTGTTCTTAGTGTATCAGTAAGTGCTCTTAATGCACCTTGTCGTAACAAAGTCCTAACATTCCAAGATGCAAGTTTTAAATCATTGTCCTTAAATGTTCATTGCTTGAGTCATTACCGTTTATCCTGTCCGATCCGAGGCCGTGTTGTAGATTTTATAACTGGTTGTTTTTCCGAAGTTGATAGTTAACCATACGTTCAACCTACTTAATAATTCTGTAAATTCGTAGGGTCATTTACAGGGGTATATCACCTCTACCGAAAGGAATTATATTGGCACCGCTGATTCACCGTTACTGTGTCACTGAATCATTATCTAAGTTTTAATCGGATACTGCTTTCACACAATACTCCATAGTAATTCTAATACACAGCAGCCAGATAGTTCGCGGCTACTAATTCTTTATTCGTAACTGACCCATTATATACTAAGCCCTTCAAATATCCGCAACCTGTGAACGCGTTCGGTCGCAACCAGCATTGCAAGTATGCCATACCCAACATACCATTCCGAAACCTACCGCCTTCATACGGTATGAAATACCAAATAAGTTGTTACCAAAGCTAAATAGAGATATATCATAGATACGGTACTCTTTACACTTCAAACAATTTCGTTCCCGCCAAAACAACATAGGCAAACGGTCACTGAACTGAATGAAATTTTTGGCTCCATTATTGATAAACATACTGTCAACAATGTGTGTGTGTGTGTGTGTAGTTTAAATATCCCCAATTTTAGGTTAAAATATATAGAAAACACATTATTATTCTCACAATAAAATTCTATCGGAAGTATTGCCGGACCATGGGATTTTTACACTAATTCAACATGATTTTTAATTTCTGAACGTCCTGGCTTTGGGCTATCCCTATCATTTAAATCCTCATGACTATTTTTGAAATGCGAAAACCAACACAGACAAAACACAAAACCATCATTGTAAACCATTTTTTCAATAATTTGTAAGTTTTCGCACATTTGTTGTCCAATTTTGAAACAATATTTACTATTTTCTATTTGTTCCATTGTAATTTTACGACCCAAGTATCAAAACTACTGACACTCAAAGGCTGCGCGTAACTTTATAAACTGTCAACCGATTTGCATGTAGTTGAGAATTGCGTTTTAAAAAGGAAAGCTATATTTTTGAAATGATGCTAACGTTCATTAGATGGGACTACGTGTTCCATTTTTTTAAATTCAAATTACGGTTTTTTTAACGACACACTTGTACAAGTAAATTGTTTAGTGAAATCTGTGCGTGGGAGGATGAAATCGATGCTTGAATCAAGTTTGAATGTAAAAAAGTGATTTTGTTTGAATTTTCAACGAATGTGGTGTGTGATCAGTTCGGTGTTCAGTGATCACATTTATTTTGTTGTTTTTATTTGTTTATTAATTTTGATAAGAACTAAAATAGAGATAACTATCGTCAAGAATGGTGTCAGATAAATAAAATTCATATTATTAATTTTCTACTTACCATTGTCGAAACACTTCTATCCAAATTCCAAATGCACGTATTAAATGTTCCGTCAGAGAGTGTGTCTGTAATGTACACACTCGACAACGACTGCTGATGTTATGACACTGTTTTGGAAACGATTTATATTGTCAGATGTTGGCCGACAGTCAAATGTCGACAAATTTCTCTCTCTCATGTAAACGTAGCATTAGATATAAGCAGGGGGTGGACCAAGATTTTTTTCGTACATTGCTTATTACTCTTCTACACAAACACATGTACAAAACAAAAAGATGTTCTGTCCATTTTTCTCCCTCATGAAAGAAAGTAACTGTAATGTCTAAGCTTACAAATGTCATTTAATCTGGCCGTTAAATAAAATTCAGGTCATGGCATTTTTATAGATTGCGGTTATTGTAAATGTGCTTTATTGATATAACATATTTTCTTCACATATTTTTAACAAAATAATAATTTTGGCTAGAATATTTTTAAATTAATTAATGAAATTACGTATATTTTTTTAGATATATATGGGGATCTTTTTGAATTTTGAATTAGACAAGTTAGACGGTCAACCAACCAATTGTCAAAACAATCAAAATCAATAGATTGAGATGGCTTGGACACGTAGTAAGCATGGAGGAGGAGTGTGTGCCGAAAAAAATAGTAAACCAGAAGGTAGAAGGAGAGCCGGAAGACCTAAGGCGAGATGGCTAGATGCAGTAAAGTGCGATATAAAGATCCTTAAATTTCGGGATTGGAAGACATTGACTGCGGATGGGTCAGGTTGGAAAATCGTGTTGGAAAAGGCTAAAACCTCACCCTGGTTGTAACGCCATGGAGTAAGTAAGTAAGTAAGTAAGGGCATCTTTAAACTAACTTTCCCAAAGTAATCCATAATCTTCCGAAATTGTCCAATTGATTCAGTTCTAAGGGTATTATTAAGTAAATTTTAAATTTCACTTAAATAACCTGTATAAAATTATTCATAAAAAATTATCTGTATTTATAATAATTATTTGGTGTGTAGATAGTGGTAATGATGATATTTTAATGTTAAATACTGTTTCACCAGTTTGTTTATGCACAACATGACATTAGACTACAATTTTTAGATTAATAATAATAATACAAACAGAATTATTACCTATAAAGTTATTTAAAACATTTTTTTATGGTAGCACAAATTAAAAATAAATAAAAGTAAATTTCTTACGGTTGCAGTATGTTTTATTGGAAATAAATACATTTTTAACTCCAAATAATAGTTCACCACCAAAATTAGCTTATGTGAGGTTATGTACAGACTAAAATGGTGGTGACGACCGAAAGCAAAAAGTCTCACACATAAATAGCGAACTCAACTGCAGAACGAATGAAATCTGTCGACAAATTAAATCTATGCGCATAAATAGCAAACCTGTGTCGACAAGAGTACAACCTTAAAAAAATTTTTTTTTAACCGGTTGAAAACACATTACAACAACAAAGAAGGATTTTTAGAAGAAAGAATCTTCTTATACCAACGATAACAGTAAAAACAAAGATAACAACAGAAGTACAATAATACACAAATCCATGTCAACAGAAAGAAAAAGAAGAAAATCAGTTCGTATGCACATAAATAACGAACTATAATAGTTCGAAATAGACTGTCGACTAATTTAGTTCTGCGCGTAAATTGGACTATAGTCAATAATTTTTGCCACGTAAATGTTGATAGAACAAAAATATTTTTTCATTTAATTTTTTCTAAATTGTTTTAAAATAAATAAAAAAATGAATAATTTTAAAATGATTTTAAACAATTTTGCTGCTGCTGTAGAAAAAGCTCAACGAAATATAAATGATGAATTTCATAAAGATGCAGAAAAACAACTTGATTTATTAAATGATGCATTTCATAAAGCTATTGCTAATAATAATATTGATGAAATGGAAAAATTATTAGACAGTGGAGCCGATGTGAATAGCCTAAATAATGAAAATGAATCGGCATTGTTCTTAGCCATTAGCAACAATTTTTTTATTATATATTCCCATTTGATATTATTAAGTGACGTCGATTTAACTTTGAACGGACAAGCTGAGCTAATACTACAATTGGCGTGTAGGAAAAATAATCTAAATGTGTTTTCATTATTGCACTTTTATAAACCTGATATTTATTCGGTTGATGGCCAAGGCGGAACAATGTTACACTATTGTGCTCAATATAATAGCCATAGCATTTGCAAATATTTACTTAATAAAAAACATAAAGTTGATGTAAATAAAAGACTAGAATATCGATCACTTACGGCATTACAAGTTGCTTGTTTACATTCAAGTTTTAACGTTGTTCAATTACTTTGTGCACACAAAGATGTTGTTGTGGATGCCGTCGATTCATTTGGTTGCTCAGCATTTTATATTGCATGTTCGGATGACAAAAATATTGAAATTGTACAACATTTTATATATTTTATTGGAGCTGATTTAAATTTGAGAAATTCAAACAATGAATCACCTTTTGTCAATGCTTGTGCGATGAAAGCTTATAAAATCGTTGAAGAGTTATTGTCACATGGTGATATCAAAATAGATTACAGCAATAAAAGTGTTCTAAAATGTGTAAAGGCAAAGCCTGAGTTATTCTCAAAGTAAAAGCAAAATATTTTATGTATTTTATTACAAACTTAAATTGTATAATTTAAATTTTAATAATATTTATATTTTAAGTAATTTTTGTATTCGCAGTCCAATTGTTCTTACTCGTACAATTTATAATAAAGAAAGTATATGAAATAAATAGAGGAATTTATAAATTATAAAATTGTTTTAAAGTTAAATTACTAGACTTGATTAATTAATAAGATTAAGGTTTCAGTTGACTAAAGGATCCGCTAAATGATCTACATATTCTGCTCATTACCTGTACGTGTTGATTACTCAAACTTGCGTCAAGTGATCAGTATGCAATAGTGACTCACGGCCGGTATCCATCCAACATTTGGACTTAAGTAAGTAAATTACTACTTCGTATATCAGGTGTATCGGTATCAAATGAGCGTTTTTTTGGGAAAATAAAACACTAATTTTAAATGGGAAAGTAAAATTCATTTTATTCAAAATATTAGCCATTGCGTTCTACACATTTTGATCACCACCACCACCAATGCGTGTTCCATCGATGAAAGCAAATGGCTTTGATTGTATCCTGAACCGGTTTTGCTTTGTGGGCAGGTGCATTGTCATAGAGTAAAATTACCTTACCGTCTCTACTGGCCCATTCTGGTCGTTTATCGATCAATGCATGTTTCAAATAGATCATTTGTTGTCGGTAGTGATCAGCATTAATAGTTTCACCAGGTTTTAAGAGCTCGTGGTACCATACCTTTCTGAGTTATGGATGCCTAAAATAAATTCATTTTTCATCGCCAGTAACAATTCGATGCAAAACTGATTTTATTTCGTGTCTGGCAAGCAAAATTTCACAAGTGTTTTTCGGTTTTCCATCTGATTTTCATTCAATTCATGTGGCACCCATTTTCCACACATTTAGATCTTTCCCATAGCTTTTAAACGGTCCGAAATTGTTAGTTGTGCAACATTTAATATTTCTGCCATTTGCTTTTGATTCAAAGTGTCATCTTCATCCAATATTGTTTGGAATTTAGAGTCGTCAAATTTTTAGTGGTCTTCCACGTTAATTTTTTTTCACATCAAAATCTTTATCTCTGAACGCTTGAAACCATCTTTTGCATGTTGCTTCTGCTGATAGAGCAATTGCCTCGACAAACATTCGATGCGACTCTGCAGCACTTTCACTTCAAATGAAAACAAAAAATTAATTCGAAATATAACATTTTAATTCATGACGATATTTTGGTATTCGGTGACTTCAAGTTGTCCAACATTGATTCGTATGATTCAGCTGATGGTGGTTACTGTAGTGACTTCAACTTATCCTAGATTTATTGGAATGGTTCTAGCTGACCGTGATTACTGTACGGGTTTTAATGTGTCATAGATACTGGAAAACAATTTTTAGTTGATATTTCATCTGTAGGATTTGGTCAACGAAATTCTGTTAAAAATGAAATTGGATTTGGAGCTTATATCCTAACAATTTGTACTGTCTGAAGTCAATACACCTCAATATTCAACGAAAATGATTCTAATGATATTTTATAACGAATATCGTAATTACAATCTTAATGCATGCGGAAAACTTCCACTACACATTTACAGAACATAAAAAATTCCAAGCAACGTACCTAATCTCTCTGTGGAATGATTAATTATTTAAAATAAATAAAATTCAATTTAATAAAAATTTTTAGTTGAACTTATTAATCAAAGTATTGGACATAACTACAAGGCATTATGGAATGGCTGATCCCGTTACGTGTGTTCTTACTCGTACGATTGTTGTCTCTCATATAGCTTTTATTCTATACGTGGTCGTAACTCTGTTCAGTGGCAGGATTTCTCTTTTATATTTGACATTTTTAGAATGTCAATTTTATTGCTGTACAAAATTTTATCATAACAAGTTTTATTTTTCATATTTTGTATAACTTTTTCTAAATTGTTTTAAAATAAATAAAAAAATGAATAATTATAAAATGATTTTAAGCAATTCTGCTGCTGCTGTAGAAAAAGTTCAACGAAATTTAAATGATGAATTTCATAAAGCTATTGCTAATAATAATATTGATCAAATGGAAAAATTATTAGACAGTGGAGCCGATGTGAATAGCCTAAATAATGAAAATGAATCGGCATTGTTCGTAGCCATTAGCAACAATTTTTTTATTATATATTCCCATTTGATATTATTAAGTGACGTCGATTTAACTTTGGGCGAACAAGCTGAGCTAATACTACAATTGGTGTATAGAAAAAATAATCTAAATGTGTTTTCATTATTGCACTTTTATAAACCTGATATTTATTCGGTTGATCTTATAGATGGAACAATGTTACACTATTGTGCTCTATATAATAGTCATTGTATCTGCAAATATTTACTTAATAAAAAACATAAACTTGATGTAAATAAAAGAATAGAATATCGATCACTTACGGCATTACAAGTTGCTTGTTTACAATCAAGTTATAAGGTTGCTGAATTACTTTGTGAACACAAAGATGTTGATGTGGATGCCGTCGATTCATTTGGTTGCTCAGCATTTTATATTGCATGTTCGGATGACAAAAATATTGAAATTGTACGATATTTTATACACAACATTGGAGCTGATTTAAATTTGAGAAATTCAAACAAAGAATCACCTTTTGTCAATGCTTGTGCGATGAAAGCTTATAAAATCGTTGAAGAGTTATTGTTACATGGTGATATCAAAATCGATTACAACAATAAAAGTGTACAAAAATGTATAAGGAAAAATCCCGATTTATTCTTATCAGCAGCGTCATAATGAATACAAACTTAAATTGTATAATTTAAATTTTAATAATATTTATATTTTAAGTAATTTTTGTATTCGCAGTCCAATTGTTCTTACTCGTACAATTTATAATAAAGAAAGTATATGAAATAAATAGAGGAATTTATAAATTATAAAATTGTTTTAAAATTGAATTACTAGACATGATTAATTAATAAGATTAAGGTTTCAGTTGACTAAAGGATCCGCTAAATGATCTACATATTGTGCTCATTACCTGTACGTGTTGATTACTCAAACTTGCGTCAAGTGATTAGTATGCAATAGTGACTCACGGCCGGTATCCATCCAACATTTGGACTTAAGTAAGTAAATTACTACTTCGTATATCAGGTGTATCGGTATCAAATGAGCGTTTTTTTGGGAAAATAAAACACTAATTTTAAATGGGAAAGTAAAATTCATTTTATTCAAAATATTAGCCATTGCGTTCTACACATTTTGACCACCTTTCTGGCAATTTGTGGATACCACACAAATAGTATTGTTCGTCTTTTGAAGCAAACCAATCAGACACCCAATTTTCGACTTGTTTGTAGGAATCGAAGTGCTATTCATCCAATGCGTGTTCCATCGATGAAAACAAATGGCTTTGATTGTATCCTGAACCGGTTTTGCTTTGTGGGCAGGTGCATTGTCATAGAGTAAAATTACCTTACCGTCTCTACTGGCCCATTCTGGTCGTTTATCGATCAATGCATGGTTCATATAGATCATTTGTTGTCGGTAGTGATCAGCATTAATAGTTTCACCAGGTTTTAAGAGCTCGTGGTACCATACCTTTCTGAGTTATGGATGCCTAAAATAAATCCATTTTTCATCGCCAGTAACAATTCGATGCAAAACTGATTTTATTTCGTGTCTGGCAAGCAAAATTTCACAAGTGTTTTTCGGTTTTCCATCTGATTTTCATTCAATTCATGTGGCACCCATTTTCCACACATTTAGATCTTTCCCATAGCTTTTAAACGGTCCGAAATTGTTAGTTGTGCAACATTTAATATTTCTGCCATTTGCTTTTGATTCAAAGTGTCATCTTCATCCAATATTGTTTGGAATTTATAGTCGTCAAATTTTTAGTGGTCTTCCACGTTTATTTTTTTTCACATCAAAATCTTTATCTCTGAACGCTTGAAACCATCTTTTGCATGTTGCTTCTGCTGATAGAGCAATTGCCTCGACAAACATTCGATGCGACTCTGCAGCACTTTCACTTCAAATGAAAACAAAAAATTAATTCGAAATATAACATTTTAATTCATGACGATATTTTGGTATTCGGTGACTTCAAGTTGTCCAACATTGATTCGTATGATTCAGCTGATGGTGGTTACTGTAGTGACTTCAACTTATCCTAGATTTATTGGAATGGTTCTAGCTGACCGTGATTACTGTACGGGTTTTAATGTGTCATAGATACTGGAAAACAATTTTTAGTTGATATTTCATCTGTAGGATTTGGTCAACGAAATTCTGTTAAAAATGAAATTGGATTTGGAGCTTATATCCTAACAATTTGTACTGTCTGAAGTCAATACACCTCAATATTCAACGAAAATGATACTAATGATATTTTATAACGAATATCGTAATTACAATATTAATGCATGCGGAAAACTTCCACTACACATTTACAGAACATAAAAAATTCCAAGCAACGTACCTAATCTCTCTGTGGAATGATTAATTATTTAAAATAAATAAAATTCAATTTAATAAAAATTTTTAGTTGAACTTATTAATCAAAGTATTGGACATAACTACAAGGCATTATGGAATGGCTGATCCCGTTACGTGTGTTCTTACTCGTACGATTGTTGTCTCTCATATAGCTTTTATTCTATACGTGGTCGTAACTCTGTTCAGAGGCAGGATTTCTCCTTTATATTTGACATTTTTAGAATGTCAATTTTATTGCTGTACAAAATTTTATCATAACAAGTTTTATTTTTCATATTTTGTATAACTTTTTCTGAATTGTTTTAAAATAAATAAAAAAATGAATAATTATAAAATGATTTTAAGCAATTCTGCTGCTGCTGTAGAAAAAGTTCAACGAAATTTAAATGATGAATTTCATAAAGATGAAGAAAAACAACTTAATTTATTAAATGATGAATTTCATAAAGCTATTGCTAATAATAATATTGATGAAATGGAAAAATTATTAGACAATGGAGCCGATGTGAATAGCCTAAATAATGAAAATGAATCGGCATTGTTCGTAGCCATTAGCAACAATTTTTTTATTATATATTCTCATTTGATATTATTAAGTGACGTCGATTTAACTTTGGGCGAACAAGCTGAGCTAATACTACAATTGGTGTGTAGAAAAAATAATCTAAATGTGTTTTCATTATTGCACTTTTATAAACCTGATATTTATTCGGTTGATCTTATAGATGGAACAATGTTACACTATTGTGCTCAATATAATAGTCATAGTATCTGCAAATATTTACTTAATAAAAAACATAAAGTTGATGTAAATAAAAGAATAGAATATCGATCACATACGGCATTACAAGTTGCTTGTTTACAATCAAGTTTTAACGTTGTTCAATTACTTTGTGAACACAAAGATGTTGATGTGGATGCCGTCGATTCATTTGGTTGCTCAGCATTTTATATTGCATGTTCGGATGACAAAAATATTGAAATTGTACGATATTTTATACACAACATTGGAGCTGATTTAAATTTGAGAAATTCAAACAAAGAATCACCTTTTGTCAATGCTTGTGCGATGAAAGCTTATAAAATCGTTGAAGAGTTATTGTTACATGGTGATATCAAAATCGATTACAACAATAAAAGTGTACAAAAATGTATAAGGAAAAATCCCGATTTATTCTTATCGGCAGCGTCATAATGAATACAAACTTAAATTGTATAATTTAATTTTTAATAATATTTATATTTTAAGTAATTTTTGTATTCGCAGTCCAATTGTTCTTACTCGTACAATTTATAATAAAGAAAGTATATGATATAAATAGAGGAATTTATAAATTATAAAATTGTTTTAAAGTTGAATTACTAGACTTGATTAATTAATAAGATTAAGGTTTCAGTTGACTAAAGGATCCGCTAAGTGATCTACATATTGTGCTCATTACCTGTACGTGTTGATTACTCAAACTTGCGTCAAGTGATCAGTATGCAATAGTGACTCTCGGCCGGTATCCATCCAACATTTGGACTTAAGTAAGTAAATTACTACTTCGTATATCAGGTGTATCGGTATCAAATGAGCGTTTTTTTGGGAAAATAAAACACTAATTTTAAATGGGAAAGTAAAATTCATTTTATTCAAAATATTAGCCATTGCGTTCTACACATTTTGACCACCTTTCTGGCAATTTGTGGATACCACACAAATAGTATTGTTCGTCTTTTGAAGCAAACCAATCAGACACCCAATTTTCGACTTGTTTGTAGGAATCGAAGTGCTGTTCAGTCAATGCGTGTTCCATCGATGAAAACAAATGGCTTTGATTGTATCCTGAACCGGTTTTGCTTTGTGGGCAGGTGCATTGTCATGGAGCAAAATTACCTTACCGTCTCTACTGGCCCATTCTGGTCGTTTTTCGATCAATGCATGGTTCAAATAGATCATTTGTTGTCGGTAGCGATCAGCATTAATAGTTTCACCAGGTTTTAAGAGCTCGTGGTACCATACCTTTCTGAGTTATGGATGCCTAAAATAAATCCATTTTTCATCGCCAGTAACAATTCGATGCAAAACTGATTTTCTTTCATGTCTGGCAAGCAAAATTTCACAAGTGTTTTTCGGTTTTCCATCTGATTTTCATTCAATTCATGTGGCACCCATTTTCCACACATTTAGATCTTTCCCATAGCTTTTAAACGGTCCGAAATTGTTAGTTGTGCAACATTTAATATTTCTGCCATTTGCTTTTGATTCAAAGTGTCATCTTCATCCAATATTGTTTAAAATTTAGAGTAGTCAAATTTTTAGTGGTCTTCCACGTTTATTTTTTTTCACATCAAAATCTTTATCTCTGAACGCTTGAAACCATCTTTTGCATGTTGCTTCTGCTGATAGAGCAATTGCCTCGACAAACATTCGATGCGACTCTGCAGCACTTTCACTTCAAATGAAAACAAAAAATTAATTCGAAATATAACATTTTAATTCATGACGATATTTTGGTATTCGGTGACTTCAAGTTGTCCAACATTGATTCGTATGATTCAGCAGGTGGTTACTGTAGTGACTTCAACTTATCCTAGATTTATTGGAATGGTTCTAGCTGACCGTGATTACTGTACGGGTTTTAATGTGTCATAGATACTGGAAAACAATTTTTAGTTGATATTTCATCTGTAGGATTTGGTCAACGAAATTCTGTTAAAAATGAAATTGGATTTGGAGCTTATATCCTAACAATTTCTACTGTCTGAAGTCAATACACCTCAATATTCAACGAAAATGATACTAATGATATTTTATAACGAATATCGTAATTACAATCTTAATGCATGCGGAAAACTTCCACTACACATTTACAGAACATAAAAAATTCCAAGCAACGTAAATAATCTCTCTGTGGAATGATTAATTATTTAAAATAAATAAAATCCAATTTAATAAAAATTTTTAGTTGAACTTATTAATCAAAGTATTGGACATAACTACAAGGCATTATGGAATGGCTGATCCCGTTACGTGTGTTCTTACTCGTACGATTGTTGTCTCTCATATAGCTTTTATTCTATACGTGGTCGTAACTCTGTTCAGAGGCAGGATTTCTCCTTTATATTTGACATTTTTAGAATGTCAATTTTATTGCTGTACAAAATTTTATCATAACAAGTTTTATTTTTCATATTTTGTATAACTTTTTCTAAATTGTTTTAAAATAAATAAAAAAATGAATAATTATAAAATGATTTTAAGCAATTCTGCTGCTGCTGTAGAAAAAGTTCAACGAAATTTAAATGATGAATTTCATAAAGATGAAGAAAAACAACTTAATTTATTAAATGATGAATTTCATAAAGCTATAGCTAATAATAATATTGATGAAATGGAAAAATTATTAGACAATGGAGCCGATGTGAATAGCCTAAATAATGAAAATGAATCGGCATTGTTCGTAGCCATTAACAACAATTTTTTTATTATATATTCCCATTTGATATTATTAAGTGACGTCGATTTAACTTTGAACGGACAAGCTGAGCTAATACTACAATTGGTGTGTAGGAAAAATAATCTAAATGTGTTTTCATTATTGCACTTTTATAAACCTGATATTTATTCGGTTGATAGAATAGATTGGACAACGTTACACTATTGTGCTGTATTTAATAGCCATAGTATCTGCAAATATTTACTTAATAAAAAACATAAAGTTGATGTAAATAAAAGAATAGAATATCGATCACATACGGCATTACAAGTTGCTTGTTTACAATCAAGTTATAAGGTTGCTCAATTACTTTGTGAACACAAAGATGTTGATGTGGATGCCGTCGATTCATTTGGTTGCTCAGCATTTTATATTGCATGTTCGGATGACAAAAATATTGAAATTGTACGATATTTTATACACAACATTGGAGCTGATTTAAATTTGAGAAATTCAAACAAAGAATCACCTTTTGTCAATGCTTGTGCGATGAAAGCTTATAAAATCGTTGAAGAGTTATTGTTACATGGTGATATCAAAATCGATTACAACAATAAAAGTGTACAAAAATGTATAAGGAAAAATCCCGATTTATTCTTATCGGCAGCGTCATAATGAATACAAACTTAAATTGTATAATTAAAATTTTAATAATATTTATATTTTAAGTAATTTTTGTATTCGCAGTCCAATTGTTCTTACTCGTACAATTTATAATAAAGAAAGTATATGAAATAAATAGAGGAATTTATAAATTATAAAATTGTTTTAAAGTTAAATTACTAGACATGATTAATTAATAAGATTAAGGTTTCAGTTGACTAAAGGATCCGCTAAATGATCTACATATTGTGCTCATTACCTGTACGTGTTGATTACTCAAACTTGCGTCAAGTGATCAGTATGCAATAGTGACTCTCGGCCGGTATCCATCCAACATTTGGACTTAAGTAAGTAAATTACTACTTCGTATATCCGGTGTACCGGTATCAAATGAGCGTTTTTTTGGGAAAATAAAACACTAATTTTAAATGGGAAAGTAAAATTCATTTTATTCAAAATATTAGCCATTGCGTTCTACACATTTTGACCACCTTTCTGGCAATTTGTGGATACCACACAAATAGTATTGTTCGTCTTTTGAAGCAAACCAATCAGACACCCAATTTTCGACTTGTTTGTAGGAATCGAAGTGCTATTCATCCAATGCGTGTTCCATCGATGAAAACAAATGGCTTTGATTGTATCCTGAACCGGTTTTGCTTTGTGGGCAGGTGCATTGTCATGGAGCAAAATTACCTTACCGTCTCTACTGGCCCATTCTGGTCGTTTTTCGATCAATGCATGTTTCAAATAGATCATTTGTTGTCGGTAGTGATCAGCATTAATAGTTTCACCAGGTTTTAAGAGCTCGTGGTACCATACCTTTCTGAGTTATGGATGCCTAAAATAAATCCATTTTTCATCGCCAGTAACAATTCGATGCAAAACTGATTTTCATTCGTGTCTGGCAAGCAAAATTTCACAAGTGTTTTTCGGTTTTCCATCTGATTTTCATTCAATTCATGTGGCACCCATTTTCCACACATTTAGATCTTTCCCATAGCTTTTAAACGGTCCGAAATTGTTAGTTGTGCAACATTTAATATTTCTGCCATTTGCTTTTGATTCAAAGTGTCATCTTCATCCAATATTGTTTGGAATTTAGAGTCGTCAAATTTTTGGTGGTTTTCCACGTTCATTTTTTTTCACATCAAAATCTTTATCTCTGAACGCTTGAAACCATCTTTTGCATGTTGCTTCTGCTGATAGAGCAATTGCCTCGACAAACATTCGATGCGACTCTGCAGCACTTTCACTTCAAATGAAAACAAAAAATTAATTCGAAATATAACATTTTAATTCATGACGATATTTTGGTATTCGGTGACTTCAAGTTGTCCAACATTGATTCGTATGATTCAGCTGATGGTGGTTACTGTAGTGACTTCAACTTATCCTACATTAATTGGAATGGTTCTAGCTGACCGTGATTACTGTACGGGTTTTAATGTGTCATAGATACTGGAAAACAATTTTTAGATGATATTTCATCTGTAGGATTTGGTCAACGAAATTCTGTTAAAAATGAAATTGGATTTGGAGCTTATATCCTAACAATTTGTACTGTCTGAAGTCAATACACCTCAATATTCAACGAAAATGATTCTAATGATATTTTATAACGAATATCGTAATTACAATCTTAATGCATGCGGAAAACTTCCACTACACATTTACAGAACATAAAAAATTCCAAGCAACGTAAATAATCTCTCTGTGGAATGATTAATTATTTAAAATAAATAAAATCCAATTTAATAAAAATTTTTAGTTGAACTTATTAATCAAAGTATTGGACATAACTACAAGGCATTATGGAATGGCTGATCCCGTTACGTGTGTTCTTACTCGTACGATTGTTGTCTCTCATATAGCTTTTATTCTATACGTGGTCGTAACTCTGTTCAGAGGCAGGATTTCTCTTTTATATTTGACATTTTTAGAATGTCAATTTTATTGCTGTACAAAATTTTATCATAACAAGTTTTATGTTTCATATTTTGTATAACTTTTTCTAAATTGTTTTAAAATAAATAAAAAAATGAATAATTATAAAATGATTTTAAGCAATTCTGCTGCTGCTGTAGAAAAAGTTCAACGAAATTTAAATGATGAATTTCATAAAGATGAAGAAAAACAACTTAATTTATTAAATGATGAATTTCATAAAGCTATTACTAATAATAATATTGATGAAATGGAAAAATTATTAGACAATGGAGCCGATGTGAATAGCCTAAATCATGAAAATGAATCGGCATTGTTCGTGGCCATTAGCAACAATTTTTTTATTATATATTCCCATTTGATATTATTAAGTGACGTCGATTTAACTTTGGGCGAACAAGCTGAGCTAATACTACAATTGGTGTATAGAAAAAATAATCTAAATGTGTTTTCATTATTGCACTTTTATAAACCTGATATTTATTCGGTTGATCTTATAGATGGAACAATGTTACACTATTGTGCTCTATATAATAGTCATTGTATCTGCAAATATTTACTTAATAAAAAACATAAACTTGATGTAAATAAAAGAATAGAATATCGATCACATACGGCATTACAAGTTGCTTGTTTACAATCAAGTTATAAGGTTGCTCAATTACTTTGTGAACACAAAGATGTTGATGTGGATGCCGTCGATTCATTTGGTTGCTCAGCATTTTATATTGCATGTTCGGATGACAAAAATATTGAAATTGTACGATATTTTATACACAACATTGGAGCTGATTTAAATTTGAGAAATTCAAACAAAGAATCACCTTTTGTCAATGCTTGTGCGATGAAAGCTTATAAAATCGTTGAAGAGTTATTGTTACATGGTGATATCAAAATCGATTACAACAATAAAAGTGTACAAAAATGTATAAGGAAAAATCCCGATTTATTCTTATCGGCAGCGTCATAATGAATACAAACTTAAATTGTATAATTTAAATTTTAATAATATTTATATTTTAAGTAATTTTTGTATTCGCAGTCCAATTGTTCTTACTCGTACAATTTATAATAAAGAAAGTATATGAAATAAATAGAGGAATTTATAAATTATAAAATTGTTTTAAAGTTAAATTACTAGACATGATTAATTAATAAGATTAAGGTTTCAGTTGACTAAAGGATCCGCTAAATGATCTACATATTGTGCTCATTACCTGTACGTGTTGATTACTCAAACTTGCGTCAAGTGATCAGTATGCAATAGTGACTCTCGGCCGGTATCCATCCAACATTTGGACTTAAGTAAGTAAATTACTACTTCGACTATGTGCGTATATAGGTAGATAACAATTCACCACAATTGGACTAGTACAACGATGCTTCGAAATATAAATTATTAAATCGATTATTCTTATGACTCAATAGAACATTGTTTTTGTATTACTTACTTACTGGCATTAAAACTCAGGTGATGATTTAGCCTTCCCCAACACCCTTTTCCAACCAGACCTGTCAGACAATGTATTCCAACCATTCTGTTCTTTTACGGGACCAAATATGCCACGGAGTACCTTTCGTTAGAAAATCCGAAGTAATTGTTCCTGGTTCTGTGTCCGGCACCAAGCCTCCGACCCATACGATAATATTGGTCGTATTAATGTTGTATATAGCTTGCACTTATGATCTCGTTGTAATGTTTCCAATCGGAATTGTTTTTAATCTGTTTCAAGTTGCTACCCTGCGGCGAATTTCTTCTTCAATATCTTTTTCGACATTTATCAACAATCCTAAGTATACAAAACTATTGACTATTTTTAAAATTAAAATTGTGTTCTACAATATTAACAGTTTGATCTCGAATTCGTGATGAATTCGTTACCACCATATATTTTGTTTTGTCTGTATTCACTTTGAGACCTAGTCGCGATGCCTCCTTGTGTAACGATTCGAAAGCATCGTTGTCAGTTATCATCATATTCCGACCCATTATATCTATATCATCAGAATACGCCCGATGACCCGATTTTGTAAAAACCTGCCTTTACCAGCGTAATATTAAAAAGTAGTGTTGATAATGGTTCGCCTTGTCTTAATCCATAAACCGTTTCAACGTGATCAGATAATTTACCTCGGATTCGTACCAGTTACTTCACATTTTCCAACGTCATGGACACAAAATCTATCAGTTTTTTTGGAATATTAAACTCTTCCATAATTTTCCATAACTTTGACCTATTGACGCTATCCGATATGCCGCTTTGAAATCAACAAAAAAATGGTATGTATCATCATTGAATTCCGTACGCTCTTCCAAGTTCTGCCGTATACTAAATATTTGATCAGATGTCGATCGATCTGCGCAGAAACCACACTGGTATTCTCCGATAATTTCATTGGTGTATGGTATAGTATATTAGCAAATACCTTATAGGTAATGTTTAATAAAGTTATTCCTCTGTACTATTATCGTTGTTTCTGTTGAACTTTTCCATTTCAAAGTAAATCTTTCGTTCCAGTTCTCGTTTTTTTTTACGGATCAATTTACGCACGAAATCCCCTCTTTGAGCGATAGTCTTCCACAGTGGTTCGTGTAGTCCGCGGTAGAGTTTTCAGCCCGGATTCATTTTTTGCATCCCGAGCATTTCCACATTCATCATCAAACCACTCATTTCTTACTATCATCCCCTTTCCAATAACCTCTGTTGCGACACCTTCAACACATGATTTAATATCTTCCACATACTATTTATACTACTTTCCCGCTAGTAATCCTCCAAATCTTTAATAATTCTTTGTTCAATTGCATTGTTTTATCGCTGACTGTTCAAGTCTTTCAACTGCCCATTTCAACCCTACGTGTTGTGTATTATTACTGGAAAAATTCTGGCTCGTAGCACTATCCTAACTAGATAATGAGCTGAGTCAATATTTAAACTTACATGATCAATTTGATTAATTGTTCTACCATCTGGAGACCACCACGTCATCTTATGAATTTCTTTATGTAAAAGTATGTACCACTTTTGAAACTTGTAAAACTAATCATAAACTTGTCGTTGAGCCAAGTACAATAATTACCATATACAACAGTTTGTAAAAATTTAATATTTGCTGTTTGTTCCATTGTGTATTTTTAAGACGCAAGCATCTAAACTATTGACACTCATTGTCAGTTACATTTTCAATTTTTAATAATAGTCATTTTAATATTAATGACTACATGTGATAGAGAAGGAAGAATGCTTTTCTTGAAAGTAACTATGTATGAACTAACTGATGTTAAAGGTGCATAATTGTTTTGTGATTTTGAATAAAAAATATTGAACAGTATTTGCTGATGTTCAAGATCATCAAAAATTATGTTCATATGAATATGTTCTCTTGGTAAAAAACCATAAATCTTTGTTCATGTTAAACACGAAAATAATTTTTCATACATTTTTGACAGTCACCTACAAATTTTTCAATTAATTTCGAAGATGAGGAAAATGTTGCTATCAGTAGTGTTGCACACACGTCTTCTACTGGCCAGTTGAACCAACCATGTATCATCTAATTGAACTAATCAACAAGTAAAGAAATTCCAATTGTAATAAGTCCAAGAAAAAGAAAATTACAGTGGAAAAGTTGCAATAATTGATTTTGATAAAATTATTAAGGGAAAGAGTAACATAAAAAAAAAGGTATTTATAAGGAAAAATTATTATTTTGGTCGAGTTATTTTTCTATGAATTAACTTTTGGATTCATGGAAGGGCCAAACATTGTATAACACCAATGGAGGATTTAATGTACTGATGGACCATGCGTTACAAAGGGTCAGAAATTACGAAATATATTTCAAAGCGTAAATCATCAGATGGAGGCTTTGCAATAGTGACCGACCACGTGTTGCATCTGTGCACAGTGGCAGTACGGGTTACGGATGGGGACTAGAGTGGGAAGTTTTGTTGGGACTTCTGTGTACCTGCTGCACGACTCTTCAGAACCGCGGAGTGCAGAAACAATGGAGCGTAAGGTAAATGATGATTTTTAAGGATTCTAATATAACTGTTAACTGAATCTAACCATCTCGCATTAGGTCCTTCTCCCTTCTGGGACAATACTCAACAGTTTTTTTTTTTTTTTTGGCACATGTTTATCCTTCAATTGTGATATATGACCATCAGCCCATCTTAATCTATTGATTTTAATGATATTGACAACATTTGGTTAACCTATATATCTTCATGTTGATCTTCCAAATATTTCGTTCTTTGAGCGACCAAATATGTCACGAAGCATCCTTTGAAGCATCCAAGAATACGAAAACTATTAATAAATTAATAAAAAAATTATTTTCTTCAACCAATTTGACCTTAAATTCCTAGTGTATTCGTTGCCAATCCAATAGTTTGATTTGTCCAATACACGTTAGGAACTAGAACCGATGCCTATGTTAACGCATATTTGAGTGATCCACCAGGTTAATTTACTTGTTAAGTGCCGCGATTATTGACCAATTATATTGCAGTGCGTAAGCCGGTCTTACGGTTCAACAGTTTCCTAGACATCTGAAAACATATTCTTATTATAATCAATGCAATATTAACTTTAAAACAATTTTAAAATTTATAATTTCACTTTTTATTTCATATACTTTCTTGGTTATAAATTGTACGTATTCTTACGAGTAAGAATAATTGACCAGCGAAGACAAAGGTAACTTAAAATATAAATATAATTAAACTTATAATTATACAATTTAAGTTTGTTTTCAACATAAAAATTTTTATTAATCGGAAAAAAAAAATTAAATGAAATGTTTCATTTATTTGCAGGAATGGGTTTATCATTTTTCATCTGCATCCAAATCATCTTCATCATCTTCTGACAGATCTGAAAATGAGAATAAATCAGGTTTTGTCTTTACACATTTTTGTATACTCTTGTTATCGTAATCGATTTCGATATCACCAAATAACAATAATTCTTCAACGATTTTATAAGCTTTCATCGCACAAGCATTGACAAAAGGTGTTTCATTGTTTGAATTTCTCAAATTTATGTTAACTGATTTTTTTAATATTAAATATCGCATAATATCAATATTTTTGTCATTCGAACATGCAATATAAAATGCTGAGCAACCAAATGAATCGACGGCATCCACATCAACATCTTTGTGTTCACAAAGTAATTGAACAATTTTAAAACTTGAATGTAAACAAGCAACTTGTAATGCCGTAAGTGATCGATATTCTAGTCTTTTATTTACATCAACTGTAAGTTTTTTATTAAGTAAATATTTGCAAATACTATGGCTATTATATTGAGCACAATAGTGTAACATTGTTCCGCCTTGGCCATCAACCGAAAAAATATCAGGTCTATATAAGTGCAATAATGAAAACATATTTAGATTATTTTTTCTACACACCAATTGTAGTAAAATCACAGCTTGTCCGTTCAAAGTTAAATCGACGTCACTTAATAATATCAAATGAGAATATATTTTAAAAAAATGATTGTTAATGGCAACGAACAATGCCGATTCATTTTTAAGATTTAGGCTATTCACATCGGCTCCATTGTCTAATAATTTTTCCATTTCACCAATATTATTATTAGCAATAGATTTATGAAATTCATCATTTAATAAATCAATTTGACTTTCTGCATCGTCATGCAATTCATTATCATCAGCAAGTGCAGCAGCAGAAAGCATTTTATAATTATTAATTTTTTTTTAAAAAAAGTTATACAGAAATTGAAGAAAAAACTTGATATAATAAAATTTATGTGGCAATAAAATTGACAATCTAAATGTGTCAAATATAAAAGAGAAATTCAACCTACGGAGACTGTTATTTTATTTACAACGCGCGAACCTTGTAGTAATTTGCATAATATCATGAACTTAATTATTCTTTTTTAGCTTATTTACTACCAACTCTACATCATTTCTGTTCACATCGTCAACGCGAATGATACACTACCCGACCTTGATGGGTAGTGTATCATTCGCGTCGACTGATATTCACATCGAATTATGTAATTCGCTTAGTACCAATTCCGTGCAATGTGAAACGTATATGTATTAAAATATGGTTACTATTACTGGATTTTATTCTACTGTACGTTACAGTTCATTACAGTCCAGTACAGCCAACACATTTTATTCTACTTTGCTCTGCACAGTTTTTTCGGGGTAACCGTTTTTTTCTTATCGAAATATTGTACTGCGTCTGTACGGTACGGTACTGAATAATTGTTATCCTTTTCACATCACACACATTTGGTACTACGCGAAGTACATAATTCGGTCAAAAGTGTCGTTGTGTCAAAAATTATCTTTATCTGCCATTTTAATACAATTATAACCTAAACTCAAATGTCAGTTTTCTAACATAGATATGTGTAACGCATTTTATAACCTCAATTTTACTTAATTTTATCATAAATATTGTTATTTTTTAATTGAAACGCACACCAACAGAACAGTTTTACTACGCCAGTGCACACCGTTTTATTTTTGTCATATTCGTTGTGTACTGGTGATGTACGGTACAGTTTAGAATAAAATCCATTTTGTTATATACCATTGTGTGGACATCGCGTATTCATGTTCTGTAGGCAAATTATAAAATGCACACGCTTTTAAAAAATTATTGATTGATTGATGGTGCGAAAATTAATTTTTATTATTCCAGTCATTTTTTTATGGAAAAAAATAAATTTATATTTCAAAATAATTTAATTAATTTATTTATGGAAGCAAATAAAATGCACACATTTTCACATTTTCACACATGTCAATTGTGTGAATTTCGAATTAATTCGAAATCAAATTGTGTACATTTGCGTAATTTTAATGTCCACACCATTTTAATATTATATGGTGACTGTATAAAAATGGTGTGGAAATCACACTTACCTAAGGTGGGTGAGGTATCCCGATTCTTATAAAATTTTAGTAAATATTAAAATAGAAAACTGGTTAAATTTTTTTAATTCATTTGGAAGGGGGTACCCAGTCACCTGAAAAAGTAAGAAACATAACATTTTATGAAGATCTATTGCTATTGAACCAGAAGTGTCACAATTATTTGAAATTGGAAATGAAAGCTATTGAAATTTAGTTTCACAATCGTGACAATTATTTTTAAAAATGAATTAGATTTGGTCACAGGGTGTATCAAAAGTTACGAATTTTAAAAAATTGTGTAAAAAAATTGTGAATTTATGCATATAACTTTATCAGGAGCAAGTTTTTTAAAAATTTACTATAAATAAAGCCGATCGAGTAATTCTTCACCTTTAATTTGAGGTACAACTTTTTAATATAGGATAACCAGTTAAAAAGTTATGCATACTTTTATGACAGGATGTTTCATTCAAATATTGGTTATTATTTTAAAATAATATTACTTTCATTTTTATGATTGCATCTAAAGCACTTTGGTTGCAGGAATTGAACAGTCAAAAGACCCAATGAAAATCAATCTAGAATATGATGAAACTGATAGGGTTCAAAGAACGAAATTTGGTAACAGTGAACTGGAAACAATTAACAAAGAACTAAAAGACAAACTTAGTAAACTAGAAATAATCACAACTCAACTGCATAAAAAAGTAACACTACTGAAAAAAGAGTACACAGAACTAAGGTTGGCTTTACAGAAAAAAAGAAGAGACCCCTACAAATACAGGAATACACGAAATACAATACTGTACAGATGAGGATGAACTAGGGAAAGAAACGGTTTGAAAAAAAAAAAGAACCAAATAAGAAAAGTAAAGCGGTGATCTCTCCAAAGTTGAAGTAGGTAAAATTAGTAAATTACCTAAACCTGGTGGGCCACAGTCAAATATTAATAAAACAATAATATAGGATGAGTCAAAAATTCACAAGAAAATATGAAGCAACACAAATATAGAAGTCTGATAAAATTTTTGAATGCATCAAAACTTCAATGGCATACTTATGAGAATAAAAAAAATAGTCCCATAAGAGCCATGGCTAGGAACTTACACCAATCTTGCAATACGGAGGACATCAAAAATGAATTATTAAACAGGTGTTATAAGATTGTTGAAGTAACAAATAAAATATAAAAATGTATAAAGGATGACAAAGAAATTGTAATCAATTTGCCATTTTTCATTCTAACTTTTCAAAATGGTGAATAAATTAATAAAATTTTTAAAATACAGTACATCCAACACGTGAAAATTAAAATAGAAGAAATCCGAAGCAATAAACTGATCCCACAGTGTAAAAACTGTCAACGCCATGGACATACTTAAAAAAATACTGCCAGAGAGTACCAAATTGTGTTAAATGCGTTGGAAATCATCTAACAGCAGAATGTATCAAACCAAGAAGTATGCCAGCGAAGTGTTCAAACTGCAGTGAAGCATATCCTGCTAACTATAGGATTTGCTTAGTAGCTAAGGAGCTACAGAATAGAAGGAACAACTTAACAAAAACAAAAAAAGCTGAAAATAAACAGCAGGATATTACCATTCATCAAAGTTAATAATATGGTAAACAAAGATATGCGCAGGTAGGACAATAAAAATGAGCCAACCTCAGTGATTAAAGAAGATAATCTACAAAGCATAACGCAGATGATTCAGAACATCCTAAATAAAATGAACTATATATCACTAAGAGTAATCAAACTGGAAGCAAAATCCTTAAGAGAAGTAGTTCAGAGAAACATTAATGGATCAAACTAATTTGCGTATAGTCACGTGGAATGCTAACGGAATAAAAAATAAAAACCAAGTTCTGGAAGTATTCTTAAGTACTGAAAACATAGACTTGTGCCTTCTCACCGAAACACATCTGAATAATCAAACTAGTATAAAAATAAGGGGCTACAAAATGTACCCAGCAATTCATCATCATAACCAAGCAAAAGTGGGAAGCGCTATTATTTTAAAATAAAACATTGATCAGTATGAAGAACGATAATTAAGGCTCGAGGAAATACAACTTACAGTTATTTGCATTAATTGCATTAAACAAAAATTACCAATTACGATAGTGCCCACCTAACCTAAAGTACCCAGATTATGGAAAAATCTTACAACATTTGGGAGACAGATTCATAGCTGGAGTAGATTTCAACGTTAATCGGCCAATTGAAAAGTCTCCGGTCTGACACACAAATGGCAGTGCTAGTATTAAATCCATATGATTTTTAGTTAGTACCAACCTTCAAACGATACGTGTCTAAAATTTGACAGCAGTCCGACCATTAGTTTGTGAGATATTGCGTTGTGAGCGTGTAGCTACTTTTGTTATTTGAAAAAAGATGGAAAAAAAAGAATTTCGTGTGCTGATAAAATATTGCTTTTTGAAGGGAAAAAATACAGTTGAAGCAAAATCTTGGCTTGATGAAGAGTTTCCGGGGTCTGCACCAGGAAAATCAACCATCATTGATTGGTATGCTAAGTTTAAACGTGGTGAAATGAGCACCGAAGACGGCGAACGCAGTGGACCCCCAAAAGAGGCTGTCACCGACGAACGCATCAAAATAAGTTCACAAAATAATTTTGAATGACCGTAAAGTGAAGTTTATCGAGATTGTAGACATTGTGAAGATAACATCTGAACGTGTATATCATATCATTCACGAATATTTGTACATGAGAAAGCTGTGTGCAAAATGGGTGCCGCGCGAGCTCACAATCGATCAAAAGCAACAACGTGTTAATGATTCTGAGCAGTGTTTGAAGCTGTTCAAGCACAATAAACTTGAATTTTTGCGTCGATATGTGACAATGGATGAAATATGGATCCGTCATTTCACTCCGGAGTCCAATCGACAGTCAGCTGAGTGGACTGCACACGATCCAAAGGGAGGAAAAACACAACAGTCAGCTGCCAAGGTTATGGCATCAGTATTCTGGGATGCGCATGGTATAATATTCATTGATTACCTCCAAAAGGGCCAGTCCATCAACAGCGATTATTATACAGCGTTATTGGATCGTTTAAAGGATGAAATCGTTAAAAAACGGCCCCATTTGAAGAAGAAAAAAGTGCTGTTTCATCAAGACAATGCACCGTGTCACAAATCAATGAAAACAATGGCAAAATTGCATGAATTGGGCTTCGAATTGTTTTCGCCATCCACCGTATTCGCCACATCTGGCCCCCAGCGACTTTTTCCTGTTCTCAGATCTCAAAAGAATGCTCGCTGGAAAGAAATTTAGCGCCAATGAAGAAGTAATCGCCGAAACTGAGACCTATTTTGAAGCAAAAGACAAATCGTACTACAAAAATGGTATCGAAAAGTTGGAAGATCGCTATAATCGCTGTATCGTCCTCGAAGGCAATAATAAAATCAAATTTTGCCAAAAAAATGTGTTTTACTATGGTAGACCGGGGACTTTTCAATTGGCCTGTTATACACACCGATTGGGGCTCGAGTGCTACTACATTAGAGGGAAAAGAACTTGGATGAGCAACTAAAAAAGCATTTCCACACAATAGGTAAACCAACATATTGGAAGTAATCATGATCCAGAAAAAAGGAAAACCAGCAAATAAATTTAAATCTTACATGCCTCATTATCTTTACTGCCGATAATTTCAAAAGTATTCGAAAAACTGCTAATAACAAGCATAAAGCCTATTATAGAAAGAAAGAAATAAATTCAAGCGCATCAATTTTTTTATTTAGACAAAAGCATTCCATGATCATAGATCAAGTACGTCTTATGCAGATGTTATAGAAAAGGTGTTGGAGGAAAAGCAAATATGCACAACAGTATTCCACGATGTAGCTCGCAGGCTATCGATAAGGTTTGGCATGAAGATCTGTTATACAAGCTGAAAAAAATGTTTACAAACTGTCAATTCCGAATGAAATTATTGATATACAACCAGACATTAAAAGCAATCTGGACATATGGTACTGTGGTCAACTGTGGCGATGTGCCGAACAAAGCAACGTTAAGAAAATTAAGATGTTTCAGAACAAGATACTTAGAGGCATAGTCAACGCTCCGTGGTATGAACGTAATGACAATCTATTGTATTTATGGAATAAACGATTGTGTATCTTTGAAAAATGTGATGTCGGTCACAGACATTAATAATGTCCTATTGAGAGATAAGAATAATCGATTTAATAAATTATATTTCCAAGCATTATTGTACTAGATCTATTGCTGTGAATTGTTATCTATACAGGGTGTCCCAATTTTCGACGGCAATACGAAAACACTATATTCTCTGGGTCATTTTGCGTCGAAAATATCATATAACATTTTGGCCGATTCGACTTCGGTACGAAGTTACACGCAAATAACCAAATTTTCAATCAGACCATGTTTTGCACTCTACTGGGATCAATATCTCAATAACTAATTAACCAATTTTAAATTTTTGATACACAATTAGCATTAGCATATCGAGATCTTTAATTTGTCGTTAAGTTAAGGCAATTCGGGTATGTGGTGGTCATCCAGATACTTACAGGAATGTTGACAATGAGCTGAACGCCATTTTACTTTTTGAAAGTTTGTTCAAGAATAAGTCGAAAAATCATGATGAAAAATTTTTTTCGGTATAATTTTAAAAACTTGCCACATTCATAAGCTTTCGTTTAAGCTATAACATTACGATAGGTCTCAACTGGTTCCAAAGATATACACAAATAACTACAACGATGTAGGCATAAAATTGATTTTCGCTATGGAAAAATTTTATCTTTTTTTGGTTTTATCCAGAACCAACTTGAGATATTAAGATATTGATTGAAAATTTGGTTATTTGCGTGTAACTTCGTACCGAAGTCGAATCGGCCAAAATGTTATATGATATTTTCGAGGCAAAATGACCCAGACAATCTAGTGTTTTCGTATTGCCGTCGAAAATTGGGACACCCTGTATATTCACACATACGAAGTAATAATTTACTAACTTAACTGGAAATGTTGGATGGATACCGACCGTTGCAGACTGATCACTTGACGCATGTTTGAGAAATTGTGCGAGGTAAACCGTTTTTACAGTTCGGCTGATTCTTAATCATCTGAAAATTCCTAATCCAGTATTACTTATTGACACACAATATTAACTATAATACAATTTTAAAATTTATAATTTCCTCTATTTATTTCATATACTTTCTATATTATAAATTGTACAACTAAGAACAATTGGACTGCGCATACAAAAATCACTTAAAATATAAATTTTATTAAAATTATAATTTTGCTATTGAAATCTTAACGTAACACAGAATTTTAATAAAACATAATGACTAGTATTCTGCCTAAATCTGTTATTCCGTTACAAAAATTATTTCTAAAATCCGAAACATTTTACAGCTATTTTATAACTGTTTATTTTTTATTATTAAGCTATTTTGTGTTCTTGTTTGTTAAAAATGTTTATAAGAAATTTTTTTTTTTCATTTTTTTCTAAAAATTTTACATAGAAAAATGAAATCTTTTATGAAATGTCAAAATAAAAGATTTTATAAACTACAAAATAACAGAATTTTTGAATAATCTTTTATTTTTCCAGTTTCCACTGTACAGTTTTGTGTACTGAATTGACAGTTAAAAGATGATGTCATAAAATATTTTTCGTAAAACAATAACAGATTCGGCAGAATTCGAGCCAATATTTTATAATTTTTTATTACAATTAAATGTCCTATTTATTTGTACAAATATTTTCGTCCTTAGTAGGTTTCCTACAAAAAGTCATAATAACATTCTGACTGAAGCCACCATGGGAATAAATTAGGGTTTGAAATTATAAATTTTTGTACTATTTTATTAGTTTTATCGATAATAATATGGTCATATAACAATAACTCTTGACTAATTTTATAAGCTTTCATCGCACAAGCATTAACAAAAGGTGATTCATTGTTTAAATTTCTCAAATTTAAATCAACTCCAATGTTGTGTATAAAATATCGTACAATTTCAATATTTTTGTCATCCGAACATGCAATATAAAATGCTGAACAACCAAATGAATCGACGGCATCCACATCAATATCTTTGTGTTCACAAAGTAATTGAACAACGTTAAAACTTGAATGTAAACAAGCAACTTGTAATGCCGTAAGTGATCGATATTCTAGTCTTTTATTTACATCGACTGTATGTTTTTTATTAAGTAAATATTTGCAAATGCTATGGCTATTATATTGAGCACAATAGTGTAACATTGTTCCGCCTTTGCCATCAACCGAATAAATATCAGGTTTATATAAGTGCAATATTGTGAAAGCATTCAGATTATTTTGTTTACATGCCAATTGTAGTAAAATCACAGCTTGTCCTTTCAAAGATAAATCGACGTCACTTAATAATATCAAATGAGCATATATTTTAAAAAAATTGTTTCTAATGGCCACAAACAATGCCGATTCATTTTCATGATTTAGGCTATTCACATCGGCTCCATTGTCTAATAATTTTTCCATTTCATCAATATTATTATTAGCAATAGCTTTATGAAATTCATCATTTAATAAATTAAGTTGTTTTTCTTCATCTTTATGAAATTCATCATTTAAATTACGTTGAACTTTTTCTACAGCAGAAGCAGCAGAATTGTTTGAAATCATTTTATAATTATTAATTTATTTTAAAACAATTTAGAAAAAGTTAAACCGAAAATGAAAAGAAAAAAATATTTATATTAAAATTTTTGTGGCAAAGAAAAATTTGCAATATGAGGTGTACCGCTATGAAGTGAGCGTCAAGATACAAATGTTTCCTCGGGCCTTAAATTTTTGTTTGTTTGGTTACTATGACATCTATCAAACATATTTATGCAAACATCAAGCCATTGTACTAACAACATCATACTTTTTCATCGTGTTAAAAATTTCGAATTTTGTACCAGAAAATGATGATTTGCGGAAAGCATTAAATTTTTGTTTTCATTTGAAGAAAAGTGTGCTGCAGACTCGCATCGAAGAAGAGGCAACATGCAAAAGACGGTTTCAACGGTTCAGAGATAATGATTTTTATGTGAGAAATAATGAACGTGGAAGGCCACCACTGGGTCACTTTGGCTGAGCAGCACTTCGATTCGGATACGAAGAAGTCGAAAATTGCGTGTATGATTGGTTTGCTTCGACGAGACGAACAATTCTATTGGCGTCGTTTTCACAAATAGCCAGAAAGGTGGTCAAAATGTATAGAAAGCAATGACCAATATTTTGAGAATAAAATATGTTTTACTTTCCCATTTAAAAAATTAGTGTTTTATTTTCACTTGATACCGGTACACCTGGTATATCGAAAAGTGTCAAATAATTAAGAGCGAAATGTGTTTTGAGTTAGAATGTAAATGATTATGTTTATATCTGACAATAAAATGCGAATAGTAAATGGAAGTAAGGGATACCTGGAAGATAAATATATTAACATAAGTGTTTTATTCTACCGATCCAAATACCAAATACCAATATTGAGAATGTATTGTAATATTAAGAGGCAACATAAAATTTTATTACACTTGAACAATAAAGTTTCATCAAAGACTTTAATAAATAAAATAAATTAGTGCATTTGAGTGAATTTATAGCCAAAACGCTTTGGTAAGCAGAGAATGCTTTGTGTTTGGTGGGATCAGAAAGGTGTGGTGTACCACGAGCTTCTAAAATCTGGTGAAACTGTTAATGCTGATCGCTACCGACAACAAATGATCAGTTTGAACCGTGCTTTGCTGCAAAAACGACAAGAATATCAAAAGAGACAACACAAGGTAATTTTCCTACATGACAATGCACCAACACACAAAGCAATACCGGTCCAGGAAACGTTAGAGGCGCTTAACTGGAAAGTTTTATCGTATGCGGCTTATTCACCAAACTTGGCTCCTTCAGACCAGCATTTGTTTTCATCGATGGGCCACGTCCTTAATGACCAGCACTTCAAAACGTCTGTAGAACTCTAAAAATGGGTCTCTGACTAGTTTTCATCAAAGGAACAACAATTTTTTTGGCGTGTTATCCACAAATTGCCTGAAAGGTGGACAAAATGTGTAACTAGTGATGGAAAATATTTTGAATAAACAATTTTTGGGTTTTCTCCCACAAAAAATATGTTTTTTAATTTTAAAAAACGGCGGACATTAACCGGTACACCTGATATGTTTATAAACTATCTCCCTCTGGCTCGAGCTTATCTGCCCATATAAATTACATAGCTTGCCCGAACTAAGTTGTCAACGTAGCCTAGGTATGTAGCCCAAGCCACATAGTTAACTGGAGCTATCGAACGTCAAATAATACGTGTGCGCATAAACGTAACCACTTTCTTTGTGGTATGTTTTGTTTTGGTACTACATATACTTAGTTCACGTGGTACAGGTTAGTGGATATTGAAAAACACATTCTTATATGAATGTTCACGAGGTGGAAGTAAATTACTGTCTACTCTCAAGTGAATCAAAATTTATGAACAAATCACCTTTATTATTTTAATGTAATTTAAATATTATACAATATTTGAAAATATAAAACAAATTAAATTAAATTATTAATTAAATTCAGATTGATTATTTTCCTTAATCAATCTTTAAATTATGTTTTAGTTTTTAAATATTATATTGATCTCTATGAATAGTTAATTGTATTATATGATTAAATAAAAAACGCAATTTTTAATTGAAAGAATAAATATACACAAAATTTCAAGTTAACTACGCTACGTTAACTGTTCACTCTGTGCGTACTAGCGCACATCCAAAACACTGCGAACTCAATAATTCAAACGTAGTACATAATCCGCAACGATACAGTGTTTTTTCAGTGTTCATCTGATGAATTATGAAATACACTACACTATACTATTCCACCATGTGAACAAGGTAATGAAGTACATAATTCAATCACTATACTCTCATTTCGGTAAAATATTCATCATTGCGGCATTGACGATTTACAGCTGGTAGTAAAGGCAGTAACATTGTGCATTCTTTTCCTTCTACAATATATAAGGTGAGTTTATGTGCACAAGTTTTTATTCGACCAGACAGAAAAAAAAACCGAGGAAATGTGTACACATAATTGACTGCAAAATACCATTTTGGGCGTACTAAAATATCGACAAAAAGAAGTTAGTTTTTGTTTGTTGACTATTTGAGTCGGTTTTTTTTTACACACATAAATGCCAAAAAAAAAAAAAAATCGCAAATTTTGTTGACTAAAACATAACCTTCAAATTTTCTTAAATAGGTGACACTTATTATTGCCGTTTTTATACATTAATAAAATACAATAATCTGATAAAATAATAAAATAATTATAATTAAAAAAATGAAGGTTATGTTTTCGTTGACTAAACCTAAATGCCGAACAATTTTTGTGTAAAAAATAATTTCGACCACATAATTAGCGTCCACTTTTTGTACAATCAAAAAGTCGTTAAATTTATCGGCAATTTTTAAAAAGTTGTCCATTTACGATTAGTTAACAAATTATTTAAAATGGATTCCTTATCGTTTTTTATTAATTGTTATTTCTTATTATTGTTCAAGTGCAGTGTATCTCATATTAATAATTAAAATGATATGAATTTTGTCTTTCAAAGTATTCACTATTTATGTCATTATAAGCAAATGAAAATTGCACAAAGATGAACTAGTGAACATTCGAAATTAAGAAATAGGCGTTTCGAAAGGAATTCGTACCTTATAGACATTCAGAACAGTCACTATAATGTGAAAGATTAAAATAAATACAATCTTCAAAATATTTTTTAGACGCATAAAGCTTTAGTCGACGAAAACAAAACCTTAATATTTTGTACCACTTAAGGCCAAAACATACTGCCGTGAGTGACGGACCGTTTTTTACTACCGCAAAATATGATAACATACTGCCGTGAACAATGGGACGTTTTTTGACATTTAATTCTTATAAATTGTCAAAAAACTTCTTGAAAATAAATTTTTTTTTATTGCTTTCCATTTTACCGCAAGTCAACAAAAGAAAATAGACAAGAACCGGCCGAGCCGTCCACCAGTATGTTTCAGATATACAAAATGCTTTGTTGTATATATTAATATTTGATATTCTGATAAAATATTAACAATAAATTCCAAAATTTGAGTAAAATATAACAATAAAGAAGTGTTTACACAGAATTACTAAGGTAAAACGACCACAAAGCGATGAAGCCAAGGTACACACAATTTCTGACAGAAAGTGATCAACAATTTCATACGTATATGCCAAGACCGGAAAGAAGTTTCAGGTTGTCATAATTTAAATAAGCAACCCAATGGGTCACAAAATAATTAAAATACACAACATAAAACAACACAATATTGCCAAACCAGTGTTCTATGTAGATCTAAAATCAACCGTAAATATCAAAGAAATATAAAATCACTTTGCATTGCTAAACACAACAACACACAAGTTGTGGCTCCAAATTCAAAAATGAACTCGTGCACGTTCTAAAATATTTTTGCTTTCAACAATCCAGTTGTGTTAAATCCGTTAGAGACCATCCTACACCAAAGATTGTCAAAGAAAAACGAAAGACGATAACATTAAATGTGTTCTTTGTTTTGGAAACCATACCGCTAACCATACAATGGACGCAATTATTACAAAGAAATGCAGAAAAAGAAATTACTGGATAAACGAAAAATAAAGTTTTTTGAAAAATATGTCGGAAACAAACAGGCAAATCGGTAAATTTGTTATACAAATACGCAAAAGTCAATTAACAACACTCAATGTACCACGAAACATTCTGCATACGAAGGTGTTGAGTGACATCGATATGCCACAACCACAACTAAAGGCGCGTCATTTTATCAAGAGCTAATTTCAGCAACCACAAATAATTTAGAAATCATCAAATGATATGTCAGAACTGGAGCAAATGATGAAAACTGATATAAATTTCTTAAGATAGCAGTATGGAATGTGCAACGCCTTAGCAAATTTCGCCCAAGATATAAATCCATTCAGTACTTCAAAAATCCACATTTAGTACTTGAAAAATCCACATTCAAAATTGGTTCAAAAAGCTCACTTAAAATTTCTCTCTCATAAAATTAATGGATCTTTCGTTAAATATTAATCATTCAGTTTGACATTAATTAAATTGATTGCAAATTATGATTTGTTTTCATAAAGTAAAAAGAAATGATCCAAAAATATAAATAATCAATAAATTCATTAATAATCAATTCGAATAATTAAATGCATTTTATTATCAATAATAAAATAAAGAAGTGATGAAAGAACCGAGAACGGTGTAAGAATTTCAGAGGTCGTTGACCCATCATTGAACTCAATTTGCCAACAAAGTTAAGTATTATCATTCATAAAAGAAAGATCTATTGTGTAGTTTCCACATATGCGTACGCTTACATTTAGAATATGTCGAATATTCACGCATAAAATAGTGCCCAGACGAGATTCTCCCGACAAGGAACATTCAGCACAAATAACATATGTAACAACACGTATTTTATGTGCAGTGCTCCCGATAGCATTCCAACAACCAAACTTATTTTATTCCTGGCAAAACACAGCAACATATCAGTATCTTCCCTATTTCGACCACAAGCTACATTTTTGGCCTGTCGACCTTTTTGAGAAGGCCTAAAAACACTCAAAAAGCACATTATGAACATTCATTGTCATACACTTCTTTTAATAAAAGAATAGTTTCAGTAGCCGTTTTTCTAAGTTTCATATGAAATTACACCACAATTCGTTGCTCTATTAAAGCACTAATCATTTTTCCGGCCATACAAACCAACATATTTCATACAAATGAAGGCCACGGCCAGTGTAATATGTTTACAAGAAAGAGAATGCTACATGCTGCACAGATTCTGTAAAAGTATTAACCTCGTTGTTAGCCACCCCTTACTTACTTATTTATTAACAAAATACAATATCTTTGTTTATTTATTGGTATACCTTTTGCCTGCGACTCAGTTTTTGAAGTTAGAAGACACTATTTTTGACATCTTCATAAGAACAAGTAGGAACAAGTAATAATCGGTTGAAACAATGTGCGGTGAATATATTGTGTGGCAGCGTTTACTATCCATTTGATCGTTTGAGCGGTTTTACAAAATGTGGTCGTGCGTTGTCATGCTGCAGAATTACTTTGTCTCGTGACTTTTCTCAAATAGCGGGTGTTGTTCCTTCGATACTTTCGGCTAACTTGCATTAAATATATTCGATAGTGATCTGCAGTGATGGTTTCATTGAGTTTTAAGAGCACATATTACACTACACCCAGTTGATCCCACCAAATACAGAGTATGAGTTTGGAATGGATATTGAAACATTGTCGGGCTTACCCCACGCTTCGGGTTATCGTAGTGTATCACTTTTTATCATCAGTCACGATTAGATGTGAAAAACATTTGTTCACAAGCCGAAAACATCGTTCAACGTCTCTCGACTTAATTTCCTTCGGCTTCCAATTTCCTAGTTTTTGAATCATACCTAATGCTTTTAAATGATCTGTAAGTTCATTTTGCCTCTGACATGAGTCTTCTTTATCGAGTAATAAAATCCAATTGTTCCTCTTCTTCATGTAACTATTTTTACATTTTAAAATTTTCGGCTAACTTATAGCTAATTTTAACAGTGCAAGGTCTGGACTATATGGTGGATGTGACAAAACTTCATAACCAAACTCCAATAAAACAATGATGTGTGTGGCCTAGTTTTGCTATGGTGAAACACATCATCTTTTCGTTATGCTAATTCTGGTTACTTTTCTTGAATTGATCGTTTGGTGGCGTGGTAAAAGTTCAATATTGTTGTATGTGATGCATCTGCGCTGTGACGATCTGCATCAATTATTGCTTTGACCTGGACGGCCTGAACGAAATGCATCTTTGAGTGACAGATTTCCAAAACGAAATTTTGCAAATCATTTTTGACACAGTCGTTCTTTTGAATCGATTTGCACATTCAACAAGAGAATCAAATCAAACTATTTGACATCTGTGATTGGAATGCTTTTGAGAACTGTGGTCGTCGCCTTTTGAATGCTTTCAACTGATGCAAAATCCTTTCATAGCCAAATGAAGTTTTGGGAATAGAAAATAGTCATAAGTAGTTAAATCTGGCGAATCTGGGGAATGCTGAATCAAAAAAATGTTGCGTTTATTAAAAAAATCAATGATTATTGTTGAACAATGTGCTGGTGCAATAACATGCAGTTACCTCCAACTGCCCGGTTCTGGATGTTTTTGATGTTTGAACTTTTACGAAATCTCGTATTTTTTAATGTTTTCTTCAAAAATCACTTCACATGGTCGAGACCTGAATGTTCATCATCATTCATTAATATCTTCTCTGCCATCTTTGAACTCTACTCAAAAACTTGTGTTTTGAATAACCAAATATCATATCATATGCGATTTTAAGCATTTGAAGCGTTTAATATTTAATCTTTGTTCATTATACATTTTTCTATAGAAACTCAATAACCTAGTGTAGAAATCTACGAAATTATGGGAAATTAAATGGAAGACAAAACCGATAACAATAGACCAAAATTTGAAATATTAATGTTCATACATTTTTCGAGAACTGTAACTTTATGTGTCATGAAATTATGACAGTTTGTAAAATTCGTCAACCGAACATAATCACAAAGAAACACAGAGATAGTGTTACGTGTACTATGGTTTACTATAGCTAATCCGGTTTATTATGGGACAGAGGGTGTAATTGCTTACATTTGTAATGTCAACAACCTTTTTGGACTTTTGCTCTGATATAAACAAAGATATTATGAGTTTTTATATCAATTTCAATCTAATTTTTACTACTAAAAAAATTATCAAAACATAAACCAGAAAATTAAAGCTTTATTTCCTGATTCTATCTTATCTGAT
This sequence comes from Bibio marci, assembly GCA_910594885.2. Classification (NCBI taxonomy): domain Eukaryota; kingdom Metazoa; phylum Arthropoda; class Insecta; order Diptera; family Bibionidae; genus Bibio; species Bibio marci. The sequence continues at coordinate 11,913,738 of OU343119.1, read as the reverse complement.
TCGATAGTTAATTGAAAAAGATTCTGTTTTTAATTTTGGATCGAAATATGCGGTCTTAGTTTTATGCGATACCTATCCCACAGCAAATAATTTTAACCAGTTTCCATGTTTCATTCATATATCAAGGTGGTGTCAAATTACAAGGTAACACTATGGTACTCAATTATGCAACAGAAATTTTGAGTGTATTTTGCCAAATTGTGTTACACGGGCAGCCCTTTTTCCATATATTTACACACATAATATTTACGATAAAAATAATTTATTGGATTTAATTTGATTGTTTTGCTTGGCGTCTTAAATGAAAACATAACTTCTTTTTTACAAACAACACAATAATTAATCATTATTAATTTCACAATTTTTCTTATTAATATAAAATACATACTTAAAATGGTTATTTCTAAAAATTTTAAATACAATTTTTCAATTTTTTTGTTACTATTTAAATATAAATTTAATTAACGGCATATTATTCTAATTGAGGTCTTGGGGTTTGTGGAAATGTGAAGAATAAATCAAATCTTTCCATCATACATTGTTGTACCGCAGCAGCATTTACGTTTATAAATAATTTATGCGTATGCTTCAATAACTCTTCAACAATTTTATATGCTTTTGATTTACAGGCTATGCAAAATGCTGAATATTTTGCTTTACTTAACGAATTTATTGCAACGCCACTATTTTCTCGGATAAGATACCGGACAATTTCAATATTTTTGTCAGAAAAACATGCATAATGGAATGGTGTGTATCCTGTAAAATTGCATGCATTTAAATTAATATTCTTATGTGCACAAAGTAATTTAACAACATCTAAATGTGCATTAACACAAGCCAAATGCAATGCAGTCCATTTAAGATTATTTGTCATTTTATTTATATCAACTGGGTGATTCCTATCTAGTAAATATTTACAAATACGAGGGCTATTAAATTCAGCACAATAATGAAAAATTGTTCCGCCCTCTTCATCATACAAATAAATATCAGTTTTATATAAGTGCAATAATATGAAAGCATTTAAATTATCTTGATGACATGCCAATTGTAACAAAATCATAGCTTGTTGGTTCAACTTTAAATCAACATCGTGTAATAATATCAAATGAGTATAAATTTTGATAGAGTTGTTGCTAATGGCCACGAATAATGCCGATTCATTGTTATTATTTAAGCTATTCACATCGGCTCCAGCGTTTATTAATTTATCCATTTCATCAATATTATTATTAGCAACAGCTTCATGAAATACAAAGTTTAAATTATGTTGAAATTCTTCAATGACAGCAGCAGAATTATTGGTAAACATTTTATGTTAATATTATTTTAAAGATATCAACAAAAGAAAAAAAATTAAAAAAAATTAATGAAATTCAAATGAAACGAAAAATAATATTTAATTCTAAAATTTTGATAACACAAAATTGATTTTTACTCAAAGTCGAATTGCCCAAATAATTTTGATGAACAAAAAATGAATACATTAAAGTGCTGTATCATCACCGCGATATAGCCTATTTTGAGTGTCAGAAAAATAATTGGCACATTAAAGCCTCATTTACACATATGATTTTTATCGGATTGAAGTCAGAGCGGTTCGGATTCGGGTCGTTGTCTAATATCGCCTAAAATTTACACATAAATTTAATCTGAACTGATCAAAATAGTTTATTAAAGTTATTTTCAAGCAATTCGTAACTAACGTAACAAATATTAACTTTTTTTAGAAATTCACAATTTTTAATATTTTTTTTTTGCCACAGAAATTCACTTACATGGGGACCACCTGAGGTGTCAAACCCCGATTCGTATGAAATTTTGCCAGGTTGTAGTACTCACCAATGTATAGAACACTTTTAAGGGGTAACGATCCCTCCGAAGGACTACAAAACATGACATTTTATAAAAATCTATAACTTTTGATCCCGAAGTGCCACAATAATTTTTAAAGCTCTTGAAATACATTTTCACACAAATAAAACATTGGTTATAATTAATTAGTAATTATATATATCGAAATTATTTTGTTAATACGTTGGTTATAACATACAGACAACTTCACTTTCACTTAGCTCGTTTTTAACTTTTAAGCATTATTATTTGTTATACTTATTTGTTATTCCTTGATAAATATAATTCCATAAAAATACAAAGTTATAAAATATTAATAAGATTCAATCAATTGCGTATGATCTTGTAACCATCAATGTTGTAAGCAGACTATTCGTCGTATGTAGCGAATTGGAATAGAATTTATTCTTATATGCTGACTCGTTGCTCGATAGTGTTATTTATGGTGGAATATAGATTTTGAACAACGATGATAATGCATCGTCTTATACCTCCATAGATGTTTTTGAATTTTTGGCTAGTTTGAGCTCCGGTATTGAAATAAAGATAACATATCAGTTGGTACTTTGTTAAACATTTTATGGATGGCTTAGAAACGAATGGAATTATTGAAAGAATGGAATGTTTTGTATTTTGTCTTTTTCTCTTATTTTTCATTATAAACGGTAATAATAAGTTGAATAGTTCCAAATGCATGGTATGTAATAAATTATGCAACTTATTATTCGATTTTATTACGGAATAACTTGTAAAAACTTAAAAAATAAAAAATACCCCAGACCTATTACACTTTTTAAATCATTTACACGAAAAAAATTAATAAATACCATGGTACTACCCTACGATGCACCGTGAAAATTTCTATAATAATTTTATATAACGGCTAACAATTATTGAAAAATCTTGTATTTTCATAAGGAAAAGTGGAGAAATATCTAATTCAATTTTATAATTTTATATTTGAAATGTGGCAAGATTTTTGTTTGTCTATTGATTTGGAACTAAAATTTCCAATCAGTGTTATTAAAACCTTCAACACGAGTAAAGAGGAAGTCCTTGGTCATGATAAACTATTTTCAGTGGAATCTTCTGCCAAATGAATATTTTAATATCAGTATTGGAATCTTCGTCCTATAAAATAAAAACAAAACAAATCATATTTTTCTATAAATTTAAAACATTTGAAATATAATCAGTAACAAAAATATAGTTTCATCCAATAACCTGATGGAGCACCGCCCGATGGTCCAACTATTTTAATAGAGAAAATTTTAAATGTGATAATACGAATTCGAAATATAAATGCCGTTACTGTTGTAACACATATTTGTACGTTAGTGAAAAACGATTTAAATGTGAAATGTCTTCGAATGCTTTTGGTCAGAAATCAGACTTCCTAAGGTGCCAAAGAATACACATTTATTTAAATGTGAAATATGCACGAAAATATTTACTCGTAAAGAATATTTAGTAAATCACTTGAAAACACCGAAAAGGTCTCTGGGGTAAATCCAGTGATATTGATAGATGGTTTGACAACATGCTGAAAAACAGAGCAAATAAACATTCAAATGGTTGCTTTATGTTTGTTGGGTACAGTGCGCATTGGACATCACATTAGAGTAAAGTATTATCTCCTCTTCTCTGGACAATTACCGTAGGCACCTCTTTACTAGACCGCCTTGAAGAAATAAATGTGCACTGAGCGTTGCCAACAATTGCACCTGGTTTCAAGAGATCATAATAAACGACTTGTTCTTAATCCCACACAGCTTAGCCAACTTTTCGTGAATATTGCCTGATGTTGATCTATCCACATACTGAGAATGAATTTCAACTAATTCTAACTAAACTCAGATTTAGTTCAAGATTTTCAATAAATTGTGACCAACTAAATTACGATGATACCATTTACAATATTTATCCAGTGTCTCGTGTTAATTATTTTTGTGTTGATGTTTAAATTTTTATTCATCGGATAAACTTAACATTTTCAAATAGCTTCGAAATTTAATATGGCAATACTTAATACATTATTTTAAATAAATAGCATGTGAAACTTACAGAAAAGTGGAGAAATATCTTTCGCAATTTTATGGTACGATTATTTCAAATCTGGTAATACTTTTTTATTATTTGTCAACAAGAACTTTAAATTTTCAATTAGTTCTTATAAAACCTTCAATTGAAATAGATAATTTAATCAAGTTTTAAGTAAAATCTAATAATTATTAAATAATACGAATTTTTTTCCAGAAATCAATTGAATATTCTAAACAGTTTTATTTTTACAATTAACTTAAATTAAATAAACAAAAGGCATTAAAAAAATCTCTTCGAAATGGATTCCAACGAAATTTCACCAAATAAAGAAGTTTTAACTATTGACAAATCGAAAAGTAAATATAGATGCAAATATTGCCCAAAAACATTTGTGAAACCAAATTATTTAAACAGACATGAACGCATACATACCGATGAGAAACCATCTACATGTGAAACACGTCAACGATCATTTGGGCAAATTTCAAGCATTGTCAAACACAAAAGAACGCATAATGATGAGAAGCCAAATGAATGTAATACGTGCCAGAAAAGATTTGTGAGGAAGTCAAACTTAGTAAGTCACATAAGAACGCATACCGGTGAGAAACCATATGAATGTAATACGTGTCTGAAAAGATTTGTGTCTAAGTCAAACTTAGTAAATCACAGAAGATCGCATAACGGTGAGAAGCCATATAAATGTGATACTTGTCAACGATCATTTCGACATATTTCAAGCTTAGTAAGTCACAAAAGAACGCATACTGGTGAGAAACCATATGAATGTAATATGTGTCAGAAAAGATTTGTGCAGAAATCAGGCTTAGTAAATCACAAAAGAACGCATACTGGTGAGAAACCATATAAATGTGAAACGTGTCAACGATCATTTGGGCAAATTTCAACCTTAATCAAACACAAAAGAACACATAATAGTGAGAGATCATATGAATGTAATACGTGTCAGAAGAGATTTGTGTCTAAGTCAAACTTAGTAAATCACAGAAGAACGCATACCGGTGAGAAACCATATAAATGTGATACTTGTCAACGATCATTTCGACATATTTCAAGCTTAGTAAATCATAAAAGAACGCATACTGGTGAGAAACCATATAAATGTGAAACGTGTCAACGATCATTTGGGCATATTTCAACCTTAATAACTCACATAAGAACGCATACTGGTGAGAAACCATATAAATGTGAAACGTGTCAAAAAAGATATGTGTGTAAGTCAAACTTAATAAATCACAGAAGAACGCATACTGGTGAGAAACCATATAAATGTAATATGTGTCAGCATGCGTTTTTGATTAATTCAAACTTAGTAAGGCACAAAAGAATGCATACAGTCAACCGATCATACAAATGCAATATATCCCAGCTAGAATTGAAAGAAACTGATGATTTGTTAAAGCACAAAACAAAACAGCACAATAACAAGTTGCAATTAAATTGTAATATTGAACCAGTGCCAGTTGAAAATGCACCATTTACAATGATATACAATCAATCGCAAAGTCAAAGCATAAGCAGTGCTCGTATTGAAAATAATACAGCAGTTCTAGATGGCAGAAATACCTTCAAAATACCATTTTCAATTCAATATCAATATAAATTAAATCAAATTTTACAATCAGAAAATAATGATGATATTCAACAACAATTAATTACGGAAAATAAGGAACCACTAAATAAAATCATCAATTCAGAAATATCATCGCCAGAAATTATAACTTTTGCAAATTTTTCTGATGGTATAAACAAACAAGTGACTTTCAATTCAGTACAATCGGAAATCCAAAAACTAACAATTAATAGGCAATTTTTGGGTTCACAAGAACATATCGAAAATATTAATGAAATTTCATACGAAATTGAAACTGAATTAGACATTGATTTAATTAATTTTATTTTAGAATACACTACAGAAAATTACGAGGCGCAATCTAACAACAATCCAAATTATGCTGATATTCTGGAAATGTTATATGCAGAAAGTAATTTTGAAGGTGTCAATAATAAATCAGCAGATGGTGATTCAAAATAAACAATAAATCAAAATATTTTGACGATAATTTCTGAATAATAATAAATGACAAATGGATTCAGGAACTTAAATTTTATCCAAAGTGCTCCTGCACATATTTAGAATAGAAATGAATTATTTGACGAAAATTATATAAAAATTTTATTCGAAAATATATTATAAAATATTTCATAGTTCAATTATTTATGAATTCATTTTGACCAGATTCTGTTGCTAAGAATTTAGTTTGTATTGTTTTTCAATTAAATATTGACCGATGGGTGGTAAAGAATTCATAAGTATTACAGCTACATTTAAAATTAATCTATACTGCCCATTTCAAGTGGGTTGTGTCATCTGTTTTGCATCCGTCTTTGATGTGTATTCCTTCAAGATAAGACAAATCAATCTCATAAACAATATTTTTGTGAAATCCAATATTATAATATCTCGAAATAAGATTATCAAAGAGCTTGCTAATTTAGACGAATATTTAAATATTTGGAAACAAAGAGTACTAGTATTCCATAAATGGATATCTTGCGTTCTCAATATAAATAAATCTAAATATCGAGAGCAGTAATTTAGATTTGAAATACCAAGATAATTTGTTGCAATTTATTTCCTAATCCAATATCAAATAATTGGCCAACTCATTGTATTCTTTGCAATAATTATCTAACAGAAAAATCTTTAAAAATAAGTCATAGGTCAGACCAAATTAAATTATAAACTTGGATCTTTAATATACATCTGCCAATTCGTGTACTCATTCTTATACTATAATGCCAACAATATCAGCTTCTGGTGAGTTACTTTCGCCGTTATTAATTATTTATAAAGACGTCAATGGTTACGTTCAACCCCAAAGGTTGCAAACAATGTTTCTACATGAATCAGTTTTTACAGCTGCCTAAACTTCCGGTAAAATAACTAAAGAAGGAATGATCAAAGAAATTACTCATAAATTGATGCACTGACATTATATACAATATAACAATCGGGAAGAAATCTATAAAAAACTAACCAAATAGCATTCAATACCAGATTGAGACACTACCACCAGGCCCTACTCCACTCATTCAACTTTTAGATGTATACTTTTTTAGATTTTATTAGATGTATGTACGACGAATTTCTGATTACATAAATTTTCATCATCCTGAACTAAAGTTATATTTCCGTGACATTATTTCTAAACTACTCTCTATAGTTTTAGCTCCTCGATTTCGTGGCTTCGTTAAATATTCAGGGTTTCGATGTATATGATATACTTCGGAAAAAATAACCCACACCAACTGAATATTGTTTAAATTATAAGTCCTTGCAAAAGTGTTGTTTATGTGATACAATAAGTCCAATTAGTTGTTCTTGGTTTAAATACCATTTTTGCTTCCATCATTCGTTTATTACAGATGAAATTCACTATTGCCAAAATTATAACAAAGACTAATTTATTATCTTCTTAATAACTTAATTTTTGTAATAATTTGCTTTATATTAACATTACTTTAGATAATCATAAAATAATGTTTAATAAACTTGTTTTCCCAAAACGTCTTTTATTAATTGCAGGTATTGTATGGTATGGATATTGAGGAAAGCTATCAAAAGTAAGTATCCTATAGTTATCAGGTATGAACTTTCCAAATTTGGTGTCACTTTTTTCCAAAAATACCAGCACTTTTTAAACAAGGCCTTCTGCATTTGAAAATTCTGAAAAAATGCTGATGTATTGTTTCGAAAATCTTTAATTATTTCCTGATAATCGGCATCAAATGAGCTATAATCGTACATAGGGTGATATAATTGCATGTATTAACGATTACTATTTAGGAGTAAATTGCATTTTTGTGGGAGACTATACCCATGTAAGAGATATTTGTTGAAAACATATCGAGGAACAACTTCCCATCAACATTTTGTCAATATCCCTCATAATTTTTCCGTTATAATAAAATGACAACTCTGAAAAATTACTTTTTTACTAAAATAGGGTGGGGGTGTGGAGTGGGGTAAATTTAATGATTGCAAAAAATTTGTAATCAAAAAGTAATAGAAGTTGGTAATACATTTTGATATCCTAAAATTACCCGTTTAACAGTTAATTCCTAAAAACTGAAAACTTACAAAAACTTCTCCACAACCCCTGGAGCTCAGCCCAAAATATTTTCAGAAAAATTCTAACTCATAATATCCTTTCGAGTGACCTATATTTCAACTTAAATTACGAGTAGCACTTAAGTATGTTTACTGGTAAGAAAAATTTAAATTTTATGTCAAGTTTTTATAACATGAGGTTTGCTTCGATTGCCAAACTAATACAAAACAAAATAAATTCTTAAACAAAGGTGTGAACCAAAGATAAAATCAAAACAAATAGCCAAACCAAGGTGTAAACCAGCCATTAACGGACAGCGAAATGTTTTCAATTTTTTTGCAATTCGAAAAAGGCCAAAAATTTCGAACACCACTACTTATAAACACGAAAATGTCAAAATAATAACATAAACTTAAATAAAAAATAACTGTCATAAGACAAACAAATAAAAATAATAATAATAATAAGCGAAAAATAATTGATTAATTATTAATTAAAATGATAAAATCAGTATTTTATTTCTATATATTATTGACGTGTAGTTATCAGAAAATCACAGGTACAGATTATAAATAAAGTGTCTCGATATTTCTAAGCCAGTAAAAAAACAATTAATAATAACTGATATTCTAACAATTGTGTTTCATTATCAGTTTATGTGTCTAATCAATTAGATATTGTGAATATAGTGATAGATAGATAGGTTTTGAGAAAATCAAGATTATGATAGTAAATCATTAAAAATGGATGAACCGCTGTTTTTTTATAATAATTTCAATAATGTAGGATATTTTCCACATACTTGGTAATTTACAACCCCGACAGCAATGTGATTTAATTCACTGCAATGATTAAATTGATGCCAGGGAAATAATTAAATGACCGAATAATATCTGTATAAATATCATTGGAAACATCACCACATTATTTTGATAAGAAAATTAGCAGTATTTCGCAAACAAATTACACAAATAGAATTAGTAACAACAAATAAAATACAATTATAGCTAACTTCTGAGGGATAACACCAAACATTTCACTTCTTATTAATGTTTTGTCAAAATACACCCTAATTATTTTTAAAACTACACTCAATTTCAATAACCTAAATAATAAGCTTACAAAACCCTAAGGTGGTTATCATCAAATCAATATAGTTTATTAAGTGTTAGAATCAGTATCACAAATAAAAAAATGGCTTTAATTTATTCGTACCACTTATTGATGAATATTTTCTTTTAATTACAATTGACGGACCACTTGATCTTTGTGTTTAAATATTGTTCACGAATTAAATTTTTAATGTCATTATTGGTTAAGTTGTAAATAAGGCATTATTTTATACGTGAACATCTTCAATATGTTATTGTTTTTATTTTTAAAACTGATGGTCTCCCACCATATTTAAACTCGGTGTGGGTCTGTTAATTTGGGTATATATGCAGTGAGTAATATGTTAAGAAAATGGAAAGCCCTGAATATTAATCTGCAATATTTGACGATCTGGCCGCGAAACCAATAACAGAACTAATAATATACCTACTACAATTTTATACAGACATAAGATTTTTTGTGCTAGAGAAACTGGATAGCTGCCCTAATAGAACGCGGAAAATGTATTAATTTTTCTTAATTAAAATTAAATAAGAATTTAAAACATTTATTTATTTTTATTTAACAATAAAAGTTTGAATACACACTAAAAAAATAATTTATTATTACAAAAATACTTATTTTATAATTTCGTTATTAATTATTAACATTATTTCCAATTTATTCCTTGATCCTTGTTATTATTATACATTGTTTTCAAAGAAATAAGGCGAACTCAGTTTCAATTTTCGTATAGAATTATGCATTCCGTTTATAATTAGATGTTCTTAGGACATTAACAAGCGAACAATTTTATAAGCTTTCCATGTAACTGCTCTCATCAAAGGTGAATTATTGTTTTCATTAACTAAATTAATGTCAGCACCAATTTCGATTAGATATTCTACGATAGTATAATTTTCGTTACGATTGCATGTATAATAAAGTGGTGTCCGTCCTTGTCGATCGGTTGCGTCTAAATCGGTTTCCGGTCGGTCACAAAGTAATTCAACCATATTAAAATATGATTTACTACAGGCAATGTGCAAAGCAGTCTTTCCATGATTATCCGTTTTTTTATTTATATCAACTGGATGATTTCTATCTAGTAAATATTTACAAATACGATGGCTATTATATTCAGCACAATAATGTAAAATTGTTGCGCCTTCTTCATCAGCCGAATGAATATCAATTTTAGACAATTGCAATAATATGAAAGCATTTAGATTATATTTTCTGCATGTCAATTTTTGCAAAATCATAGCCTGTGCTTCGGTCAAGTTTATTTCAATTTTACGTAATAATAACAAATGAGTGTATATTTTGATGAAGTTTTTGTCAATGGCCACAAATAGTGCCGATTCATTTTCATGGTTTAAGCTATTCACATCGGCTCCATCGTCTAATAATTTATTCATTTCATCTAAATTATTTTTAGCAACAGCTTTATGAAATTCAACATTTAAATTATTTTGAAATTCTTCGATGGCAGCAGCAGAATCGTTGACAATCATTTTTTTCTTTTTTGATAAATATGAATTTAATTTTTATCACAAATTAAAGATAAATAAATTACATTATTCACAAAGTGAAAATGTTATACTAAAATTTATGATAAAATAAAAATGATTAAATTTTATATTTTAAAAATGACCAAAAAATTTAGGCTGCGATGTCACATTTGAGTACCATCACACAATTTTGGAAAAATATTAGTCCTATTTATGTGCAGAACTAAATTAGTTGACATTCTTGGTCGAACTATTATGATTCGTTATTTATGCGCATACGAACTGCAAAGATTCGTGTTGACACATGGATTTGAGTTAAAATTATTTAAATAAAAATACAATTTAATTATTAAAATAAAATAGAATTTACTAATAAAATCTGGTAGAATTATATTCGATGGATAATCTGTACTTGACAATAGTTATTCATATGTTTTTGTTGACAAGGAAGCATCGCATTAATTCCCATCGTCTTAAAGAAACAATTAAAACAACAGAGACAATGTTTATAAAAATATTAAAATGTAGCGTCGATTTAAATTAAAACTTAAATACATAAAATTTATAAAAAGACCAAAGTATTTTTGTTTTTGATCAACTAATCTAAAATTTCGAGTCTTCAATAGACGTTATAATGAACTAATTGTAACACCAGAACTTTTATAAATAGACACATCTTTAGTGCACTTCCACCTATACCTCGATCTTGTCAATGTTATGAGCGTTGTGAAGATGTACGGAAAAAAGGTAATTTTAATTGCCGATGCAGCAATTTTGCATGTTCAAAAACCTCTTTAATCGTGTCATATCTAATGTAAGAATCAACATTGTCTAAAAACATTGAGAAACTAATTCCTCAGGTACGACTTATATCAAATAAAACAATTATTATTTATTGACATTGTAAATTTATTTTAACATACAGGCTACAGAAAATGTAAATGGCAATTACTCAGGAACAAACCTAACCTAACCTAAAATTTTATTGCATTAATGAACTCTGTTAGAGTTTGCGTTGACCAATTTTTGGTTGTTTGAAATCTCGTCGGAGGGTGTTGAAGCACCAATCAGATATCAGCTACTTATTTATGCCCAAAGTAGCATTAGCCTGCTGCACATAACTTAATAGACTACTCAGACGAGGAATTTCTTTTGGACACTGACATAGCAATAGAAACTGTTGCAAAATAGAAATAAATTCCGAAATAACTAACGAAAACGACAATGACACGGCATCATAGTTTCTTTTAAATGATTATATAAAGTTAAAGTTAATTACGGTTGGCTATTTAGTTTGGATTATGTTAAGAAACATGATTAAATTATTAAATATAAAAATTTTTGAATATATTTATGAAATTAAATTCCGGCACATCTTTATTGTTGAGTACGAATATTGGTTGTGGCTGACGATGTTGCTGTTGTGATTGGTTAGTGTATTGGTTATGATGAATTAATTAATGGTGTCATTAAATTTATTAAGAAACTTTACTCCTCTGCCTGAGGTTGTTAACTGAAGCTGATAACTGAAGTGGATGTACTTTCTGCTAGTTCATCATCTCTTTAATTTGCTTTAATCATATCTAAAGATAAATTTTTATTTAATATTGAACCATACCATGAAAATTTAATTCTGCCGTAATAGTGCTAGATTCTATATCAGCCAACGACAAAAAATATCTCCCGTGGTCTTAGTCCATGTAATTAATTCATCCATTACGTCGAAAAATGGCCAATCTATTGTTTCTGCACTAAGCATGCGGAGTCTTTTATAATTTAATTTTGCAATGGAATTAGTCCGTATCATCTATCATTGGCATTACTGATGGGGCGCGATTTTTGAATTTCACTCAATACTTGAGTATACGCATCCTTCATTTTTGCGAATGAATGTATACGAATAAGCATTTTTGAAAACTTACATGTGATATTGTTGATCACTTTCAGACGCAATTATTTGGCATCATATTTTGTACAATAGATTCGGCAGTAGGTACGTATGGTTTTGTAACCTCAATATATACATTTTTAATTTATTAGTGTTTAAGTAAAAGTGAAAGTTACATATATTTGGTGTTTTTGTTCAATGTAATATTTTAAACAATTAAAAAAATTTGTGAACAAGTGAAATCATAGAAAAATTGTCACCTTTTATGATATCACCTCATCGAAATGCAGCTTTAAAAAAAACCAATTACAACAATTATTTGCAATTTTATATGCAAATGTATTTCAAGAGCGTTAAACGTTATTGGAATTTATGAAAACTGCTGAAAAATGGATTAAAATTTGTTAAAATAAAATAAAAATTTTTTGTTCGATTTTTTGCAACACCCATTTTATAAAAAATGTCCTAGGATTATCCATATATTTCCGATGATAATTTCTACGGATTTTCCTTAGAATTATTTCTCGTTGCTATTATTCCACATAGAATATCCTTAGAATTTATGTTCATATTTTTATGTGAGCAGATTCACGGATTTTGACAAAAATATCTTTGAATCGTTCATGTATTTTGACAAGTAATACCCGTGAATTGTCCGTATTAGTAGAATAAATTTTCTTATGATGATGATGATGCCAAATAGCGGTTTGATTCATTTTTTTACCGATATACCAGACGTTCTATGAGCACATAATGAATAATCTGCCTGAACTTATGGCAAAAATTCAACGAATGTGCATTTTTTTTTTGTAATAAACAAGTACAAAAAACCGCGGATAAAATCCATGAAAAGTCTTACAAAATTCCTAGAAAATATATAGATTTGAGTTGGTGGTTGTTTTAAAAGTTATGAAAATAAATTAAAAACAGTGAGGATCATATCTATAGATAAATTTCAACCACTGTATTGGATAATTGGTGAATTGAATTATGAATACAATACCGCGCGGATATTTGTTGGACATATTACCCTGACAATCCAAAGATTTCAATTGACCTAAATAAAATACTATTATATTAAGTGATTCCAAATTCCCTTATGTCTTTTCCATGGAAATTATGTAGGTTATTTCCATGGAAATTTTCCTCATTTTTCAAAGTACGAACAAATTGTTGCTGGGGCATTGCTATCATATCTGATAACCAAGTGAAATTGAATTAGGGAAGGCTGAATGTGGTTGGTAAATATATCAAAGCAACACTTGACTATTTATATATGATCATATTAAAATTATAAAGAATAACAAACCAGCATATGAAGTAGCTCAAATTGGGTCGACATCATTCTTTATTGTTCTGGGAGAGTCTTTATTCGGAATAGGCAATGATTTTGCTAGACAAGGCTTACACGAAGGACACATTCGAACGATTGTTTGGAGAGATTCAACACAGAAAGATAGAAAATTTAGAGGAATGCTCTCGTATCTACGTAGATTAAAGAAACATCTAAAAAATATCGGACTTGATGTTAATCCTAACGGCAGAGATTGCAATTCTTCTGAAAAAATTTTGAGTTACACATCCATAAAAAATTGTGAAACATTGTTCAGATATATTTTTAATAATTAAAAATTGCAGTTTGTAAATTAATTAGGCATGATTTCGCAAAAAATCTTATCTATTATCATTTTTTTTCCTTATCACACACAAAAACAAACACACACACACACACTTATTCACATATAAATTAATGAAATTGCAAATATCTATATTATATTTTGCAATTCTTATCAACAAATTATATCCTAATCTCAATTTTGTTAAACGAAAAATAAATAAAATGCAATTCAAAAATACTTGAAAGATAATTTAATCTTATTTTAGCGATCAAATTTCAGAGTTGTATAAAAGCAATCGCACAAATTTTAAAAGGTTCATAAATTAAGTTAAGTGAAGTTGTTGATTTAAAATGTACCAGTTTTTAATTTGCTTGAGTGCTTTATTTGTAGGGTGCTGGTCGGCTACGGTAATTTATTTTATTTATTAAAAACCATTTTTTTGTTAAAAAAAACCTTGGACTTAAGTGCCAACGAAGAATTAATTATTTTTGGTGAATGTATAATTAAAATTGTGTTGTTTTTTCTGTATAATAATTAATCAGGTTCCATTACAACAAGCCGTACCATTTGAAGACACTCTGCCACGTCTACATGATTTACATAAAACACGTATTGTAAATGGATTCCCAGCTGATTTAAATCAAATTCCATATCAATGTTCAATATTATCACCAACTGTTGGTGGTTTCACTGTATGCGGGTGTTCGCTAATTGCATTATCATGGACATTGTCAGCTGCACATTGCACAATTGGACATACCCAATTTAATTTCCGTTTTGGTTCTTTGAATTTACTAAGCGGCGGTTACACACGAAGCGGTTTCCATGTTGTCAACCATCCGGCTTATAATCCAGGTAATGGAAATAATGATATATCATTGTTACATATCGGATCACAAATACAACAAACGCCTGCTATTCAAGTAATTCGTATAGCTGGTGTGTCACATTTGGGAAATTCATTTGTTGGTGTACAGTCCAGAGTATCTGGTTTTGGGCAAACACATATGGGACCAGGTTTATCAGATACATTAAATTGGGTATTTATGAATCCAATTTCAAATGCACAATGTGCAAATGTATATGGTACAGATGTTGTTGCAGCACATGTAATCTGTGCTATTGGTTGGGACAATCCAAATCAAGGCCATTGTGCTGGTGATGCTGGTGGCCCTTTGGCTATCAACGAAGCCGGCATATGGACACTAATCGGTGTAACAGCATTCGGTGCAGCAGCTGGATGCGAATCTGGATACCCACATGGTTATATGCGAGCAGCCGAATTCGCCTTTTGGATAACTCAACAGACTGGCATTGCTGTTCGTCCATAAATAAAGTATGATTTTATATATTTGCGTACATTTGTATATTTTCTTACTGGGTTTTGTACCAAAAACTAAGCCAAATTAATAAATAAATAAAACGTTTTAAATAAAAATTTAATAACTACCAAGAAATTAATTATTTGATTTTTTTGGACAATTTATTTCTGATGATTTAGTCACAACTTCGAGCATAGAATGTCATTAGGAGATGCTTTGTTGGATAGGTTAATCATGGGAGTAAGAGATGTGATTCAACAGTGTCTGCGTTGGAAAAGTAATCTTGTCATTTGAAAATGGCTCTGAATTGGCAACGGCATTAGAAACGTCGCAAAGAGAACAAGAGATTGGTGGGACACAATGTTAAAATCGTCCAAAAAGCGTCTGTACTGGTACTTAATACATATTACCCAACATTCTCACACTCAAAATTTACATCGAGAGCAATGATTTCAAGAACTTTTTCCACTAATTTATTACGATTTTTAAGTTGTGGACGTCCTGATCTTGCGTTATTTATATACTCACGACCATTTTTGAAACATGAAAAACAAATCATAAATTTATCGTTGATTCATATAATCCATAAATCATTAACTTGTTTGAATAATTAGTAAAAGTATCCGGGCTTTTTTTTTGGGTCCAATTTTACAAAACCAAAGTTAAATTTTTCTCTTTGTTCTATTGGATTTTTATGACGCAAGCCGCAAAACAACAGCTTAAACTCATGTGAGTTTAACTTTTTATCCTGTTGACAACTGGATTCCAATTTTTATTTTACACACTTTAAAAAATTGAAAGTGTTAACATTTATTTTCAAAAATGCTAGGTTCGATTTAGTGGTTCTATTAGGTTGAAAAAATCGGGTGTAAACTATGTCTTATTTATTCACGTTATAAGTATGGCACTCCCACTCACTCTCTCTCTCTCTCTCACACAGCACAAAAATATCTTAACAATAATTACATTTTTTGAATGAGTTAGTTTTTTTGTCTATCTCTGACTTTTAAGTAATAAGTTTTATTTCATTTTTATGTCCAACTTTTAGTAATTATTTTTACAATACTATTAAATAAATAGTAATGGATCGGAAAGTGGCTGTAATTGATGATGACAATAAAAATAATAATAATAATAGTAATAATATTGTTTATTTAAATCGGAATTTTCATGAAGCCGTTGTTAAAAATGATATTGATAAAATGGATAAATTATTATGGAATGGAGCCGATGTAAATAGTTTAAACGAACGTCATTTATCCGCATTACACGTGGCCATTCATTATCGATACACAGAAATTTATACCAGTTTAATAGTATTGCATAATTTTGATGTAACTTTAAATGAACAAAATACAAATTTGCTGTTACAATTGGCATGTAAACGTAACAGTCTAAATGCATTTTCATTATTGCATGCACATAAAGCTAATATTTATGTCGTTGACATTAACGGCCGTTCATTAATACATTATTGTGCTAAATATAATTGTCACCGTATTTGTAAATATTTACTGCATCAAAAACATGTAATTAATTTAAATCAAATGGATATTCATTTGGGATGGACGGCATTGCATGAAGCATGTTATAAATCAAATTTAAAAATTGTTCAATTATTGTGTTCACACAACCGCACTGGAATCGATTTGAATGCAATCGATTTTTATGGTCGAACTCCATTTTATCTTGCATGTTTTGAAGATAAAAATATTGATATTGTTCGATATCTTATCAATACCATTGGAGTTGACGTAAATTTCGTGAATAAAAATAATACGTCACCATTGGCAAAAGCTTGTCAAAAGCATGCTTTTTTAAATGTTATAGAATTATTGGTACACAGGAACATAATTATAGATTACAATAATCAATATATACGGGAATGTAAATTGATGTATCCTAATTTATTCTGGTGTCACACGATTAAAACAGAAATAATATAATATAATTAACTTAAATAAAATAACTTAAATAATATAATTTAAATAATAACACCCGCTTTGTAGATTAAATTATTTATAATTTTACAAAATTTCTCCATCAACCGGCGACACGTGACCGTATGCAAATGCATTACTTTTAAATTAAGGAAATTCTAATTAATTTTTTGTTTTCCTTCATTTTATTAATTTTTTTTTTGAAATTTTGTAAGACAATGTTTATTATTAAACTGCACAAATCGTTAATCCGAATCCTACTTAGGCAAATAATATAAAGTTTTCTGTGTTCGGATTGGTGCACGCAAAAATAGAAATAATATAATTTATATTTAAAATTCCCATTTAACTTTCTTATCATAAAAGATAGTATCGTGAAATAAAAGTATGTGAATACCTTTAAATAGAATTTCAGCAATAGTTATGATTCTAAGAGAAGTGATTGACAAATTTAAATTTGGTCATTTCTTAATGGATTTTAAATGTTCATAGGAATCGATTAGGAAATGATCAATTAACTGAAGAATTTCAAGACTTCAGATATCTACTAGCAGATTCCAGCTATTAGATATCATTTCATGATACTATCTTTCAACATTGGTAAAACTTATAATAATTTTAGTGAAATGATAATGATATTTCTATTTTTTCGGATTATAACTCACGCAGTTGGTGTATATCTAAAAATCGGTAATTTAAGTTAACAAAATTAATATATTTTATGTAAATTTTATTATTTTAAGTTCGTTATATTCTTACCAAAACGAATATTAAGCGACACTTAGAAAGTATATGAAAATAATAATAAATAATTTACATTTGAAAAATTATATTTGTTTTTCAGTTTTATACCTTGGAAAACTTTACTGCGCAAAAGTTTTGATGGACTTGAACGTTACCAAAGTCAACGCCGTCATTTCTAAGGTTTATGGGGCCATAGATGATTTAGTATTTTTAGTCAACCTATAATAAAATTCAAAATAACGTATCCATAATGTGGCAGACAAGTGAATAATTTTTTTTGGTACAACTTCAATGCGTTGCAATGAGATTATAAACAGTTAGTCGAAGATTTTTGAAGTTTCTACAAATTACAAATCAGGAGTCTGAATTTCAAAATTCAGAATTGTACTTAAGCCATAGCAAGTCATAGTTCTAGTATGAAAGGGTTGAAGTTAAAACATTTTGAATTTACGAAAAATTTACCTAACATTTTAAATCGGCAACCCTCTGTAACAGTTGACTAGCAGTCATATCATGTACGATATTTCCGCTTAATAGGGCCCATAATTTTAAATTTTGAATTTCGTTCGTAATCAGAGCGCAGCCTCAAAAACCGCCGTGTAACTATTGTATTTTGTACAAGCGGATTAGTACAAAGTTTTGCAAAGTTTAAAACAAATAATTACATACTTTTGTACCCAATTGCATCCGACATTTTCCGGTGAAACCCAAGAGAAATAGTTTCCAGACTATTTTCAGGACACTTTTTGGGTAGTCGTAATATTGAAAAATGTTTCTTTGGTTTCTTTTTCAATTTTCAATCGAATTGTGAAAAATTCGAAAAAAAAAAACTCGATCGAACTTAATTAGACAGCTTGAAACTTTAATTTACGGGATCGCGCACGCCTCTTTCAGTAATTTCGTTTAGGAATTAACAAACCAATTGTTTTCGGCTTGTTAATTCGTCATAATGTGGCGAAAGGTTTACACCAAATATTGTAGAGCACTTCAAAAACATCATAAATTTCAATTGTATAACTCAAGCGTACCAGATTTCGTTACAATTCACAATGACAAAGCTAATTCTTATTCTATTTTACGCAAATGTTGTTTTGTATGTCTTCGAGCAGTTACCAACCGATCACCACTAGCGTTCATTAGTGGATAATCAGTGAAAATAAGTCAGATGAATAAATTCCATCTAGGCTTATGAAAAACACCAATATGGAGCAGATATTTACTAGTTCTTTCTGCATCAGTTACAATCCCATCTATGTACAATTTCGATAATAAACATTCTGTAATATGTTTAACATAAAGTCATATTTTGATACCGTTGGCTTTCTCCGAAGTATGGTACCTGATAAACCTTATTCTTCCATTGAATTTTAATTATTGGATTACGCAATTTACGTGCGTCTCAATTATTTATCTGGTAGGATAAGTCGACCGCATACTTTAATCTGATTTTCCGCACCCCTAACAGAGAGAGAGAGAGAGAGAGAGAGACTGACCGCTATGGACATCAACGCTGCACCAATTAAATACACTCATTAAGACAATACTTTGCAACACTTTGAATATTTTAATGCGGGAAAATCTCTTCAAATAATTCTCCTATTCCTTAGTTGTTATTACCAAAACTCTTAATTCTGCCTTTAAATCACCCATGTGCATTTTATTGTTTCCCTTTCTAACCGTTCTTTTATCATTTAGGTTATGCGGGTGCTACTGTGGTGTAGAATTCATTCTTATTACATATTCTTTGAGTGGACTCCAACAATTACAATGATATCCGGGTTTTTTTTTGTTTTTTCGTAAACAATCGGATGGTATAACTTAGGCAAATTTGTTATGGTATAAAAGATTCGTTATTTAATGTATGATTAAATACTAACATCGAAAAAACTTCACAACTTATCACATTAAATACACGAAAATCGGATAAATACAACTCGACTAGAATATTTGATTTCTTTGGGGCGTCAGTGGATGGAGTGCAATTCTATTGGTAATATTGGTAGGAGGATTGGAGATACTGTCACTTCATTTCTTAAATATTCAGAAGTTAATATCATTAATTAATTTAGTTCAAAATTTCAAGATAATCGGGAAAATTGTTTTTGTGAAATGTTTTCGTCCAACGGGTGTGCACGAATGGCAGGTAGTTGGTGATATGCAACAACACAAATCTTTGGAACTCTCTATTAAATGATTAATTTGTATTTACACAATCACATATAGATGCAATATATATTTTAACACTTAAATTGGGCGTATTTGGATTCCATCAAACGTCACGATTAATTGGAGTTAGTTTCACGTAATACCAGAATTTGGAACTTATCATTAAATTCTTAAGTGCCATCAAAATAGTTGGATAAAGCCCATTGGGAATATTTGGGTAGAGAAGGAGTTTTGCAGTATAAATTTTTTTTCATCAAATCTTCATCTCTTTCAACAAATCTTAAAAGCTATATGTGAATACCTAGAAAAATGATTCAATTCTTTTTATGCTTTTCAATAAATCGGAAAAGAGTTGTAGTTAATGATGGCTGAAAATTATTGTACAATCAAAAGTAAAAATGGTAGAATCATACTTGCACACCTATTAGTATTTTTCGATGCCTCTTAATTGTCGCAAAAGAATGTCATTCAACATATAGTTATTTAACAAACTATCTCTTCGATTTTGAAAGATATTCACAGAACAGTCTCTCGCCTCCCACCCATCCATCAATCTCAACCCATCAAACAAATACCAACTATATCACGGTCCTTCGTTTGAAGTTTTTAGTATATGCTCATAATTTTTGTCGTATCACAACAACAAGAGTAGTTGAATTTTAAATTGAAACGTTCACAAGAATTTTTAAAATAAATTAATTACTATCATCATGAGTATAATTAATTTAAATGAAGAATTTCATAAGGCTGTAGCTGAAGGTGATATTGATGGAATGGATTTATTATTAGAGGCTGGAGCCAACGTAAATTGTTTAAACAAACATAAACAAACGGCATTATATGTGGCCGTTAAAAATGAGTATATCGATATATATACCAGTTTAATTTATATCTATAAAATTTGTTACATGACAGACACAAATTTGTTGAAATTGGTATGTCAAAATGATAATCTAAACGTCTTTTCATTTTATCCCTTTTTCAGAAATATCCATTATAGTTTCACAATAGTAGACACTCCTTTTAGAAATCGACAGCTATTACATTTTTTTGCCATGTATAATTGCCATCGCATTTGTAAATTCTATTTAAGAAACTTTAGAGGTGACGTAAATAAAAAAGATTTGCTTGGATATAGTGTATTGCATGAGGCTTGTAAATCTTCAAATTTGGAAATAGTTCAATTACTTTGTGAACATGGCGGTATTAAAATAAATCAAATAGATTTTTTGGGTCGGACACCATTTTTCTATGCGTGTTTAAATGACAATAATATTGATATTGTTCGATATCTGATCAGTAGAAAGGGCATTCAATTAGATAAAACAGATAAAAAAGAGGATTCACCATTTGCAGTAGCTTGCCATGTGAAAGCTTATAAAATAGTTGCCGAATTATTGTTACATCCGGAAGTAAATAAAACTTATGATCATCCGTATGTTCAAGATTGTTATTTGGAAAAACCTGAACTATTTCCAATGCCAATACCAAAACCAAAAATAAAAGAAGAACCGCAGGTGTCATCGAAATAATTTCATAATTTTAATATAATTTTATATTTGTTAAGACAATTTTTGATTTGTGCGTATTTTTGTTGTGTTTTATAGTAAAATTATAAGTTTTTTTTTAATTTTATGTAACATAAAAATCTTTAGTATAAATTTAATAATTTTAATGAATAAATTACAGTAATTTGATGTATGCAAATTTAGTCGTAAATTTAAAATTGTACACAATGTTTAACAAAAAAAAAAAAGAACAATTAGTATATGAAATTGGAAATAAATCCGAAATAAAAATTAATTAAATTTAACCGTTATTTGGTAGCTGTTTTTTTATTATCTATAACCTATTCATGTGTTCAGCTCCATTGTTGTGGTGCGATACTGTATGCCATTCCGTTCAATAGATTTGGTTTGATGATGAGCTTCCTATTATACAAAATTGAAAAATGAAAATAAATTGTTCCCAATTGTTTCCAATGGATGGACGTAAATCGACATGTCCAGCAGGCAGCACCGCTGTTTCCAATCCAATTCAAAATTTCAAATGATTCCAAATTCGCCTCAACATTTTACTCAGGCAAAATCATTTTTCAGCCATGCTTAGATTAAATTCTAATTTTTTGTTATAGTTGTGATTTGTCACTTTTTATGCTCATTTCGGGCGCTATCCCGCATTACCTACACATTCTGCATTGAATGGGCTCGTTCGAGTACCATTTTTTTTTTGTTTTTTTTTCTGAAATTATTACAATTTAATCCTTTAATTTGCATTACCAAAATAGATTTAAATTATTGTACTTTAAGGTTTGAACTGAATTATTAATTAATTAAAATTTTTTTTCGACCATCGATAGGTTTCGGTTTTGCAAAATGGATAATGACACTTCCAAATTAGATTTCGTCGCACACAACATCATTGCACTTCTCCATTATGAATAAACATTTTTATGTACCCCAGTAACACTGTCCGTAGTTTGTCCGTAAAATTTCCGTATTCAATTTGGTAGTCCGTAGTTTCAATCCGAGGAAATATCTATGGATTTCTTACGAATGTACGCTGGAATTTTATATGATGAGTGCAACCCTGTTCATGGATTTTTATAAACAATTTCCTTGGATTATCCGTATATTTCCGATGTCTACCGATTTTCCTTAGAAGTATTTCTCGTTGCTATTTTTTCACAGAATATCCATAGAATTTATATTCATATTTTTTGTGATCCACAGATTTTGACAAAAATGGTGACAAGTAATACCCGTGAATTGTCCGTATTAGTAGAATAAATTTTTTTAGATGATGATGATGATGCCAAATAGCGGTTTGATTCATTTTTTTACCGATATACCAGACGTTCTATGAGCACAGAATGAATAATCTGCCTGAACTTATGGCAAAAATTCAACAATTGTGCATTTTTTTTTGTAATAAACAAGAACAAAAAACCGCGGATAAAATCCATGAAAAGTCTTACAAAATTCCTAGAAAATATATAGATTTGAGTTGGTGGTTGTTTTAAAAGTTATGAAAATAAATTAAAAACAGTGAGGATCATATCTATAGATGAGCGAAATATACAAAATTTGAACCACTGTATTGGATAATTATTGAATTGAATTATGAATACAATACCGCGCGGATATTTGTTGGACATATTACCCTGACAATCCAAAGATTTCAATTGACCTAAATAAAATACTATTATATATTGAGTGGAAAATATATGGACAAATTCCATTATATCTTTTCCATGGAAAATATGTTGGTTTTTTTCCATTGAAATTTTCCTCATTTTTCAAAGTACGAACAAATTGTTACTGGGGAAGATTCTGAACGCAGGTAGCAGTTACACACTTGGAATAATCGAATGTTGTACGGTACGAGTGAAGATACTATTGGCTTAAGATACCAATTCATTTAATAATGGGCGACACAGCAAATCAACTGGGATAAGCTTTAAGTAATGATCCCAGTGTTGAGAGTACAAAAAGTTGTGGTAGTACATTTCATGCAACACTAATCACTTACTACATGATGAAATTTAATATAAAATACAAAAAAAAAACATACAACTCAAATGAAACTATAAATAATTATTAGCTGTTATGTTGACGTTGAACGTTTATTGTATGTACCTCAGAAATTAAACTTATAGCGATTTCGATAAAATTACTATGCACGAACCTTTTAAAAATACAAATTTTTAAGAATATAAGATTTGTTACAATTCGTAATCAGTAATTAAGTAACATTTGAACATCGGCTCCTCTACATTCGTTTTCATGACAACAAATGGTTAAGTAAAATAAACCTTTGTTGTTACACTTGTCAGACACAGACTAAACATATATTCTTTTGATCAAAATATGTAGCCATCTCTAATTAAATTAATAACATTCTTTCTCGATTTTATTAATTAAATAATTTTTCAAATCATTGTCAGATGCAACCTTAATATAGCACCGTTTTCATAATGCCTATTGCATCCCAATTACGATTTGTGTTCTGCAGTTAACAGTAACTAAAAATCATAATAAAATAATAACATTGATTCGAAATGATTATAAATTACTGAGTATAAATACAAACAGTTGATGTATAAAATCGGTCATACCTTTATAAAATAGTATCATATCGGTGACGGTTCAATGACCCGAAGGCATTCGTTCACAATTTATAGTTTTCCATTTAATTTTTACAATTGATTATTATCAATTATTATTTCTTTTCATGAAGTTTGTAATTTTTTATTAAAATAATGTGTGACTTAAATAAAAATAATTTGTTAATTAATTAATTATATTTTTATTCACATTTTTTTACTCACCATTTGTATACTTTTTATTAAAAACTAATACTCATACGAATTATAAACACAATCTCTTTAATCGATCAATTTAAATTGACATTAAAATATGTGGCGAACCATCGAACCACCGCCTTACGATGAATTCTAAGAATCAATATAATTATAGCTTTTAACGAAAGATCCATAAACTTAATTTGAGAGGAGAGAACAAAAATTAAGCTATTTTAGAACTATAATTTTTAATATTATAGGTACCCCCAAACAAACGCGTTTTATCCGCAGCATGGGATAAATCGTATAAAATTTTATAATTCTTAGCTATCTTTAAAAAAAGCAAATATTTCAAATAATACAATTCGCCTTTGTTGTGCTTTGGCAGTATTTCTATTCATTAAACAATACACAATTTATGATTATAATTATTTATAGCGGAAACCGTGTAAAATACGCTGAACAACCGGGCGGAAAAAACGTTGGTTTTGTCATTTCCATCAGCCACCATGTAATTAAATTTACGATTTTTGGCGCACCGCTGCCGCCGCGTCAAAAACTCGTTGGTTCGTGGATACCTTAATTTGATGTACGTAGTATTTGTATTTGTTATCTCTCTATTATAGTCTTTTCACCATTGAGAATATTCATTTACTAACAGAAAAACAGAGAATTATTGATAATTACAGTGAACAATTTTTCATGCAGGCTTGTACTCCAGTTAACATCCATTTGATCTCAACACGCTAAACTCACATGGGAACCTACGACTAGGTATTTTCTCACGATTGGTCTTTGTTATTTAGAAAAAAAAACAACTATATGTCAAAACAAGTATAATTCAGCCGCTATTTGTAAGGAATCAGACACAGTTATGTTCGCCATTTCTAGTATATACGTATTTTTTTAAATAATTAATCTACAGAACCGGAACAATTAAAATTACATTCACTTGTCCATAATCAATTGGCAGCACGGAGATATATTAATTTAATATTTAAATATTCATGATTTGCAAGCAGATACCTGAACAAGAGACCACAAAAATCCGGTAGATTTGTCTTTTAAGAAATCATCATCAGCCATCTGTGAGGCTAACGGATGAACAAATGCGACCATAATCAATTGTTCATGGTGTAAAGTATATTTGTACCTGCCACAATTTTTCACAAATTATCGCATAAAGAATCCCCATTAAAAACCAAGATACTCAACTCTGATCAATAAAATTACCCTGATTATCGATATTTTTAAATTACCGTAGTAATTGTTTATATAATGCCATTTTACATTTATATACTGGATTTCATCAAAATCGGATAAGGAATACCCAAATTAACCAGAATACTGAACTTTGATTAGTAAAACTGTCCAGAGTATCGATTTTTTTACAAGTACATTAAGAACTGTTCATATAATCCCGCTATGAACGCATATTACAAAATT
Organism: Bibio marci; assembly: GCA_910594885.2. Taxonomy (NCBI): domain Eukaryota; kingdom Metazoa; phylum Arthropoda; class Insecta; order Diptera; family Bibionidae; genus Bibio; species Bibio marci. Next base: position 11,887,668 of record OU343119.1, on the reverse strand, counting down.
TCATCGAAATCGGTTAAGAAATGATCGATTTACATATTTCGGGGATGTTTGTCTGCGGCGGCACTACTGTCTGGATGTTAATAGTAAAATTATTTTGAAATTATTTTGAGAATATGTGCCGACTTTCATTGACATACCACAAAAAATACCATAGCTTTATGGAATTGATTTTGAAATTATTAAAAAATAGGGTACCTTGGTTCACTTATGATCCCAGAACTTCCAAGATATTAGGATGATTAATTTTTGTATGTTCACAAATCAACTAGAAGGCTTCAGCAATCACATACATTTATATTTCATGATTTTATCTTTTAAAATAAGAAATTTATAAGAGTTTTAGTGTGTATTTTTCCGTACATTAATATTCGAACGCGTTCGGATTAAGCGCATGTGCGGATTAACGTACGGTTCGTTTAGTTTTACTTAAAAACTAAATTACTAACTGAAATTTTACTATCCTTTGTATTTACTGTGTCAACGATACATAACGTCATGTAACATTATTTGTTGTCGCGATTATTCAGCCACTCTTACCATATTTTTATAATTATTTAAACCCTTAATCATATTAATTCGTAATATTATACTTAAGTGGCAGTAGGATGGAAGCCCCTTTTTTAAAATCTGTGAGCAAAACTAATTCATTTTTTTTTGTTTTTTATTTTGTCACGAAAAACATTTTAGACAACAACTATTATTTCCAAATTCAAAAATTATTGTGACACATCGGGTTCAAAAGTTATATTGATTTTCACAAACATTTCATGTTTTCTAATCCTTCAGGTTACCTACCGGTTACCCTCTTCAAAATGTAATTAATGGAAACAAAAAAAAATTTCTACGTTTTATACAATACTTTGATGAATTGATGAACAACCTGACACAATTTCATCGGAATCGGTACACATCATACCTCAGGTGGTCCCCTTGTTATCAGCAAAATATTATAATTCTCTTCTCATTTAATTTTAATGAAATTTTTTTTTTCGAATTTTATTGTCTTAATTTTTGGCATCGAAAATAAAATTTGATAGAGCATAGTATTTTTTTTTTTTTTCCAGTAGCTTTTTGTCAACCAATCGTCATCGTGGGGTGCAGAAACTCTTAAGATAAAAATAAAGAAAAAGCATTTGATTAAATAATATTCAAAATGCTTGGAAACGAAGACATTTTTGATGGTATCGAATTAAGTGTAGACCAAGAATTTCATAATGCTGTGGCCGATAACGACATTGATAAAATGGAAAAATTTGTGTTGAATGGCGCCAATGTAAATAGTTTAAATAGAGACAGTCAAAAGGCCATTTACGTGGCGATGAAACATCGATACATGGCCATATACACCAGTTTGGCTTTATTATATGATGCCGAACTTAAGAACGATGAAAATTTGGTGAAAATGGTATGTGAAACTGACAATCTAAATGCTTTTTTAATTATTTGCATTCAAGATCGTCACAACTTCCTTTCTGTCCCATTAAAGTGTGACGACACCCTGGATAACATATTTCACATGTGCGCTAAATATAATAGCCATCGTATATGTCAACACTATTTACGCATTTCTCCATATGAAGTAAATAAAATAAATTTTCTTGGAAACGCACCTTTGCACGTTGCCTGTAAATATTCAAATTTGAAAATTATTGAAATACTTTGTATGTGCAGTATCATTCATTTGAATATACGCGATGCATATGGTCGCACTCCATTTTATGTAGCGTGCTCGAAAGACCAAAATATTTTTATTGTCAAATTTTTGATGCAGTTAGATTACGTTGATTTAAATACAACCGATTATAATGGTCAATCACCTTTGGTTTATGCATACAAAATGAAGGCCTTCGTTATTTTTAAAACGTTATTCTTTTCTACTAAAATATTTAAAGAAACTAATTTTACTTTCGAGATCGACATGAACAATTTACATCTGTGAACAAAAAAAAAACCATCGTTTCATATTAATAATAAATAATTAAAATTGTCATCGCAAATAATTATTATTATTTATTTTTGAAAATATGAAATAAATCATTTCTTTTCTATTTTAATTTCATTTTTAAATTTATAGAATAATTTTATATTTTTTAAAAAAAATTTTCAAGTGTCCAAATTTTTGTTGTGTTTTAGTAAAATTAAGAGTATTTCTATTTTTAAAATTTATGTATAAATATCATTTTATAATTGTATAAATTTTATAGTCATTAAATTAGCAGTTAATTGAAATTTTTTTGAAACAAACAAATTAAAACCGTTATCAATTCGTATTGTACAATAACTACCAAACAAAAAAAAAGTAGTATATGAAAATAATAAATGGTAATTGGTGAAAAAATAATACAAAAAATTATAAATTAGATCGTTTTATTTTGTTGATTGTCCCGGAAAACATAAAACAGCGAATATCTGTAATGTCTACAATGGGTTATAGCAGTTATAGTAACGAATAATAAATAAGTAGCCTCGGACAATCTGGCAGCTGTGTACTAGAATTACTATGGGATTCTGTGTGAAAGCAATATCCGATTAAAAGTTAGTTAATGATTCAGTGATTACACACTAACACACGTCGAATAGTATACCGACTGTAATACGAATTTACGGAATTATTAAGTAGGTTGGTTAACTGTCATCTCGGCGCGGAGAAAATTTACTGAATGGAAAAGGATAGACATTTAAATGATGACATTACACATTTTATTAAAATCAGTTAAAACTTACGAATGGATACCTTCACAATTGAATCCAAGTCAACCAGTTTATCCTACATTAATCCAAAGTCGGTGCCAATTTCGATAGTGGGTCAAAGTGAAAGAAATAGTCGCAATAGCTGTTTTTTTATTTAAATATACATTTAATGAAATAAAATTTTTGGTATTATTTTCGTAAAATACATTTCCAAGAAAATACTTTCAATTGTCCTCGAACGAATAATAATTCGTTTAACATTTTAATTTATATTTTGAAATTTCATTTATATTTTCAAATGGTTTCTCGTCAAAATTTCATAATTGCCTTTAAATTGATGTCAGTGGGATTTCTTAATCACTGACAACGAGTTTTTGATTGCATAAAATTATATCTTGATATATTCTATTTGTCTTTGCTGCTGATGAGTGCGAATGAATATTATTAATTGCTGTCTTCATGTTCATCTTTAACAATATCTATTGTGGAATGTAGTTCACCATCGTCTTGTTGTTCCAATTGAATTAAAATATCATCGTTTGTTTCGTTGTTATCATCTAATTCTTGTTTAATTTCAATTTTATTTCCTTTAATGTTAACATAAATTAAATCCAGCTCTGGTTTCATTTTCCAAAATTCTTCTTCCAATTTATTATCTGATTGTTTCGCAGTGCCTTGTTGATGCGATTCGCCATGAATAGAAACATTTTCAATTCTATCGAAATAAGCACTTATGTTCGGTTCAACGATAATTTCTTGAATTTCATTGATATTGTTATCTTCAATTTGTACTATTGACGATTCATTTGATGATGTTTGGTTTTCTTTTGGTGCAAATTCTGTACTTTTACAATTTATTTTGTGTTTGGTTAGATAACAAAATTGTGCAAATAATTTAGAGCAAATGTCGATTTAAATCCCTTGAAGACAGGAATACCTTCCAGCATACGGTACATTTAAATGGTGTGTTTCCATTATGTTCGAACATATGAACTTTTAATTTGCTTAAATTGATGAATTTACTTAAACAAATATCACATTTATACGGTTTGTCATCTGTGTGTAATACTTTATGAATTTTTAAGTGATCCTGTCGTTTAAATAAGTGAGAACAAATATCACATTTAAATGGTTTTTCATCGGAATGTGTTTTCATATGATTATTTAAACTTGCCACATTTGAATAAGTTTTGGAGCAAATATTGCATTTAACTTTATGTTTCTCTTTGTGAGATTTTAAATCACTTACAGTTGCAAAAATGTTCATACAAGTGTAGCATTTAAATATTTTTTTATCATTTGAAGAATTTTTCTTCTCGCTACTTCCACTTGGTTTAGAATCACCCATTTTTATTATGTTTTTTTAATTAAGAAAGTTAATAGTAAATATTAAAAATTAAATAAATTTCGAATATTCGAGTAATTGTTAAACTGTTTTGTTGAAATCGAATAACGTCCATTCACTTTGAAAATCGCAATTGAACTAATTCGCCATTCGGAAATATTACGAAAATTGTTGATTAAATCAAACTTAAAAGTATTGCCACATTTAAATAATACGAAATAATTTTTTAGAAATGTCTTGAACTTTCTTAACGAATGAATTGATACTTTAAAAAGTAGAGAAAAAGTATTACACTCTATTAGATTACGCATGGGGATAACAATCCCTCCGAAGGAGTTTTTTAGAATTTAGGTAAGATAAAGTTGACGGAGAAATTCTTCAACTTTTAACAATTTGGAAAAAAATTTGTGCATACTTTTATAACCGGGTGGTTTCACATCAACAATATTTTAAAGCGATAAAATTTTCATATTTATGATTGTATCTGAGATAAGAGAAATTTATAATTGAGTGTCCCAAAAAATCGAACACACAATTGTTATTTTATTTTATCAAATTTTAATCCATTTTACAGTAGTTTTCATAAACTTCGATAATTTTTAAAGCTTTCGAAACACATTTTCTTTAGTGTAATTACTTACTTACTTACTTACTCCATGGCGTTATAACCCAGGTGCGGTTTCAGCCTTCTCCTACATGCTTTTCCAACATGACCTATCCGCAGTCAATGTTTTCCAATTCCCAATTTTAAGTATCTTAATATCTCAGTATACTGCATCAAGCCGTCTCGCCTTAGGTCTTCCGACTCTCCTTCTACCTTCTAGTTTACAGTTTTTTCGGCACAAGCTCCTTCTCCATGCGTAATACGTTACCAGGCCATCTCAATCTATTGATTTTGATTGTTTTGAAAATATTTGGTTGACCGTACAACTTGTCTAATTCAAAATTGTATCTTCGCCTCCAACCATTCTGTTCTTTGACGAGACCAAATATGCCACGGAATGTCACCTTTCGTTCAAAAATCCCACGTAATTATACCTATACTTTAATATTAGACGTATTAATGTTGAACATAGTTTGTACTTAAGATCTCGTTGTAATGTTTTCGATTGGTATTGTTTCTTTAGCCCGTAATAACTTCTGTTTCCAGTTACCCTGGGCCGAATTTCGTCTTCAATATCACTTTCTATATTTATCAACGATCCTAAGTATACAAAACTATTGACTATTTCAAAATTGTATTTGTACAATTATTAACTGTTTCATCTCGAATTCCTAATGTATTAGTGTAATTGGTTTTCATTAATACATCATCTCGAAATGTACTTATTTAATCATTATAGGAGTGTTAGTCTGTGAAAAAAAGTGTTGTAAGCACAAAGGTTTGTTACACTATGAAGGCTTGCGAATGGCCACATTTATGCATCCGTCAACCTCGCACATTGCTGAAGATCATTCCTTAAAAGCGAAATCTACCAGGTTTTCTAATTTTGGTGATCTATCGTTCAGGTATCTGCTTGCAAACCATGAATATTTATATAAATTAATATACTTCAGTGCTAACACCTGATTATGAAGAAGTGAATTTCCTAACATTTGAAGAAATTCATTACAAAATAAATATCCCTTTCATTAAGTATTTACGTCATTATTTACTTGGATCATGGTTAATAAAATTATGTGTAGTTTAAATATACACAGGGTTTCAAAGAGTTTTTAAGTCTGGATCTAGCAATTGAAATACTATAAACATGTATTGTTAGTTAATGCATTCTAACCACTCTGTGATTTTGAACTTCATATAAAGTCGCATTCGGATGGTATGTTGGGTATAGTGTTGTAAATACTCCGAAAAGTAATTAAAAAGGATAACTTTCTGGTAATTGTGGAAGGATAGGCAATTATATTAAATATAAAGAGTCGTTCGTTTTCCTATAATTATGCACCAAATCCAATTTTAATTATTTATATTCTTCTAATTCCTAATTTTTACTAACGACTGACTAAACTTTTAAATCTATGTTTCGGATCGGACAGGATAAAAACGGCAACGATTTAAGTAACGCAAAAGGGCAATGATCCTTAAAATTAGGGCTTAGGTAGGCAAAGCGATGTTGAAGAAAACTAAGACCGCACCTGGGTTTTAATGTCATGGCGCAAGTAAGTAAATACTCTCCTTAACATCTGTGTCAAATTTTACTTCATTACATTCGCATTAGTAGTTGATATTCGACGCTTGGTTTTGTACATCGTGTACAGTACATTTTTTTGGATTTTTAAAATATCTGATTTTGTTGAGCAATGAATTTGTATTAAATTTTGTTTGCACGCCAAGAAAATTAAAGATCTGGTGCTTGAAAATCGTCGATTAACAATTTAATACCTTACAAATACTACGTTTCAAAAGGTTCGATGAATACCATTTTTTAAGATGTTTTGTACCTCAGACGTATTTGAGGCTCGTTTGGTTCCAAAAACCATTCAATTGTTTGAAAAACAGTGTCATATTAACGACTGCAAATAGAGATTAATTCTGATTATCATACGGTAATAAAACACACTTTTTCGAAAGATACAACTCTGTGCCCATGATACCCAAAGAGCTGAATCAAAACCGAAAAAATCACGTCAAAGTTGCTCAAAAATCAAAGTTATGTTAACAGTTTTCTTAGATTATCGTGCTATTTATTTGAGACTATTTAGCTAAAAATGCAACCCATATCGTTTAACAACCATACCAGACATACAAGGCGGTGCGCTGGGAATACTTTGAAGGTGACAAAATTGATTGGTAAGCGTATTGCTACAAAAATCTTCATTTGTATTGCTTGTATAGTGTCGGGACGAAGATTCAATATCATAAAAAATTACGGTTTATTGTAATTTATGTTTTATGTCAAATTGTTTTCCTGGATTTGTTGTCATTTAGGGGTATTTTGCTGGTTTGCCACTGGTCCATTACCCCTTATTTTGAGTCTCTCGGCCATATATTTCTTGTCACATTATTGTTGATCCCTGACAGTCTTTGACCACAGTTTGAACCGGTATTTATTTGCTTCCCAGTTTTCGTCATCTTCGAAAATCGTAACTTTACCAAATTTTTCTCATTGTATTAACAAACAAGTGAATATCGATTGTAGAACATTTCCGACATTCAACAACAGTTAAATAATTTACAATCTCTCGATCCACAAAAACATATCGAAAATATTAATGGAATGTCATCAGAAATAGAAGCTGTACTAAACATCGATTTAATTAATATTATTTTAGAATACACCAATGAAACTAATAACACACAATCAACAACAACAATCCAAATTATGCTGAAATTCTGAAAATGATATATGCAGATGAAAGTAATTTTGAAGGTGTCATATGTCAATAAATGAAATGATTCAAAATGAACAGTAAATCTAAAAAAAATTGAACGATTATATCGGAAACGCAAATAAATAAACTTTTTGTATAATTTTCTAATTATTAATTACAAAAATGAATTTAGGAACTTAAATTCGAAATGTTCACATGGAAATTTTTTGAGAAAATACAACTATTTAACGAAAATAATGCAAAAATTTTGTTCGAAAAAATATTATAAAATATTTTATTATTTAATTGTAATACAAATTTATTTCGACCTACTTTTATTTCTGTTGGAATTTAATTCAGAGCTGAGTGTAAAATTAAATTTTTTAGGTGTTTTTAAATTAAATTTTCACTCCACATTATTTCTTTTCTAATAAAAAATTAATGCCTTCATAACTACAAAGTTTTCCTAACAATAAAATATTTCTTAAGATACTCAAAATATTTCTTTGAAGTAAAAGTTGCAGTTGATGTGAATAACATTTTTTAAATTCAATATCATGTAATACTTTTTCGATTCGTATAGTTTCAACTCATGTTTCTCAAGAATATTTTTTTCAAAACACTTAAAATGTAACAATACTTTTTAAAATTTCGCTACAAAACAAAAATTGTATTTAATATTTTTGAAATTAGATCTATTGAAATTTTAAAATTGGGCAGAGGTTCTCGTTAAATTCGCATTTGAAGAACCTGTAAACAGAAGATGTATTTCAAAATATTAAATAAAAATTACTAGAATTTTCGGGAATAAGTGATATAACTAGAAACACCGATTAGATAAGATTGCAGAATGATACGCGTTAGCGGGGACATAAAAAAACAGCTTTAAATATATTATATCAACACACTTCGGTCGTTTCAAAAAGTTCATGGGTGCTATGCGGGACCGGTAAAATGATATGACTTAACAGAAAAAATAGTTGAGCTGTGGTAAATTCATTCATCAAGATTATTCTGGGTTATTGTTAAAACATTCGAAATACGACTTCTATTTGGGTTTAATGGAAATTCGACAATTTTTGCGATAAATTTATTTATTTTTATACAAAATCAATTATGAATAATAATACATTTTTTGGTTAAAGTTTAGGATTAATTTCCAAATCAATGTGTCGTCGTGTGTCAGACAATAATCAATTTTAATTTAATAATTATTTATATTATCCATAGGATCTCCGTCAATATTTATTTTAAATTGTGGTTTTTCGAACAATTAAACGTCAATTTTTGGATTTAAATCTTTTGAATTTCATTTCTGAAATGTATTATTTGTTTTCCTCTTGGCTTGATGCACTTGGATTTATGACTCGACTATGACTGGATGTTGCGATCGTCGACTCATTACATTCTGAATGGAATCTTTTATTATGTCGAAGTAAGACCGTACGATAATTGAATGCTTTTGAACACTTGTGACATTTGTAATTCTTCTCATTTCGATGGCTTTCCATATGATTTTTAAGATTACATTTGTTTGTAAATTTTTGGACACAACCTCCATAGGAACATTTAAATTTCTTTTCACCATGTAATGACATATGTCGTCTTAAACCGATTTCAGTTGTGAATTTTTTGTCACAATTTGCAAACCCACAAATAAATTTCTTTTCACCATGGGTCTTGATATGTCGGTTTAATTCACCTTTCGTTCCGAATTTCTTCACACAATTTCCATACCCACAAATAAATTTCTTTTCACCATGGGTTGCGATATGTCGGTTTAATTTACCTTTCGTTCTGAATTTCTTCACACAATCTCCATACCCACAAAGAAATTGCTTTTCACGATGGGTTTCCATATGTATCTTTAAGCTAACTATACTTGGGAATTTTTTGTCACAATTTGCAAACCCACAAATAAATTTCTTTTCACCATGGAATGACATATGTCGGTTTAATTCACCTTTCGTTCCGAATTTCTTCACACAATTTCCATACCCACAAATAAATTTCTTTTCACCATGGGTTGCGATATGTCGGTTTAATTCACCTTTCGTTCCGAATTTCTTCACACAATTTCCATACCAACAAATAAATTTCTTTTCACCATGGGTTGCGATATGTCGGTTTAATTCACCTTTCGTTCCGAATTTCTTCACACAATTTCCATGAGCACATAAATATTTCTTTTCACCATGGGTTGCGGTATGTTTGTTTAATTCACCTTTCGTTCCGAATTTCTTCACACAATCTCCATACCCACAAAGAAATTTGTTTTCACGATGGGTTTCCATATGTATCTTTAAGCTAACTATACTTGGGAATTTTTTGTCACAATTTGCAAACCCACAAATAAATTTCTTTTCACCATGGAATGACATATGTTGGTTTAATTCACATTTCGTTCTGAATTTCTTCACACAATTTCCATACCCACAAATAAATTTCTTTTCACCATGGAATGACATATGTTGGTTTAATTGACCTTTCGTTCCGAATTTCTTCACACAATTTCCATACCCACAAATAAATTTCTTTTCACCATGGGTTGCCATATGTCGGTTTAATTCACCTTTCTTGCCGAATTTCTTCACACAATTTCCATGTGCACATAAATATTTCTTTTCACCATGGTTGGCCATATGTTGGTTAAAATTACTTCTAGTTGTGGCTGTTTTTAAACAAATTTTGCATGTCAGTGGATGTACCGTTTCTTCATGACATTTTAAAGTTTCCGCAGTTGTAAAATAATTTTCACAATAGCTCCATTTTAACGATGAGGATTCGTTAGTTAATATATTACCACGAACACTTAGTGGCAAATCTGTTTCAATTATTTTATTTGAATCTTTATTCATATTTTATTTTTACTAGAATTAACAATTTATTCCTAATAATTTCCAATTTATTTATTAAAATTAATCGTTCGCAATATTATCGATTCAAAAAATGTGTGTCCGTTCACTTTGAATGTGCCAATTGAACTGGCGATGGAAGAATATTAAATATTTTATTAAATGAAATTAAAGTGTTGCCATATTTAAATTTCTATAATACTTTCTCGAGAAATTTTGGTATTACCCGATGTAAATATTTTGAATATTATTTTTGCAATAACAGAAAATGTGTTATCTGATGTCAGAACTTGTATTAATTGCAAACTGTTTGGCCCTTGAGTTTCTTACATTGTAATGTATTCGCAATGACTCAATATTACATAATTGTGTGAGTTAATATCGATATTACATAGAACTGTTGCACTGCGCTTTATATTGTGATTACAGAACAGTTAGGAACTAAAGTTTGCCATGAATCTTGGGTTATCGTGCACAAGTTAGTTAGTTTTTTGTTTGTAGAATTAAGCTCAAAAAGATAATTAATTTTATGAAAATAAATTGAAAAATCGTTTTTGCAAATAATATAATTTTAAGCGCATTTTTCCTTGAAAAAATATAAAATTCGCAACAAATGTTGGCGTTATTAAAAATTCTATTGGACTTTTTTCCTTATTAATTCATAGGAAATACATTTGGAATATATACGTTTTGAATTTTCTTTAAATATATTCCTTAAATTTTGAGTTCATTTGGAACTTTTTCGTACACCGATCAAGTTTAAGATTGTTGATTAAGAATTCCATTTATTTTTACTCTGCGCAATTACGCCAAATGTGAGTGTGTGGGTAAAACGTCCAACTGATTTTCTTATGAAAAATATAAATAAAAATAAATATAGTCCTCAGAACTTCTGTGGGATAAAATCGTATTGAATAATATTTTCTCTTTGCTCAATAGAAACTAATTTTAAGAATTATTGAAAAATGTATTAAAATAAAAATAAATTATAAAAATGTGTTCCTATATTCAACCGCAAGTTTTGTAACGGTGATGTGTCTACAGAGATGATATTATTCTACGAGTATATCTCATGTTGTAAAGACTGTAAATTCATTGGACTAATACATTGACCATAAAGAATTATTAGCAATTTTGCGAATTCATGATCCATGTTTACCTAAAGATAAACGATCCTTATGTGGTACACCCAGACTTTTCCTGGTGATGAATTTGAACATAGCACCGATTGGGAATTCACCAATAAATTGCAGAAAATATTCGAAACCCACCACCATGATACAACAGAAAAAGTAATTGAAGAGTGAGACATCGGATGTCGTTCTAATGTGTCGAAAGTTGCTCCACTACTTGTGCCGTATTTTGTCGTCAGAACAAATTTTTTTTTGTACTTTTTGTAACTTCTGATTAGTATACAAAGATTTTGTAAATTTGTACAATATTTTGTTCGCATGACTATACCTTTATTAAAATATGACCGACAAAATGTTCATTGCATTTTAACAAAATCATATTTTAATTTTGTTCCATAAAAATCACATCGGTAATCTATGTTGAACAAAATAAGTGTTCCGGGTGCAAAGATTTGTGTGTTAAACAAAAAACATGAACTATTTAACAAAATTAAAATATAAAGTGTTTCGACAAAATTTTGTCGAGGATCGCAAACTTTACGGAGTCGCATTGCGAATAAGTTTTTTAGGTCTAAAAATGCTATTCTAATCTTGAATTACTAAAAATCACAACAATATATTCATAATTCCATAGAAGAAAATGTCTTTAATTGAGTCTCAAATAGAAGACAAATAAATACCTTTACAAGCGACGGCTCGAACATACTTTAGCTTATTACTGTGATATGTTAATGGGTTACTCCCTGCAAAGTCATTATGTCCGGTTCACATGCAAAAGAATCAGAGATTATCCATAACACCTTCCAACTTGTATTAACGAATTTCAACATTTTTATATCGGGTTACGAAAATTTATAAAAAGAGTTCTAACTGATGTGTGTGCTCAATATATAAAATAAAAAAGAATAATACTGTTGGAAAAAACGTTTATGGTAATGAATATGTGTCTCAAGTTTATGATTCGTTTTCACTTGTCAAAAATGGTTGTGAGGATTTATATGATAACCCAAGGCCAGGATATTAAGAATCAAGACAATGCTGATAATTTTCTACGATTCAAAAAGGATTGATTACAAGGAATTTGTTCCGGAACTGTTAATGGAGAATAATATTTGTGAGATTTATCATGTTTATGGTCGAGAATTGTTCGAGTTAGACTCGAATATTAATGCACCACCTCAGACGACGAAAAAAGTGAATTAGTTTTTGATGAAAAACGGATTTCTCTCATCAGCCACCCTCCGTATTTGCCTGATCTATCAACGTGTGACTATTTTCTGTTGCCAAAACTGAAAACTGCCAAGAAAGGAGTATTTTATGATGATGTACCAGCCATTCAAGCAACCGTAACACAGGTGCTGAGGAACATTCCGATAACTGAGTTTATAAAATCTATGCAAAAACTGGTTGATCGTGCCACATGCTGCGTTGAAGCCAATGTAACCTATTTCGAATAGAAATAATGTTTGAAAAATAATATAATGTGAATATAATTGAAAATTGGTTACTAACGCATTTTTAAGAGTTTTTGGAAAAATTAGAAAATATTTCTTTATCCCCATTGCATGTTGTCTTAATAACAAAACTTTGTTGAACGCACAATGACTATTACATGTAATAACATTCCGTTAACGATTTAACCAAATCGTGTTTATAGATTAATTGTGTATTTTGTTCATTATACAAAACAACGTTTGGATTAACAAAAATTTATTATCATTTTACAATATTAAAAAAAGAAAAATTGTCGTCTGAACTCAATTACATAGTAAAGTAACAAAACCGTAAACATTTTGTAACAGCAATAATATTTGGTGTGATGTTAAATCATTTTGTAACTATAACAAAAGTTTGTAGCTCAACAAAATCAATTTTGTTACATGAACAAAATATTGTATTGGAGCAAAATCAAAAATTTTTTTGGTAAAATGCAATCGTAGTGATATTTTTTTTAAGTTGTGCATGTGTTAGTGTATAATTGAATAATGCCGGTGATGGTTATTGACAAGAACAAATCTTTATTACACAATTTATTTATTCAATGGAATAGTAAAAACGAAAATTTTGTGAATTTTTTATACGGTAAGTTTTTCTTTCTAAATTCAATATTTTTTTTGCGAATTAGAAATAGAATTAGTAGTTTTTTTTCCACAACATGACTTTTTTTTAAATACATTTCTGTGTTATACAAATCAAAACAAAAATCGTAAATGGAGTATTTTTCATTATTACTCGCGTATTATTATTAGTCGTTACTATTAGTAAATTTCAATATTATGTTTATTTTATTATAATATTCAATATTTCTTATTTTGCAATATACGTTCAGAATAAAATATTTGTTAAATGTCATGCGTATTAATTGTTAATAAAATAATATATTTCTGCTTCATAAAAAAAATGTATTTTCAGATCATGAAATAGATATTGAAATATTAAAAATAATAAGACCAAACCATTTAGAAGAAATATTATCAGAATCAATGGAAGGCAAAAAATTTTTTAAACCAGCTGAACAAATCCATTATGTTGAGTAATTTAAACAGAGAAATTTTAGTAGAGTTGTTTTCTAATTATTTTATTCAAAGAGAAATTCCATTAAGTGTACCACAATATATGCTCCTAAACTTATTCAAATGTGGCTAGTTTAAATAATCATATGAAAACACATACCGATGAAAAACCATTTAAATGTGATATTTGTTCTCACTTATTTAAACGACAGGATCACTTAAAAATTCATAAAGTATTACACACAGATGACAAACCGTATAAATGTGATATTTGTTTAAGTAAATTCATCAATTTAAGCAAATTAAAAGTTCATATGTTCGAACATAATGGAAACACACCATTTAAATGTACCGTATGCCGGAAGGTATTCCTGTCTTCAAGGGATTTAAATCGACATTTGAAAATACATAATAAAAAATATAAATGCCCCGTATGCTCTAAATTATTTGCACAATTTTGTTATCTAACCAAACACAAAATAAATTGTAAAAGTACAGAATTTGCACCAAAGGAAAACCAAACACCATCAAATGAATCGTCGATATTAAAAATTGAAAAGGATAACAACAATGAAATTCAATTAGAGGGAAATACAGTGGAACCAAATACAAGTACTTATTTCGACACAATAAAATGTGATAACGTTCGTGGTGCATCACAACAACAATGCACGGCGATAACCCACGAAAATAATTTGAAAAAAGATTTACCACAATTGAAACCAAAGCGAGATTTAATTGATGATAGCATTCCGGACAATAAAAGTACAATTGAATACGCAAATGAAAAGAAATACATATGCGCAAAGTGTTCGATATCATTTAACCATTTATCTGGATTAAATTGGCATTTGAAAAAACATGATGAGACAACAATTCAATGTAAGTATTCACCGAAAGGAAAACCTTCAGGTGGTAATGAATCCATTACTGAAACATCAAGTTATGCGCTAGCCACTCTCAATATAGCATCTTCTTTGAAATTCGAAACTAATAATGAACGACAAATTGGTATTGCTGTCAATGAATTAGAAAGAACTCCAATAGGAATTATATTTGATGTACCATTTCCATTTGAACACCAACCGCAGTCAAATTTGTTAAACATTTTGCAACAAAACAAAGATGCAATTAACACAAAATACGATCATTCAAAGAATAAACTTAACCTTCATCAGTCAGTGTCTCATCAACACGTAATTTTTCCAAAACCAGTAATAGATTTTACAATTCACTCGAATATGGAAAATGTTACTCGAATAGATACGGATTGGTCACAATTTGAAAATCAACCTGAATCTCACTCTCACGATATGATTTCACAAAGCTTACAACAAACCGAATACAATTTGATGTCCGTTAATAATCCACAATTGTCACATTCACAAAATAACACATCACAACCTAACGAAAATAAAGATATGTCATTAAATACAATCACTCAACAAAATCCAATTGACATACACCAACAACAACAACAACAATTACAAGCAGTTGTTCAACAACATCAAAACGATTCAAATGAATGCGATTCCGATAATTTTGGGAACCTCTTTCTTCGGTTATTTTAAAATAATAATGTTAAATTTTCGGAGACCGGTGTAATATTGTCACGCAGTAATTATTCAACAGTTTCGCAAAGTTCGTGTACAAAGGACGATAAATATGGCGATTATCTGATTGGCCGCCGTTGCATAAGAGTACTACAACCGACCACTGAAAATCATATAAATTTTGTGACATTTAAATTTAATGGTTGACTTAAATTTGTTTAATAATTTACAAAGAAATATAAATGACGAAAAAAATGTTTTAAAAATGAATAATTAAATAAAATATGGAATTAATTAAAATTATTACTTTTGCAAAAACTATTGTTACATCAGACAAATTATAAATAAAATTAATTGTAAAAAATTGATGTTTAATTACAAAAATCTGAATTATTCAATAATTAGTTTTTAAACGGTCACCAAATCAATCCTATGTTAATAATGGAATCAAGGAAATGTTTCTAAGATTTGTTTAGGCGAGTACAATTTGGTAATTACACCTGTCCCTAAATAACTAATGGCCGCTGAAGAACTAAATGAGGTTGATTTACTTACTTGATAGCGGCGATGATATTAACACCTGCATTTACAGCAAGAAGCATTGTAAAGTTGGGTAGCCACTTTCTACAAATTGATCCGAATGTTGATCAAGCTCTGCAATTCCAGCGAAATATTAATAAACTTGTGATCCAATATGTGGAGGATTATAAAAATTTAACGAGAAATGCAAGTTAATAACTGTAATTACGGATTTCATTACCAACTCTAACCGGTCTGAAATTGTTTCAAATCTATCAGGCATTGAACCAGATCCGCATGAAGTACCAGTCAGTGACGAAAGTGACATCGTACCAAAAAAAAAAAAGAAATCAATAATCGTTTCTGATGACAGTGAATCGGTTTTATTAAGAGTACGTAATTAAAAATATGTAAAATGAATTGATATTTATGAGTTACTAATTGTTTTGTTATTTTTCAAATTGAATTGTTGAATTGTTAGTATTTTATGGTGTTTTCCGATTTATACTATAATTTTAGAAACATGATTCATATTCAAAATAGGTTCCAGTTGAATCAGAACAGAAGAAGAAGAACGAAGAAGGAATGCTTATTATCAAATATTTTAAGTACTTGTGTGCAAATTCGGGGTTATTGTTGAAACATTCGAAATACATAAGTCGAATACGGTTTTTATGCGATTGATCAAAAGTCGAAACGTTACTCTTTATCTTATTCTTGGAAATGACCAAGACATTAATATCCACACAACCGCAACAATAAAATTAACATATTTCACACATATTTCAAATAACAAATCAAATATTTTCGACAATTTTTGAGATAAATTTATTTATTTTTATACAAAATCAATTATGAATAATAATACATTTTTTGGTTAAAGTTTAGGATTAATTTCAAAATCAATGTGTCGTCGTGTGTCAGACAATAATCAATTTTAATTGAATAATTATTTATATTTCTCCGTCAATATTTATTTTAAATTGTGGTTTTTCGAACAATTAAAAGTCAATTTTTGGATTTAAATCTTTTGAATTTCATTTCTGAAATGTATTATTTGTTTTCCTCTTGGCTTGATGCACTTGGATTTATGACTCGACTATGACTGGATGTTGCGATTGTCGACTCATTACATTCTGAATGGAATCTTTTATTATGTCGAAGTAAGGCCGAACGATAATTGAATGCTTTTGAACACTTGTGACATTTGTAATTCTTCTCATTTCGATGGCTTTTCATATGTTCTTTAAGTTTATTTTTGAATGTAAATGTTTGGACACAACCTCCATAGGAACATTTAAATTTCTTTTCACCATGGATTTCCATATGTTTCTTTAAACTGACTATACTTGGGAATTTTTTGTCACAAATACCATACCCACAAATAAATTTCTTTTCACCATGGGTCTTGATATGTCGGTTTAATTCACCTTTCGTTCCGAATTTCTTCACACAATTTCCATGTGCACATAAATATTTCTTTTCATGTTGGGTTGCGATATGTCGGTTTAATTCATCTTTCCTTGCGAATTTCTTCACACAATCTCCATACCCACAAATAAATTTCTTTTCTTGATGGGTTTCCATATGTTTCTTTAAACTGAATATACTTGTGAATTTTTTGTCACAATTTGCAAACCCACAAATAAATTTTTTTTCACCATGGAATGACATATGTTGGTTTAATTCACCTTTCGTTCCGAATTTCTTCACACAATCTCCATTCCCACAAATAAATTTCTTTTCACGATGGGTTTCCATATGTTTCTTTAAACTGACTATACTTGTGTATTTTTTGTCACAATTTGCAAACCCACAAATAAATTTCTTTTCACCATGGAATAACATATGTCGGTTTAATTCACCTTTCGTTCCGAATTTCTTCACACAATCTCCATACCTACAAGTAAATTTCTTTTCAAGATGAGTTTCCATATGTTTCTTTAAACTGACTTTAATTGGGAATTTTTTGTCACAATTTGCAAACCCACAAATAAATTTCTTTTCACCATGGAATGACATATGTCGGTTTAATTCACCTTTCGTTCCGAATTTCTTCAAACAATTTCCATGTGCACATAAATATTTCTTTTCACCATGGTTGGCCATATGTTTGTTGAAATTACTTCTAGTTGTGGCTGTTTTTAAACAAATTTTGCATGTCAATGGATGTACCGTTTCTTCATGATATTTTAAAGTTTCTGCAGTTGTAAAATAATTGTCACAATAGCTACATTTTAACGATGAGGATTCGTTAGTTAATATATTACCACGAACACTTAGTGGCAAGTCTGTTTCTATTATTTTATTATTATCTTTATTCATATTTTATTATTACTAGAATTAACAATTTATTCCTTATAATTTTAAATTTATTTATTAAAATTAATCTTTCGCAATATTATCGTTTCAAAAAATGTGTGTCCGTTCACTTCGAATGTGCCAATTGTACTGGCTATGGAAGAATATTAAATATTTTATTAAATGAAATTAAAGTGTTGCCATATTTAAATTTCTATAATACTTTCTCGAGAAATTTCTCGACAATTTTGGACATATAATTTTGGTATTACCCGATGTAAATATTTTGGATATTATTTTTTCTATAACAGAAAATGTGTTATCTGATGTAAAAAATTGTGTTAATTGCAAACTGTTTGGCCCTTGAGTTTCTTACATTGTACTGTATTCGCAATGACTCAATATTACTTAATTTTGTAAGATGGTATCGAAGTTACATCGAACTGTTGCACTGCGCATTATATTGTGATTACAGAACAGTTAGGAACTAAAGTTTGCCATGAATCTTGGGTTATCGTGCACAAGTTAGTTAGTTTTTTGTTTGTAGAATTAAGCTCAAAAAGATAATTAATTTTATGAAAATAAATTGAAAAATCGTTTTTGCAAATAATATAATTTTAAGCGAATTTTTCCTTGAAAAAATATAAAATTCGCAACAAATGTTGGCGTTATTAAAAATTCTATTGGACTTTTTTCCTTATTAATTCATAGGAAATACATTTGGAATATATACGTTTTGAATTTTCTTTAAATATATTCCTTAAATTTTGAGTTCATTTGGAATTTTTTCGTACACCGATCAAGTTTAAAATTGTTGATTAACAATTCCATTTATTTTTACTCTGCGCAATTACGCCAAGTGTGAGTGTGTAGGAAAAACGTCCAACTGATTTTCTTATGAAAAATATAAATAAAAATAAATATAGTCCTCAGAACTTCTGTGGGATAAAATCATATTGAATAATATTTTCTCTTTGCTCAATAAAAACTAATTTTAAGAATTATTGAAAAATGTATGAAAATAAAAATAAATTAAAAAAATGTGTTCCTATATTCAACTGCAAGTTTTGTAACGGTGATGTGTCTACAGAGATGATATTATTCTACGAGTATATCTCATGTTGTAAAGACTGTAAATTCATTGGACTAATACATTGACCATAAAGAATTATTAGCAATTTTGCGAATTCATGATCCATGTTTACCTAAAGATAAACGATCCTTATGTGGTACACCCAGACTTTTCCTGGTGATGAATTTGAACATAGCACCGATTGGGAATTCACCAATAAATTGCAGAAAATATTCGAAACCCACCACAATGATACAACAGAAAAAGTAATTGAAGAGCGAGACATCGGATGTCGTTCTAATGTGTCGAAAGTTGCTCCACAACTTGTTCCGTATTTTGTCGTCAGAACAAATTTTTTTTTGTACTTTTTGTAACTTCTGATTAGTATACAAAGATTTTGTAAATTTGTACAATATTTTGTTCGCATGACTATACCTTTATTAAAATATGACCGACAAAATGTTCATTGCATTTTAACAAAATCATATTTTAATTTTGTTCCATAAAAATCACATCGGTAATCTATGTTGAACAAAATAAGTGTTCCGGGTGCAAAGATTTGTGTGTTAAACAAAAAACATGAACTATTTAACAAAATTAAAATATAAAGTGTTTCGACAAAATTTTGTCGAGGATCGCAAACTTTACGGAGTCGCATTGCGAATAAGTTTTTTAGGTCTAAAAATGCTATTCTAATCTTGAATTACTAAAAATCACAACAATATATTCATAATTCCATAGAAGAAAATGTCTTTAATTGAGTCTCAAATAGAAGACAAATAAATACCTTTACAAGCGACGGCTCGAACATACTTTAGCTTATTACTGTGATATGTTAATGGGTTACTCCCTGCAAAGTCATTATGTCCGGTTCACATGCAAAAGAATCAGAGATTATCCATAACACCTTCCAACTTGTATTAACGAATTTCAACATTTTTATATCGGGTTACGAAAATTTATAAAAAGAGTTCTAACTGATGTGTGTGCTCAATATATAAAATAAAAAAGAATAATACTGTTGGAAAAAACGTTTATGGTAATGAATATGTGTCTCAAGTTTATGATTCGTTTTCACTTGTCAAAAATGGTTGTGAGGATTTATATGATAACCCAAGGCCAGGATATTAAGAATCAAGACAATGCTGATAATTTTCTACGATTCAAAAAGGATTGATTACAAGGAATTTGTTCCGGAACTGTTAATGGAGAATAATATTTGTGAGATTTATCATGTTTATGGTCGAGAATTGTTCGAGTTAGACTCGAATATTAATGAAAAACGGATTTTTCTCATCAGCCACCACCCGTATTTGCCTGATCTATCAACGTGTGACTATTTTCTGTTGCCAAAACTTCAAGCAACCGTAACACAGGTGCTGAGGAACATTCCGATAACTGAGTTTATAAAATCTATGCAAAAACTGGTTGATCGTGCCACATGCTGCGTTGAAGCCAATGTAACCTATTTCGAATAGAAATAATGTTTGAAAAAAAATATAATGTGAATATAATTGAAAATTGGTTACTAACGCATTTTTAAGAGTTTTTGGAAAAATTAGAAAATATTTCTTTATCACCATTGCATGTTGTCTTAATAACAAAACTTTGTTGAACGCACAATGACTATTACATGTAATAACATTCCGTTAACGATTTAACCAAATCGTGTTTATAGATTAATTGTGTATTTTGTTCATTATACAAAACAACGTTTGGATTAACAAAAATTTATTATCATTTTACAATATTAAAAAAAGAAAAATTGTCGTCTGAACTCAATTACATAGTAAAGTAACAAAACCGTAAACATTTTGTAACAGCAATAATATTTGGTGTGATGTTAAATCATTTTGTAACATGAACAAAAGTTTGTAGCTCAACAAAATCAATTTTGTTACATGAACAAAATATTGTATTGGAGCAAAATCAAAAATTTTTTTGGTAAAATGCAATCGTAGTGATATTTTTTTTAAGTTGTGCATGTGTTAGTGTATAATTGAATAATGCCGGTGATGGTTATTGACAAGAACAAATCTTTATTACACAATTTATTTATTCAATGGAATAGTAAAAACGAAAATTTTGTGAATTTTTTATACGGTAAGTTTTTCTTTCTAAATTCAATATTTTTTTTGCGAATTAGAAATAGAATTAGTAGTTTTTTTTCCACAACATGACTTTTTTTTAAATACATTTCTGTGTTATACAAATCAAAACAAAAATCGTAAATGGAGTATTTTTCATTATTACTCGCGTATTATTATTAGTCGTTACTATTAGTAAATTTCAATATTATGTTTATTTTATTATAATATTCAATATTTCTTATTTTGCAATATACGTTCAGAATAAAATATTTGTTAAATGTCATGCGTATTAATTGTTAATAAAATAATATATTTCTGCTTCATAAAAAAAATGTATTTTCAGATCATGAAATAGATATTGAAATATTAAAAATAATAAGACCAAACCATTTAGAAGAAATATTATCAGAATCAATGGAAGGCAAAAAATTTTTTAAACCAGCTGGACAAATCCATTATGTTGAGTAATTTAAACAGAGAAATTTTAGTAGAGTTGTTTTCTAATTATTTTATTCAAAGAGAAATTCCATTAAGTGTACCACATTGTGCAAATATATCCGACGAAATAGTGAAATTATTCCCAAAAGAAATCAAGGTACAGATATTTTCAACAACATTTTAATTTATTAAAAAATGTGCTTATTTAAAGCACATTTAGTATCATTTGATTATTCAAAGGCATAACACGTACGTTTACGATTGTGAAAAAGAATATTCTAATGAAACGGACAAATTTAAATTTCTATTAATTTCTATTAATTTCTATTGATAAACATAAATAAATAAACAAACAGTGCAAAGCAGAGTGTGTGTGCAAATATAATATTTGTGCAGAATAAATAATTATTATAAGGTGTATAAGTATATATATATATAATTGTGTGTAAAGAAAAAACAACAAAGACAACTTATTATCGCTTAGCGAAATAAGAGAATATATGTATATATATATATACATATATAACAAACATACATAAAATAATATAAGTGCAATACAAGATTAAATAACATAAACTTAAATTTTTATAGTGCAAAAATATAATTTTATAATTTTACTAAATCAATGATCCCCACAAGGTAAACAAAAAGTTTTTCCTGTGTTAGTGATAATATAATAATAAAAATATAAAATGAAGAGAACTCCACCGCCAAAGTTCCGAGAACAAAAAATAATTTACCATGAACCGATTGTACAAGAAATTTCAGATAGGACAGCAAACATGAGTAAGACAAAAAATAATACAATAACACCCTCAGATGAAAGGGATGCCTCTAGTGACAGCGATACATATTCAGAACAACTTAAGGCATCGACTATATTCAAGATGCCGAAGAAACAAAACAATGAAAGCAATGAAGTAAATGTTATTAATGATAAATTTACTGAGGTAACTAACACAAAACGAAAAAACGCAAGCCCATTACAGCAAGAAAATCGTTGGAAACAAAAGAAAATATCAAACTGGCTAACAGCCGAACCAGGAATATCAACTAAGAATAGATATAACGAATTACCAGAAGAAAATGATTCGAAAAATATAAACAACGCAATTGATAAACAAAAAATCTCACCAATATTCGTGATGGGAGTGGAGAAAATTACACCACTAACCAACATGCTAAAAACGTTTACTGGAAACAAATTCGAAATTAAAGTAATTGGCAGAAACCAAATAAAGATACAATTACAAACAAGTGAGCATTTCAATGAGATAGTGAATGAATTAAAGGAACGCAAGACAGAATTCCACACATACCAATTAAAAGTTGATAAAACATTCAAAGTAGTAATAAAGAATTTGCACCACGACACGGACAAAATTGAATTACAAGCCCAACTAGAAGAAATGGGGCATAAAATAGTACGAATCACTAATGTCTATAAAACCGGAACCAAAATACCAATGCCGCTGTTTATAATCGAACTATTACAAAATGATAATAACAAGGATATATATGACATCAAATATCTGATGTATACAAAAATACTAGTTGAACCCCCAAGACAAAAAAGGGAGATTATACAATGTAAAAACTGTCAAAGATATGGACATTCTAGAACATATTGTTATAGACCACCGAGATGTGTTAAATGCACTGGTGAACATACTACTAAGGAATGTGAACGCAAAACAAAAGATAATGGAGTGAAATGCACATTATGTAATGGTAATCATCCGGCGAACTATAAAGGTTGTCGCGTGTATATCGAAATACGAAACAGAAAGTATTCGGCATTACGACCAAAAGAAAATGATACCCAAACAATTACAACTTCTACAGCAAAAGCGGCGCATGCAATCACGCATCGTGCTACAACAACATCATCATTGAATCAATCTGGTTTGTCATACGCCCAGGTAACACTAGGTAACCAACATCAAAAAGTTAATAAAACTGGTGCTAATATTAACGCTGGCGGCCTTAATAACAATAATACCAATAGTGAAAAGGTTTTTAGTAAATATAATATAAATAGTGAAAATAATTATAATAAAGACGTAAACAATAACGATGATAATAAAGATGATAGTGTTAATAATAACAGTGGCAAAAACAATAATAATGCTAACAACACCAGATTAAACAGATTGGAAACAATGATGGAACAGATGATGGGCAGCTTAAATAATATGATGACCCTCCTCACTCAAGTCATGACAAAACTAATATAATGTCTCAGACACTAAAAATAGCAGTCTGGAACGCCAATGGCTTGACTCAACACGGTCAGGAGGTAAAACTATTTATACAAAATAAAAATTTAGACATCATGCTGATATCAGAAACACATTATACAAATAAAGGCTTCTTAAGAATACCAAATTATATTATTTATGACACCAAACATCCGGACGGCACGGCTCATGGTGGAACTGCTGTAATAATAAGATCATCTCTAAAACACCATGAAATCGAAAAACACAGCAAGGACTTCTTACAGGCAACAAGTATTGTGGTTGAAGATTGGCGTGGCCCAATGATAGTGTCTGCAGTATATTGCCCACCAAAACATATAATTAAAAAACAACAGTTCGATGAATTCTACAACAACCTTGGACACCGATTTATAGCGGCAGGTGATTACAACGCCAAACACCACCAATGGGGTTCACGACTAATAACACCGAGAGGCAGAGAACTGCTAAAGGCGATACAAACAAATAACTGTCAACATCTATCAACTGGGCAACCAACATACTGGTCTACTGACAGAAAAAAAATACCAGATACCATCGATTTCTGTGTAACAAAAGGTATTGCAAACAACTACATGCGTGCGGAATCCTGTACGGATTTATCATCGGACCATTCGCCGATTATTATCACAATCGGCACAAAGATTATACTAAGATCAAGAAATGCGACACTATGTAACAAAAAAACTGATTGGACTTGCTTTAAAAACAGGTTAGAAAATAGTATTAATATTAATATTCCACTAAAAACAGAAGATGAAATAAACGATGCGGTTCAACACCTTACGCAACTCATACAGGAAGCAGCCTGGTATGCAACACCTATGAATATAAAAAACGAGGAAATTGATTGTCCGATTTTTATAAAAAGAAAAATTGATGCTAAAAGAAAACTGCGAAAAATATGGCAACAAACAAGACATGGCATTGAATCGAGCTACCAAACATCTAAGAGATCTGCTTAACAAGATCAAGAATCAAGCAATACAAGAGTACCTGAAAAACTTGACACCAACGCAGGCATCAGATTACTCACTATGGAAATCTACAAAAAGGCTAAAACAACCTATTCAACATGATCCTTCAATCAAGACTGGTCATCGACAGTGGGCCCGAAGTGATGAAGAAAAATCAGAGGTATTTGCAAATCATCTTGCGAAGGTATTTGCGCCGGACCCACTGAATATTGAAAATAAGGAGAATGGCAATGAAATTGCGGATTTTCTCAATGCTCCGTATCAAATGGATCTTCCGATCAGAAAATTTAAAATTGAAGAAATAAAGACTATTATCAAATCACATTTGGACCCACAAAAGGCACCGGGATATGATTTAATCAACGGGCGTATTTTGAAAGAACTATCAGGAACTGCTTACAGACTAATAACTTATATCAGTAATGCAATCTTGCGAATGGGATACTTTCCCGCACAGTGGAAAATAGCGGAAATTATAATGATACAGAAACCAGGTAAGGAATGTGAGAAGGTGGAATCGTACAGACCTATAAGCTTACTGCCATGTCTATCAAAAATGTTTGAAAAGTTACTGCTATGCAGACTAAAGCCAATATTGAAAAAACAACAACTGATACCAGATCATCAATTTGGTTTTAGAAATGAACACGCCACGATAGAACAAGTTCATAGAATAGTGGATGCAATAAGAAATGATCTCGAACAAAAGCGATACTGCTCTGCAGTTTTTCTAGACATTAGCCAGGCATTTGATAAAGTATGGCATCAGGGACTATTATATAAACTAAAACAACGGCTACCACATCACTTCTACCGGCTATTAAAGTCATACCTGGAAGAAAGATATTTTCGTGTAAAACATCGCGGTGCATATTCTACAATATATGATATCAACTCGGGAGTACCACAGGGCAGTGTACTGGGCCCAATACTGTACCTACTATACACAGCGGACATACCAACAACACATAAAACAACAATTGCTACATATGCAGACGATACGGCTATTTTGGCATCACATAATGATCCAAAGTGTGCGTCGGAGAACCTGCAAGAAAATTTAAATGATGTACAACAATGGCTGCAAAAATGGAAAATCAAAGTAAATAACACCAAATCTAACCATATAACGTTTACGATGAATAAGGAAACATGTCCACCAGTTGTACTTTATAATCAAATAATACCACAGAAGGTATCAGTCAAATATCTAGGAATGCACCTAGATAGAAGACTAACATGGAAAAATCACATAGCAATCAAAAGAAAACAGCTTGGCATAAAGATCAGCAAAATGTATTGGTTAATTGGACATAAATCATCTCTATCGATGGAAAACAAATTATTACTGTATAAGGCCATATTAAAACCTGTATGGACCTATGGTATACAATTGTGGGGAACAGCCAGTAACTCTAATGTGGACATAATACAAAGATTTCAATCAAAAATACTAAGACTAGTAGCTGGTGCACCAAGATACGTCACTAATGAAATCATACAAACGGACTTAAGAATGACATCAGTACGTGAAGAAATAAGAAACTACGGCAGCAACTACCAACTGCGACTTTCACAACATCCAAATAAGTTGGCCAGGGTGCTGTTAACTGCAACACCAAACAATCGACTGAAACGATACAACATTCTGGATCTACCAAATAGACTGTAAACAGACAAATATTATAAAAGAAATGAAATTTAATTGACTAAAACTTAAAATATAATTGTTATTAACAAAACTTTAATATTAGATTATAAGTATATTTACAAAGATGATTCATCATTGGTTGAATTCGTCTGCAATGACATTGTGTATACTCATACTATGGTTTTCATAAGTACATGTATGCAACACATAGCCAGTAGAATTACTAAATATTTCTTTGGGATAGATTGTAAATTATAAATAAAAGGATGACAACAAATAACAATATTGATTCTTCTGTTGTAATACACCTGTTATGGGTCTTTTAAGTAATTGACATAGATTTATTTATTGTTATTTTTTAAACAGGAAGTTTATTTACTACGTTAATATAAAAAAACTCCAAAGGGAATGGTAAGAGAAAGTGGGTTAATTTCAACGAAAAAAAAATTCAAAACATCTACGAAAGAAGGTAATTTTGCAATTTAAGATATGTCTATGTTCAAAATAATATTTACTAATACTAATACAAAACAAACCGTTTTATTTATATGGTTCACATTTTGTTAGTGAGGAGAATGCTGAATCCATTCAACAGCAATTAAAATATATGCGCGAGAGTGAGAATTGGGATGATATAAAAAAATTGTGGATCACGACAACAAATTATAGAAGGAATATGATCGCCAACGATGATAGCAGAACTATTATAAAGATAATAACCAGCACCATTGGCCAGCATATAAATTACCATTGGGATACCATTTGGTAAGTTGTATTGTAATTTAATATAATTATAAACGAAAAATTCCAATGGAACAAAAACGCTTTTATTAATACACCACAAGTTTCACAAAACACTTAAAATTTTTTTTGCTAAAAATACAAAATAATACACGTAACTTAATGAGTGTTTAATGAAAGAGTTTTTGTCCAATTGAAATTTTTCATTTTTAATTATATTAAATATTTGGTTTATTTAGTTCAGTGTTAAGTTAAATAACATACTTATATTGCCATTAAATTATTGTATTGTAGTATTTCGAAACAAAAAAATTAATTAAGTGGGATAATTTCTGTAAAAACATTATTACTATATTCAATGTAAAAAATTAAAGATAAACAATCTAAAATATTATTAAAAGAATTAACCGAAAGACAAGAATCTTCTGATGGTAACTAATAACATTATATGAAAATTAATATTCCCTATACATACTTTATTTTCATTTGGTTTGCAGATACCAAACACTTGATGGTTTTACTACTGATACATAGCCTACTTCGCGCTGTGTTACTAAAGTTGATGGAAAAAATACATTTAAGAAATACACCATAGAAGATTCGCGAAATTCATTTATTTTGAAAGGAAAAACAATGACAGAAATTAAAGAAATAATAAATGACAAAATAAAAATTGATAAATGAACACAACCACTTTTAGTGATATTAGAATCATCATTTGATGTAAAAGAAATATATGTTGTTGTAGATCAAATTACGTACAATTTTTTTTCTGTTGTTAACGCTTTGGATGCATGCTTCAAACTATTCAATTTAGAGTGTCCAATGCAAAGGCATCATCGATGGTGTGGCAATTTATCCAACAGTATTTTTATGACATAAAAACGAAGTACGACAAGGCATTTATAAATAATAAATTATTGATATCTTATCTGGAATTTAAAACTGGATGTGAATAACGTTTTAATAATATAACAAAATAACATTTTAAGTATTATACTTATAGTAAAAACGAATAGGACTGCGACAAAACTAATTACACCAGGTATAGGAGCATGAAATGAGAAATTTTTTAAAGGATGAAGAACACATTATTTAGAATAGAAAAATCAAAAATATTTTATTCAAAATAAATTCCATCGCTTTCTACACATTTTAACCACCTTTCAGGCAATTTTCGTATACCACGTCGAAAAAATGGTGTTGCTTTGGACGAAAACCATTCAGATAGCCAATTTTCAACTTCTTCAGATGTTTTGAAGTGCTGTTCTTTCAAAGCATGTCCCATCGATGAAAACAAATGGTAGTCGGAAGGAGCCAAGTCTGGTGAATAAGGCTGGTGTGGTAACAGCTCCCATCCAAGCGACTTCATTGTATCCTGAACAGGTTTTGCTTTGTGTGCTGGTGCATTATCATGTTGCAAAATTACCTTAACAGATTTTTTCTTTCTTTCTGTCCATTCTGGTCGGTTATCTAATAATGGATGGTTCAAATCGATTATTTGTTGTTGGTAGCGAACCGTATTAACAGTTTCATCAGGTTTCAGAAGTTCATGATACACCACACCTTCCTGATCCCACCAAACACAAAGCATTCCCTTCTTACCGAATCGTTTTGGTTTTGCAGTCGATGTTGCTGCTTTACCTGGTGTAATCCATGATTTTTTGCGTTTAGGATTCTCAAAATATCTCCACTTTTCATCACCAGTCACGATTCGATGCAAAAAGGACTTCCTTTTGTATTATTGAAGGTGCAATTCCCAAATGGTTTTTCGATTTTCTTGTTGCCTGTCAGTCAAATCACGTGGAACCCATTTTCCATACTTTTGAATCTTTCCCATTGCTTTTAAACGATTAGAAATTGTTTTTTGATCTACATTTAAGGCTTCTGCAAGTTGTTTTTGAGTTTGTGTATCATCTTCGTCCAACAATGCTTGCAATTCACTGTCTTCAAACTTTTTTGGTGGTCTTCCACGTTCTTCATTTCTCAAATCAAAATCTTTGTCTCTAAATTGTCGAAACCATCTTTTGCATATTGCTAATGATAGAGCATGATCACCAAAAGCTTCTACAAGCATTCGTTGAGATTCAGCTGCGTTTTTCTTAAAATGATAACAAAGAAACTAATGATACCCGCAAATCGTTTGTTGAAGGCACAAAATTAGACATTTTTAACACGATAAAATTTTATGTTGTTGCATTACAAATGGAATTGACCACACTGAATGTTGTTGACAAATGTCAAAACAATAAAAAAAAACATCGCATTAAGACTCTTTCACAATTACTAATATAAGTACAGCCATTTATTGGCAGCGGCTCACTTCATACTTCTATACCTGGTATATACATGAAATTTACTACTTATGCATTTACTATTACATGTTTCTTACATTTATTGATAACATTTTTTTTATTTTTATTATTATAGTTTTACTGAATACAATATTAAAATCAATTTAATATTGTTGCAAAGAATTATTATATGTTTTTATTATTTTATTAATTATTATTATTATATTTTATTAATTAATTATTGTTTAGGTGTCCATACACTATAAAAAAAAATAAAAAATTTTAATATCAAATTGTATACTTCGAAGCAAGGGTACATATTTTATATTGAATTAACAATTATTAAATAAATAATATTACATAAAATATGAAATGAATTTAATGAATGGAAATATGTAAATTATAATTTTTTCATAAATGATTATTAGTTTTATTATTATAATTATATATGCGTTTAATGTAGTAATTATTTAAAATAAAATGTATTGTTTTATTAAAAGAAATTAATTATTATCAATTAAATGAAATAACCAGCTAAACTAAGGGTTGCTGTATATTTATATGAAGACATGTGTAAAAGTAAGAAAATTTTGAGAATAAAAGTAGGGTAAGCACACTAAGTTTTCGGAATAAATTATGAATTATCAATCTTTTTAATTTATAATCATAATTTTAATGGATTTTAATGATAAAATTTAATCAATCTCCAAACTTTTATAGTATCATTTTTTAATATTGCTTCACTCGTACGATGTAAATGAAATGTTGTATGAAGTAATAATAGTGTATTGTATTCCTAAATTTTTATGAATTGGAAATTGATTAAATCTTGTAATTTGGAAAATAAGAATGGAAATCCAATAAAACAATTGTAATTAAAAAAGTTGATAATTCACAAAAAGCGATTTTCCGAAAAATTTAGTGGGTGTTTATTACTGGAACCAAAAATTTTGTAGTAGAAACAAATCTGCTTCAAATGTCGTAAGGACGACAAATCTTTGTCTGTAGCGTAACAAAATTGATTTTATATTATATCCACTGCTGTTGTCGCTACAAAAAAACAATTTATAATATTTAGTAAGTAGGACAAAACCTACTTTATGAATTTGCTATGTTAAATAATTAATTTTGCTCTTGTAACTAACTATATGTGGTATCCGTAACAAATTATTGAGTATTCAAACAAAATTCGTTTTGATGTTAAACCAAAATTTTGTTGCAGTTACAAAATGTTATTGATATATATTAATACGAGAAAATATTTATCTCAACAAAATTTTGTTATGAAAACAATGCCGTAGTAAGTCTTCAAAATTTTTACAAAATCGATTTTGTCGAATCATAAAAATATTTCTTTGGAGGAATAGTGATCAATTGTTTGTTGTGCAGACAACAAATTTTGTCGAGAGAGCTGATGTCTCTTTTTGGGTTTAGTATTTCAATTGCTAGATCCAGCCTTAAAAACTCTTTGAAAAACCCTGTGTATATTTAAACTACACATAATTTTATTAACCATGATCCAATACTTAATGAAATGGACAAAGCTTTGTGATTACAACAAAAAATTTTTCACAGATTGACACTCCCATAATGATTAAATAAGTACATTTCCAGATGATGTTTTAAAGAAAACCAATTACACTAATGAAAATGTGTTTCGGAAGCTTTAAAAATTATCGAAGTTTATGTATTTACAGTAGTATAATTGATTAAAAATTGTGAATACGATTTTTTGTGACACTCAATTTTAAATTTCTCTTATCTCAGATACAATCATAAATATGACAATTTTATCGCTTTAAAATATTGTTGATGTGAAACACCCAGTTATAAAAAACACAAATTTTTTGCCCTATTGTTAAAAGTTGAAGAATTTTTCCGTCAACTTTATCTAACCTAAATTCTAAAAAACTCCTTCGGAGGGATTGTTATCCCCTATCGTAATCTAATAGAATGTAATACTTTTTCTCTACTTTTTAAAGTATCAATTAATTCGTTAAGAAAGTTGAGGACATTTCTAAAAAATTATTTCGTATTATTTAAATGTGGCAATACTTTTAAGTTTGATTTAATCAACAATTTTTGTAATATTTCCGAATGGCGAATTAGTTCAATTGCGATTTTCAAAGTGAATGGACGTTATTCGATTTCAACAAAACAGTTTAAAAATTACTCGAATATTCGAAATTTATTTAATATTTAATATTTACTATTAACTTTCTTAAATATAAAAACAATAAAAATGGGTGATTCTAAACCAAGTGGAAGTAGAGAGAAGAAAAATTCTTCAAATGATAAAAAAATATTTAAATGCTCCTATTGTATGACCATTTTTGCAACTGTAAGTGACTTAATATCTCACAAAGAGGAACATAAAGTTAAATGCAATATATGCTCCTAAACTTATTCAAATGTGACTAGTTTAAATAATCATATGAAAACACATACCGATGAAAAACCATTTAAATGTGATATTTGTTCTCACTTATTTAAACGACAGGATCACTTAAAAATTCATAAAGTATTACACACAGATGACAAACCGTATAAATGTGATATTTGTTTAAGTAAATTCATCAATTTAAGCAAATTAAAAGTTCATATGTTCGAACATAATGGAAACACACCATTTAAATGTACCGTATGCCGGAAGGTATTCCTGTCTTCAAGGGATTTAAATCGACATTTGAAAATACATAATAAAAAATATAAATGCCCCGTATGCTCTAAATTATTTGCACAATTTTGTTATCTAACCAAACACAAAATAAATTGTAAAAGTACAGAATTTGCACCAAAAGAAAACCAAACACCATCAAATGAATCGTCGATATTAAAAATTGAAAAGGATAACAACAATGAAATTCAATTAGAGGGAAATACAGTGGAACCAAATACAAGTACTTATTTCGACACAATAAAATGTGATAACGTTCGTGGTGCATCACAACAACAATGCACGGCGATAACCCTCGAAAATAATTTGAAAAAAGAGTTACCACAATTGAAATCAAAGCGATATTTAATTGATGATGGCATTCCGGACAATAATAGTACAATTGAATACGCAAATGAAAAGAAATACATATGCGCAAAGTGTTCGATATCATTTAACCATTTATCTGGATTAAATTGGCATTTGAAAAAACATGATGAGACAACAATTCAATGTAAGTATTCACCGAAAGGAAAACCTTCAGGTGGTAATGAATCCATTACTGAAACATCAAGTTATGCTCTAGCCACTCTCAATGTATCATCTTCTTTGAAATTCGAAACTAATAATGAACGACAAATTGGTATTGCTGTCAATGAATTAGAAAGAGCTCCAATAGGAAATATATTTGATGTACCATTTCCAGTTGAACACCAACCGCCGTCAAATTTGTTAAACATTTTGCAACAAAACAAAGATGAAATTAACACAAAATACGATCATTCAAAGAATAAACTTAACCTTAATCAGTCAGTGTCTCATCAACACGTAATTTTTCCAAAACCTGTAATAGATTTTGCAATTCACTCGAATATGGAAAATGTTACTCGAATAGATACGGATTGGTCACAATTTGAAAATCAACCTCACTCTCACGATATGATTTCACAAAGCTTACAACAAACCGAATACAATTTGATGTCCGTTAATAATCCACAATTGTTACATTCACAAAATAACACATCACAACCTAACGAAAATAAAGATATGTCATTAAATACAATCACTCAACAAAATCCAATTGACATACACCAACAACAACAACAACAAGATCAATTACAAGCAGTTGTTCAACAACATCAAAACGATTCAAATGAATGCGATGCCGATACTTTTGGAAACCTCTTTCTTCGGTTATTTTAAAATAATAATGTTAAATTTTCGGAGACCGGTGTAATATTGTCACGCAGTAATTATTCAACAGTTTCGCAAAGTTCGTGTACAAAGGACGATAAATATGGCGATTATTTGATTGGCTGCCGTTGCATAAGAGTACTACAACCGACCACTGAAAATCATATAAATTTTGTGACATTTAAATTTAATGGTTGACTTAAATTTGTTTAATAATTTACAAAGAAATATAAATGACGAAAAAAATGTTTTAAAAATGAATAATTAAATAAAATATGGAATTAATTAAAATTATTACTTTTGCAAAAACTATTGTTACATCAGACAAATTATAAATAAAATTAATTGTAAAAAATTGATGTTTAATTACAAAAAAATATGAATTATTCAATAATTAGTTTTTAAACGGTCACCAAATCAATCCTATGTTAATAATGGAATCAAGGAAATGTTTCTAAGATTTGTTTAGGCGAGTACAATTTGGTAATTACACCTGTCCCTAAATAACTAATGGCCGCTGAAGAACTAAATGAGGTTGATTTACTTACTTGATAGCGGCGATGATATTAACACATGCATTTACAGCAAGAAGCATTGTAAAGTTGGGTAGCCACTTTCTACAAATTGATCCGAATGTTGATCAAGCTCTGCAATTCCAGCGAAATATTAATAAACTTGTGATCCAATATGTGGAGGATTATAAAAATTTAACGAGAAATGCAAGTTAATAACTGTAATTACGGATTTCATTACCAACTCTAACCGGTCTGAAATTGTTTCTAATCTATCAGGCATTGAACCAGATCCGCATGAAGTACCAGTCAGTGACGAAAGTGACATCGTACCAAAAAAAAAAAAGAAATCAATAATCGTTTCTGATGACAGTGAATCGGTTTTATTAAGAGTACGTAATTAAAAATATGTAAAATGAATTGATATTTACTAATTTACTAATTGTTTTGTTATTTTTCAAATATAAAAATATTATGACGTTGAATTGTGAGTATTTTCCAATTTATACTATAATTTTAGAAACATGATTCATATTCAAAATAGGTTCCAGTTGAATCAGTGCAGAAGAAGAAGAACGAAGAAGAAATGCTTATTATCAAATATTTTAAGTACTTGTGTGCAAATTCGGGGTTATTGTTGAAACATTCGAAATACATAAGTCGAATACGGTTTTTATGCGATTGATCAATAGTCGAAACGTTACTCTTTATCTTATTCTTGGAAATGACCAATACATTAATATCCACACAACCGCAACAATAAAATTAACATATTTCACACATATTTCAAATAACAAATCAAATATTATATTTTCGACAATTTTTGAGATAAATTTATTTATTTTTATACAAAATCAATTATGAATAATAATACATTTTTTGGTTAAAGTTTAGGATTAATTTCAAAATCAATGTGTCGTCGTGTGTCAGACAATAATCAATTTTAATTGAATAATTATTTATATTTTCCATAGAATCTCCGTCAATATTTATTTTAAATTGTGGTTTTTCGAACAATTAAACGTCAATTTTTGGATTTAAATCTTTTGAATTTCATTTCTGAAATGTATTATTTGTTTTCCTCTTGGCTTGATGCACTTGGATTTATGGCTCGACTATGACTGGATGTTGCGATCGTCGACTCATTACATTCTGAATGGAATTTCTTATTATGTCGAAGTAAGGCCGAACGATAATTGAATGCTTTTGAACACTTGTGACATTTGTAATTCTTCTCATTTCGATGGCTTTTCATATGTTCTTTAAGTCTATAATTGTTTGTAAATTTTTGGACACAACCTCCATAGGAACATTTGAATTTCTTTTCACCATGAATTTCCATATGTTTCTTTAAACTGACAATACTTGGGAATTTTTTGTCACAATTTGCAAACCCACAAATAAATTTTTTTTCACCATGGGTCTTGATATGTTGGTTTAATTCACCTTTCGTTCCGAATTTCTTCACACAATTTCCATGTGCACATAAATATTTCTTTTCATGTTGGGTTGCGATATGTCGGTTTAATTCACTTTTCGTTCCGAATTTCTTCACACAATCTCCATACCCACAAATAAATTTCTTTTCTTGATGGGTTTCCATATGTTTCTTTAAACTGAATATACTTGTGAATTTTTTGTCACAATTTGCAAACCCACAAATAAATTTTTTTTCACCATGGAATGACATATGTCGGTTTAATTCACCTTTCGTTCCGAATTTCTTCACACAATCTCCATACCCACAAATAAATTTCTTTTCACGATGGGTTTCCATATGTTTCTTTAAACTGTCTATACTTGTGTATTTTTTGTCACAATTTGCAAACCCACAAATAAATTTCTTTTCACCATGGAATAACATATGTCGGTTTAATTCACCTTTCGTTCCGAATTTCTTCACACAATTTCCATGTGCACATAAATATTTCTTTTCATGTTGGGTTGCGATATGTCGGTTTAATTCATCTTTCCTTGCGAATTTCTTCACACAATCTCCATACCCACAAATAAATTTCTTTTCTTGATGGGTTTCCATATGTTTCTTTAAACTGAATATACTTGTGAATTTTTTGTCACAATTTGCAAACCCACAAATAAATTTCTTTTCACCATGGAATGACATATGTCGGTTTAATTCACCTTTCGTTCCGAATTTCTTCACACAATCTCCATACCTACAAGTAAATTTCTTTTTAAGATGAGTTTCCATATGTTTCTTTAAACTGACTTCAATTGGGTATTTTTTGTCACAATTTGCAAACCCACAAATAAATTTCTTTTCACCATGGAATAACATATGTCGGTTTAATTCACCTTTCGTTCCGAATTTCTTCACACAATCTCCATACCTACAAGTAAATTTCTTTTTAAGATGAGTTTCCATATGTTTCTTTAAACTGACTTCAATTGGGAATTTTTTGTCACAATTTGCAAACCCACAAATAAATTTCTTTTCACCATGGAATAACATATGTCGGTTTAATTTACTTTTCGTTCTGAATTTCTTCACACAATCTCCATACCTACAAGTAAATTTCTTTTCAAGATGAGTTTCCATATGTTTCTTTAAACTGAATTTAATTGGGAATTTTTTGTCACAATTTGCAAACCCACAAATAAATTTCTTTTCACCATGGAATGACATATGTCGGTTTAATTCACCTTTCGTTCCGAATTTCTTCAAACAATTTCCATGTGCACATAAATATTTCTTTTCACCATGGTTGGCCATATGTTTGTTGAAATTACTTCTAGTTGTGGCTGTTTTTAAACAAATTTTGCATGTCAATGGATGTACCGTTTCTTCATGATATTTTAAAGTTTCTGCAGTTGTAAAATAATTGTCACAATAGCTACATTTTAACGATGAGGATTCGTTAGTTAATATATTACCACGAACACTTAGTGGCAAATCTGTTTCAATTATTTTATTTGAATCTTTATTCATATTTTATTTTTACTAGAATTAACAATTTATTCCTAATAATTTCCAATTTATTTATTAAAATTAATCGTTCGCAATATTATCGAATCAAAAAATGTGTGTCCGTTCACTTTGAATGTGCCAATTGAACTGGCGATGGAAGAATATTAAATATTTTATTAAATGAAATTAAAGTGTTGCCATATTTAAATTTCTATAATATTTTCTCGAGAAACTTCTCGACAATTTTGGACATTTCTAATTTTGGTATTATCCGATGGAAACATTTTTTGAATTATTTTTTCTATAACAGAAAATGTGTTATCTGATGTCAAAAATTGTGTTAATTGCAAACTGTTTGGCCCTTGAGTTTCTTACATTGTACTGTATTCGCAATGACTCAATATTACTTAATTTTGCAAGATGGTATCGAAGTTACATCGAAATGTTGCACCGCGCATTATATTGTGATTACAGAACAGTTAGGAACTAAAGTTTGCCATGAATCTTGGGTTATCGTGCACAAGTTAGTTAGTTTTTTGTTTGTAGAATTAAGCTCAAAAAGATAATTAATTTTATGAAAATAAATTGAAAAATCGTTTTTGCAAATAATATAATTTTAAGCGAATTTTTCCTTGAAAAAATATAAAATTCGCAACAAATGTTGGCGTTATTAAAAATTCTATTGGACTTTATTCCTTATTAATTCATAGGAAATACATTTGGAATATATACGTTTTGAATTTTCTTTAAATATATTCCTTAAATTTTGAGTTTATTTGGAACTTTTTCGTACACCGATCAAGTTTAAGATTGTTGATTAAGAATTCCATTTATTTTTACTCTGCGCAATTACGCCAAGTGTGAGTGTGTGGGTAAAACGTCCAACTGATTTTCTTATGAAAAATATAAATAAAAATAAATATAGTCCTCAGAACTTCTGTGGGATAAAATCGTATTGAATAATATTTTCTCTTTGCTCAATAAAAACTAATTTTAAGAATTATTGAAAAATGTATTAAAATAAAAATAAATTAAAAAAATGTGTTCCTATATTCAACCGCAAGTTTTGTAACGGTGATGTGTCTACAGAGATAATATTATTCTACGAGTATATCTCATGTTGTAAAGACTGTAAATTCATTGAACTAATACATTGCCCATAAAGAAATATTAGCAATTTTGCGAATACATGATCCATGTTTACCTAAAGATAAACGACCCGTATGTGGTACACCCAGACAAACTGAAACATCTATTGAGATGTGGCCGATATTGATGAATGTTGTCGAATATGAATTCGTGTTATTGGTTGGTAATACTAAACTAAATATTAATGAATTTTTATAGCATTTTGTGGACGATTTTGTAAAAATTAATGATAATGGATTAAAATTTTTGGAAAAATACTATTTTTTAAAAATACGATTTATTATTGCTGATGATTAAAGGACACACAGGATATTACGGATTCAATAAATGTAAAATAAAAGGAACATATCTTTTACATAGAAGACTTTTCCTGATGATGAATTTGAACAAAGGACCGATTGGGAATTCACCAATAAATTGCAGAAAATATTCGAAACCCACCACAATGATACAACAGCATTAGTGATTGAAGAGCGAGACATCGGATGTCGTTCTAATGTGTCGAAAGTTGCTCTACAACTGCCTACTGAATTTAATAGAAAAGTACAATATCTTCGTGGAAATAAAGCTACTGAACTTCGAATGTTAAATTTAGTTTACTTGATGCAGTCATTGGTATTTTAATTTTTTTATTGCTACTATATTACTCGTCCGCAACGCTTGACAACAAATAAGGCAGTCTAAATCAGAGACGTTTGAAACATGTTTCACACAATATATGCCATCTAAGTCTCTGCGAGGTGAAATTTATACTGGCAAACCAGTAGAAGGAGAACGGCAGATAGATATTTGTTATGGTTCGTGTCAGTGGTTTTAAAAATTCAGGAAGGAATGTTACAACAGACAAATTTTTTACAGCATTACTATTTGCACACATTTTGAAATCCTGGAATATACCACTTGTTGGAACAGTGCGTAAAAATAAAAGATTTTTACCAGCTAGCATGCAACTTAACAAGGATAGGTCGATATATTTAACAAAT
This sequence comes from Bibio marci, assembly GCA_910594885.2. Classification (NCBI taxonomy): domain Eukaryota; kingdom Metazoa; phylum Arthropoda; class Insecta; order Diptera; family Bibionidae; genus Bibio; species Bibio marci. The sequence continues at coordinate 11,848,499 of OU343119.1, read as the reverse complement.
TGGGTATACAGTAAAGATGCAACATCTACATGGAACATCTAGAGATAGACGACGAGAGTTCTTGAAAGATTTGGGCTTAGAACTTTGCAAATCGAATATTGATGAACTAATTTAATATGAGTAATTTTATAATAAAAATATTGAAATGAATGTAAAAAATTAATTAATTTTTATGAAAAACGCATTTCAACAAAATTTACGCATATTAAATAAAACTTTTATTTTTCCTTAATTCCATTTAATTTTTATAATTTGATATAAATAAAAAACATATTGGTACGAAATAAATTTCATAATAAATGTATGAAGGTACCGGGGTACTGTTTAAGGGTTTTTTTTTTGTATCATAAATCCTCCCCCATGAGCGCCAATTGATCTAACATACATCTACCAAAATTACTAAATTTACAAAAAGTTATGACTTCTCAGTGAATTTCAGCCTTTTAGCTAGATTAGAACCTACAACATGTTAATACTCTAAATATACCCGGAGTCCTCCTCACTCACATAAGGGTTAAAAAAAGTAAAAATTCTCCTTTTCTGATATTCCTTTCATCATTTCAGATATGCGAAAATGACTACGATAGTAGTATGTTTTGTTTTCATCATCAGAAAATGAAATTTTTTCCCCACCCATATACTTGAACAGATTCAATTTTTCAGATTTATAAATTGAGCTGTAATAATTCTGTTCGGAAACGGTACACCATGCAATTAAAACACCTTTATAGCCATAGATTTAAATTAATCAACCGTCCCGTCAACTGTATCTATATTTAGAGACCTGATTCACCTCAGGTCAATTGGTGAAAATTACATCTTCTATTATAATTTCACTTACACCTAATTTTTCTATATTATTTATTGTAGATCTGTAAAATTGATGAATAATATCGTAGTTTCAGTGTTTAAAATCTTGTAAATTTAAGTGCTAAATGTTGTTACCGTAAAAATCCTATCCATTCCACTCGAGTTTTACATTGACGTTTCATTATATAAAATTTGAATTCGATAGAGTATAGATTGTTATTATAGTTTGCAGCTATTTATAGTTCGTGTTAAGCGTTTTCCATTCCTAAACTACACAAACGTAACAATTTTAGCTGGTTCCCATTTAAAGTTTTTAAAATTTATTTATAGCGTCCATACAAGAGTTCCGAGTTAAGGCGAATTAGAGCTTATCTTTTACAGATTATGTACCAACTAACAATAAGTAAGTTTTCTAGTGGAAATAGATATTAATTAAGAAACCGTTGTTGGCATCACTGAAAAAAAATTAAATTCTATTAATTCAAATACATTTTAATATTAAGTGAATATATGGTATTATTTAAACATCATCGATAAAGAATTTACATATCCTAAACAATTGCACTTTATAGAAAACTAAACAGTAAATAAATTTACAGTTATTTTCTCTTTTTTTTTAAAAAATATTAATGTAAAAATTTTAAATTAAATAATATTAATCAATTAATTATAAAATCGTGTATTTAATTGTTATCGACCACTGTTACAAGACAGCTATTAAATACAGAGTACCGCCAACAAAAAATTTAGGCTTTCAATATTTAGATTGATTAAAATCCAATATGGTGGAACACTTTTAGGGGATAACATTAAAACTATGTAATGCAATAAACATTTTTTAACTTATAATTTTCCCGTTATACAATAATTATGTTAAAATGTAAAATCTTATGAGAATTGATTCAATTAGTTACACAATAAATACTTTAATAAACGGAATTTTGTAAATGGGTCAATTAATGTATAAAACAAAAAATAATACACCAACTATTGGGTCGGCAATAAAGTCAGTGTGGTTTTTTTTTGAAATGAAAACAAAAGGAAATTATTTAATAGATTTAAATTACTTTTTTCATTAATCGATGGATTGTCCATTTTATTCGATGACCTTATTCCATCGTTTTGTTAACTTCATGATTGCCCGAGCTCATAGAACTTCTGGTCCTTTAATCATTAAAAAACTGAACCAAATGTGTTTTGACAACATCATCATAATAATTGAAATTTTTACAATTCAAAAAGTTTTTCAAAAGTAGAAATAAATGGTGAACTGAAGGTGCACAAGCAGAACTGCATGACGGATGTGACAACACATGCCAACCAATCTCCCATCCTTTTTTGCCTTTCCATGGTAAAACATAAAACCTTTTCCATTTGTCAATTCTGGACGACTTTCTTGAATTGTATTGTTCTGTTTTAATTAATTGTTGAATGAATACCTCTGAATTGATCCAGTTTAGTTGCATGGTAAAATTTCATATTCCCACCAAATTGATAATATAACTTTCCTTTGATGAATATCAGCATTCGATGTTGTATTCGCTGTGGTTCATATTTCTTGCTTTACGATACATTTCGATTTACATTGTTGTAAACAATCCATTTTTCATCGTCAGTTATCAATCGTTTCAAAAAGGAATCCATTTCGTTACGTTTTCTAAGCAAATCACAGATGTCAATGTGTTGATTTAAATAAAATTCGTTAAGTTCATGAAGAACCCATAAATCGTAGTCAAGTGGTTACATTTTTCAATTCATGTATGTAATACAGCTTCTCTGCATTCTGACGTGTTGTGCTATGATGATCCGCATCGATTATTATTATTGTGAATTGGTCATCATCCACATCACCTGGACGACCTGTACGTTGTGCATCTTTTAGTGAGAAATCTCCAGAACGAAATTTTGCAAACCATTTTCGGAATTATAGTTTTTTTTAAGGCTTTGTCACCATACACAGGACATAATTTGTTGTGAGCTTGCGATGCGTTTTTTCCTTCGTCTGGAAACAAAATAGTAAAATATGATGAAAATGATCAATTTGAATTTCCATTTTTCAACAAACATTGACATTTCGATTAAGCTAATATAAGTCAATATGCATCATAATCCAGCTATATGTGAACATCGAACTGACTATGTTGCCAGCACTATACAAAGATTTCAATGTGTGCCACAGATCAACCAAATACAAAGAAATCTAGAAAGTGTCAACGGAAATTTCAAGAAATATCGTCATATAGAAATTGACTTTGTTAAAATCTGGTAACACTTTAAATTTTTTCAAAAATACAAACGCAATATTTGGATCGTAATAATTTATATTCTCATTGTTTTAGTTCTATTAGAATTGTGGAAGTGAATATAGTTTTAATTTAATGAAATTTAAAAAATTTTAATTTAAAAAATTCAATCATGAAAAAACAAAACTACAATTAATGTGAAAATTAAAAAAAAATATAAAATGGATTCTGAAGCAAATCGAAGAGATTACAATAATTTATCAAATAATGAACTTTTACTGAATTGTGAATATTGTGCGGAAAAATTTACAAATATAGAAAATTTATATTCTCATGAAACAACGGTACATCCAATAACATGTAAGTTTTGTTTTAAGATGTTCAAACGTAAATCGATTTTAACGCAGCACATGAAAATACATTATGAGAAAATGCATAAATGTGACATTTGTCAGAAAACATTTGTGACCAATGGTGCGTTAAACCAACATATGTTAAAACATGAAGACCATAATCAATATGAATGTTTGAAGTGTCCAAAAACATATAAGCTATTGCGTAACTTACACGAACATACGAAAACTCACAATGACAAAACAATTCCGTGTGCATATTGTTGGAAAACATTTAATACAAATCGATCGTTAACGGAACACATGAAAACACATGACAACCAAAAGAAATACAAATGTAACAAGTGTTGGGCGGTATTTAATCATTCGTCTAACTTAAGCCGACACATGAAAAACTATCATTTAGAAGATAATGATCGTTTCGAAACAATAACAAATAATATTGACGATTTCCAAATATTTTCAGTCTATTGGAAATGAACGAAAACGATGATCGCCCAATTGATAATATTGATGAAATTGCAAATGAATTTGAAAGATTACAATCCGGATGTCAGCCGATGTTACTTGAAAAATTAGATAATGAAATAAAATGTCCGGAAAATAGTTTAGAAATTGCTTTGCCCGTTGAACATCACCGGTTGACAAACATCGAAAAAATTACGCAACACAATTATGTTTTTTCACCAATCTGTGCAGATATGAATATTAATAATAATAATAATGTAACTTTAAATAGAAATTATGAAATATCTGCTCCGCAAAATATAGTTGAATTTTATGAACAATATGCAACAACATTATGTAAAATTGATCATGAAAGTGAACATAACAGTTAAAATATTTAACCACAAATCACCAACACCACTTTAATGATTAATGTCGCTGGCCCTGCGTCACCACATTTCTCAAAATAATAATAATAATAATAATAGGTAAAATTTGATAATATGTTTTTAGAGTCACAGCAACAGCAATAGTCTAACCAGCGTCACCACCTAATATTTCCCGACACCAATAATTATCCATTGCCATAAATATTGCAGAATTATTTTTTTAAACATTGACAATAAATTGTAAACGGCTACAATTCAATAAAATTAAATATATATTTTGACATTTTCATCGAATCGAAAATGATATGTGAAATAAAATTTTAATAAATATAAATTACAAAAATTGCAAAATGTAATTCGGAACATTAAATTATTCCAATTAGAATTTTAAACAAAAACTATTCAAATTATAATTTATAAATAAATAATTAAAAAAATATTTAATTTTGAAGAAATAATTTCATAAAACGTATTATAATTCAACTAATCGAAGATGAAGAATTATTTGAAATGTATTAATGACGTAAGTGCATACGTCACAAATACAAATAGTTAGTCTTGTTTCAGTTGGCAATTTGTTATTGCATGCAAACACCCTGTGAATTGAAAATAGAACAAATAACAAATTTTTCGTTATTGCTTTACCCATCCCTTGAATTAGATGTTCGTATGCAGAAGTAATATTGCATTTGTACACTTCTAGCACATGGTAAAATTCGATAGTCCGATCAAAAACATGCGGTCTTTGTATTGTACGTATTATATCCAAGTTTAATGCGAATCCAATTAAATCTGAAATAAAATTTGTTAATGTATCCTGTCGATTGTTGACTCCTAATAATTATTTCATTCATCGATAGAGTATTACATTGATAATTCGATAATCTCTATGGGAATTGAAAAAGTCGATATAAAATTTCGTGGAATTAAATTTAGATTGGATTTGTTATTTCTTAATTGTATTTTGGTGAAACATTTTTGTTCATGAAAATATTTTATCCAATTCGTCATCAATGCGTAATATCTTATCTAAAATAAAAAACAACTATTGAAATGAATCCAAAATGAAGTCGCAGAGTAAATTGCAAATTAAAATATACCCAATAATAAGATTGTGGAAACATATTTTCAATTAAAGGTCATTTAAATTGGCAAATCCTGAGGAATCCTTCCCGGTGCGAAATCATTTCATTGTGATTGGTGCCAGTTCAAATGGAATGTTTGTGTCAGTTACAAAAGGAACATTTGAAAATTAACAAAAGAATTCATACCAGCCAGAAACCATTTGTATGTAGTGGTCTGCAAGAAAACATTTACACAAAAGGCACACTTAACTAAATAGCCATAAGTTAAATTAAAACGGCATGATGTCATTTAAGTGTCACATTTGGACAAAAATATATAAGAATCCAATCGGTTTCAGAAAGCATTTGAAGAAATCTACGGAATATCCTACCGATCAAAGAGAATAACTACAACCATTATGTCAAACCACATTATGACACCCAAACACAAATCGTATTCAGACAATAAATAATGTTTCTATTCCAGATGGAAATAATCAACATATTTACATATCAGGTGTACCGGTTACTGTCCGCCGCTCACACATATATGGCGCTACAAGTGGTAGTAGTAAGCCAAAATGGCTGAATTTTTTTCTTTAAAAGCTGTGACATTTCTCTCCAAAAATTAGTTGACAGCAGACCTCTTATCGAGCAACACCATTATTTAAAAAATAATTGAAAATGTCGAATTTAGTGTCAGTAAAACGCGACAGCCGAAAAAGTTTGAGGACACCGAATTGCAGCCTCTATTGAATGAAGACGACACACAAACGCAACAACAACTTGCAGAACAACTAGGAGTTGCTCAACAAACCGTTTCCGATCGCTCGAAAGCAATGGGAAAGATCCAAAGGAAGGTAATTGGGTGCCACAGGAATTGACTGAAAGGAATTAAGAATATCGAAAAACCATCTGTGAAATGCACCTTCAACGATACAAAAGGAAGTCTTATTTGCATCGAATCGTGACTGGTGATGAAAAATGGATTTATTTTAAGAATCCTAATCATGGATTAATCCAGGACAACCATCAACATCGACTGCAAAGCCAAATCGCTATGGTAAGAAGAGAATGCTTTGTGTTTGATGGGATCAGAAAGGTGTAGTGTACCAATGTACGAGCTTCTAAAACCTGGTGAAACTGTTAATGCTGATCGCTACCGACAATAAATAATCAATTTGAACCGTGCTTTGCTGCAAAAACGACATGAATATCAAAAGAGACAACACAAGGTAATTTTCCTACATTACAATGCACTATCACACAAAGCAATACCGGTCCAGGAAACGTTATAGGCGCTTAATTGGGAAGTTTTATCGCATGTGGCTTATTCACCAGACTTGGCTCCTTCAGACAAACATTTGTTTTCATCGATGGGCCACGTCCTTAATGACCAGCACTTCAAAACGTCTGTAGAACTCTAAAAATGGGTCTCTGATTTGTTTTCATCAAAGGAACAACAATTTTTTTGGCGTGGTATCCACAAATTGCCTGAATGGTGGACAAAATGTGTAACTAGTGATGAAAAATATTTGGAATAAATAATTTTTGGGTTTTCTCCCACAAAAAATATAGTTTTTCACTTTAAAAAACGGCGGACTTTAAACGGTACACCTGATAGTAAGAAAATATGTTACCATAACAATTCGAAAATAGTGTAGAAGTACCACCTCAAAGAATGAATGAAACGTATTTTTCAAATTTAGTCCATCTATCAATCTATCATTTAATAATGATGATAACACAGAAGGTAATTATCAATAATCGGGATACCAAGGAAATACGTTACCACCATACATCCAAAATAGCACACAAATACAGCCACTAAAATGATGCATCAATATAATTTTTCAAATTTAGTACAACCAAACTCAAACATGGATCATATTCAGACAATTAATAATTCAACGAATGCACAAGCAAATAGTCATCGGTCGGTGTGCCAAGAAAATGTGTCAATTATATAATAATGTTGCTGTTACTAATTAAGAAACTTTCCTTCTACTAATGACGAATACAACAATGGGTAGCAATTTAATTGGAAGTAATTTTTAATAATATTTAATTATAATTTGACGTATTTGACGTTTTGCTTCAGATATATAAATTATAAAATGATAGAAATGGCAATTTTATTCCGTAATTATTTAAAATTATTTTCACGAAAATTATGCAAATATTTTATTTCAATTATTAATAGCTACAATTTTATTACTCACTTAATTATTATAATTTCACACAATACATTAAAATAATACTAAATTTCTGACATTTTACAGTAAAACACAGATTCTTTACAAACACTAAATTATTAGCCATTGAACTGAAAGTAAATTTTTCTATACAAAGAATTAACAAAATATCATCAGATGTTCAAAATACAATATTAAAGTAACACTTAAAATTGATGAATGACGGTATCGACCGGAACAAATGGTAGCCTGATGGAGCAATCTCTGGTGAATATGGCGGGTGGGTTAGGACTACCCAGCCAAGTGATTCTTGACCGGTCTTGCAACGTGTGGTCTAGCATTATCATGCTGCGCATAATCACAAGGTCTTGTCTGTTGGCATATTCTGGTCGTTTTTGATGCAATGCTCGGCTCAATTGGATTAATTGCTCTCGGTAACGTTCAGCAGTCAATGGTTTGTCCCAGTTTAAGCAGCTCATAGTACACTACACGAAGCTGGTCCCACCCAGATACACAGCATAATCTTAGAATCATGAATATTGCGTTTTGATGTCGATGTACCTGGTTCACCTGTCTTCACCCATGCTTTCAGACGTTTTGGATTATCGTAATGGAGTCACTTTCCATCATCAGTCATAATTCGATGCAAAATTGAATGTTTTTGAAGCAAAATTTCACACATTGTTTTTCGATTTTCTTGTTGTCTTTCCGTCAACTCATGTGGTACCCAATACGATAGCTTTTGTACCATTCCCATCTTCTTCGGAAAGTTTGGAAACTCTTGTGCTTGCCTAACATCTAAAGCCAATGCTAATTCTTCTTCAGTTTGACATGGATCTTCACTGAAAATAAAGCTTCCAATTCTTCGTCTTCAAATTTTTTTGATTCTCTAACGCGTTCTTTATCACTAACATCAAAATCATTATTTTTAAACCGTCGTCTAAACCAATACTCACAATTGTTTTGTGATGGGAGAATGTTCACCATCAAATTTGTAACAAAAAGCGATAAGTTTCTGCTGCTGTTTTCTTCTGAATAAAATTACTAAACATAACTTCCCGCGCAAATGCTGTTTTGTTGGGGTACAAAATTTTCCATTTTTAACAACTAAAAAAAATACTTGTTTCAACTTCAACTGAATGTCAAAATACTGAATATGAAAGGTGGATTCAACTACTACAATAGCGAAGTATTGCCACTACACACTGCGAACAAGCAATACTACTTACGACACCTATCAGATTATCGCCAGGACTTAGTTATAGACCCAATATTTTGAATGTATTATGGACAGACTAGAAGAAAGTAAAAACAAGGGTCAAAGAACACATTTTTTTTTTTTTAACTTCTATGTATAATTTACCAGGTATAGGTGTATGAAATGAGCCTATTTTAAAGGAAGAAAAACACATTATTTAGAATAGAAAAATCAAAAATATTTTATTCAAAATAACTTCCATCGCTTTCTACACATTTTAACCACCTTTCAGGCAATTTTCGTATACCACGTCGAAAAAATGGTGTTGCTTTGGACGAAAACCATTCAGATAGCCAATTTTCAACTTCTTCAGATGTTTTGAAGTGCTGTTCTTTCAAAGCATGTCCCATCGATGAAAACAAATGGTAGTCGGAAGGAGCCAAGTCTGGTGAATAAGGCTGGTGTGGTAACAGCTCCCATCCAAGCGACTTCATTGTATCCTGAACAGGTTTTGCTTTGTGTGCTGGTGCATTATCATGTTGCAAAATTACCTTAACAGATTTTTTCTTTCTTTCTGTCCATTCTGGTCGGTTATCTAATAATGGATGGTTCAAATCGATTATTTGTTGTTGGTAGCGAACCGTATTAACAGTTTCATCAGGTTTCAGAAGTTCATGATACACCACACCTTCCTGATCCCACCAAACACAAAGCATTCCCTTCTTACCGAATCGTTTTGGTTTTGCAGTCGATGTTGCTGCTTTACCTGGTGTAATCCATGATTTTTTGCGTTTAGGATTCTCAAAATATCTCCACTTTTCATCACCAGTCACGATTCGATGCAAAAAGGACTTCCTTTTGTATTATTGAAGGTGAAATTCCCAAATGGTTTTTCGATTTTCTTGTTGCCTGTCAGTCAAATCACGTGGAACCCATTTTCCATACTTTTGAATCTTTCCCATTGCTTTTAAACGATTAGAAATTGTTTTTTGATCTACATTTAAGGCTTCTGCAAGTTGTTTTTGAGTTTGTGTATCATCTTCGTCCAACAATGCTTGCAATTCACTGTCTTCAAACTTTTTTGGTGGTCTTCCACGTTCTTCATTTCTCAAATCAAAATCTTTGTCTCTAAATTGTCGAAACCATCTTTTGCATATTGCTAATGATAGAGCATGATCACCAAAAGCTTCTACAAGCATTCGTTGAGATTCAGCTGCGTTTTTCTTAAAATGATAACAAAGAAACTAATGATACCCGCAAATCGTTTGTTGAAGGCACAAAATTAGACATTTTTAACACGATAAAATTTTATGTTGTTGCATTACAAATGGAATTGACCACACTGAATGTTGTTGACAAATGTCAAAACAATAAAAAAAAACATCGCATTAAGACTCTTTCACAATTACTAATATAAGTACAGCCATTTATTGGCAGCGGCTCACTTCATACTTCTATACCTGGTATATACATGAAATTTACTACTTATGCATTTACTATTACATGTTTCTTACATTTATTGATAACATTTTTTTTATTTTTATTATTATAGTTTTACTGAATACAATATTAAAATCAATTTAATATTGTTGCAAAGAATTATTATATGTTTTTATTATTTTATTAATTATTATTATTATATTTTATTAATTAATTATTGTTTAGGTGTCCATACACTATAAAAAAAAATAAAAAATTTTAATATCAAATTGTATACTTCGAAGCAAGGGTACATATTTTATATTGAATTAACAATTATTAAATAAATAATATTACATAAAATATGAAATGAATTTAATGAATGGAAATATGTAAATTATAATTTTTTCATAAATGATTATTAGTTTTATTATTATAATTATATATGCGTTTAATGTAGTAATTATTTAAAATAAAATGTATTGTTTTATTAAAAGAAATTAATTATTATCAATTAAATGAAATAACCAGCTAAACTAAGGGTTGCTGTATATTTATATGAAGACATGTGTAAAAGTAAGAAAATTTTGAGAATAAAAGTAGGGTAAGCACACTAAGTTTTCGGAATAAATTATGAATTATCAATCTTTTTAATTTATAATCATAATTTTAATGGATTTTAATGATAAAATTTAATCAATCTCCAAACTTTTATAGTATCATTTTTTAATATTGCTTCACTCGTACGATGTAAATGAAATGTTGTATGAAGTAATAATAGTGTATTGTATTCCTAAATTTTTATGAATTGGAAATTGATTAAATCTTGTAATTTGGAAAATAAGAATGGAAATCCAATAAAACAATTGTAATTAAAAAAGTTGATAATTCACAAAAAGCGATTTTCCGAAAAATTTAGTGGGTGTTTATTACTGGAACCAAAAATTTTGTAGTAGAAACAAATCTGCTTCAAATGTCGTAAGGACGACAAATCTTTGTCTGTAGCGTAACAAAATTGATTTTATATTATATCCACTGCTGTTGTCGCTACAAAAAAACAATTTATAATATTTAGTAAGTAGGACAAAACCTACTTTATGAATTTGCTATGTTAAATAATTAATTTTGCTCTTGTAACTAACTATATGTGGTATCCGTAACAAATTATTGAGTATTCAAACAAAATTCGTTTTGATGTTAAACCAAAATTTTGTTGCAGTTACAAAATGTTATTGATATATATTAATACGAGAAAATATTTATCTCAACAAAATTTTGTTATGAAAACAATGCCGTAGTAAATCTTCAAAATTTTTACAAAATCGATTTTGTCGAATCATAGAAATATTTCTTTGGAGGAATAGTGATCAATTGTTTGTTGTGCAGACAACAAATTTTGTCGAGAGAGCTGATGTCTCTTTTTGGGTTTAGTATTTCAATTGCTAGATCCAGCCTTAAAAACTCTTTGAAAAACCCTGTGTATATTTAAACTACACATAATTTTATTAACCATGATCCAAGTAAATAATGACGTAAATACTTAATGAAATGGACAAATCTTTGTGCTTACAACACTTTTTTTCACAGATTGACACTCCCATAATGATTAAATAAGTACATTTCCAGATGATGTTTTAAAGAAAACCAATTACACTAATGAAAATGTGTTTCGGAAGCTTTAAAAATTATCGAAGTTTATGTATTTACAGTAGTATAATTGATTAAAAATTGTGTGTACGATTTTTTGTGACACTCAATTTTAAATTTCTCTTATCTCAGATACAATCATAAATATGAAAATTTTATCGCTTTAAAATATTGTTGATGTGAAACACCCAGTCATAAAAGACATACATTTTTTTCCCTATTGTTAAAAGTTGAAGAATTTCTCCGTCAACTTTATCTTACCTAAATTCTAAAAAACTCTTTCGGAGGGATTGTTATCCCCTTTCGTAATCTAATAGAGTGTAATACTTTTTCTCTACTTTTAAAATTGTCAATTTATTCGTTGGGAAAGTTCAAGACATTTCTAAAAAAATATTTCGTATTATTTAAATGTGGCAATACTTTTAAGTTTGATTTAATCAACAATTTTTGTAATATTTCCGAATGGCGAATTAGTTCAATTGCAATTTTCAAAGTGAATGGACGTTATTCGATTTCAACAAAACAGTTTAAAAATTACTCGAATATTCGAAATTTATTTAATATTTAATATTTACTATTAACTTTCTTAAATAAAAAAACATAATAAAAATGGGTGATTCTATACCAAGTAGCGAGAAGAAAAATTCTTCAAATGATGAAAAAATATTTAAATGCTCCTATTGTATGAAAATTTTTGCAACTGTAAGTGACTTAAAATCTCACAAAGAGAAACATAAAGTTAAATGCAATATTTGCTCCAAAACTTATTCAAATGTGGCAGGTTTAAATAAACATATGAAAACACATATCGATGAAAAACCATTTAAATGTGATATTTGTTCGCACTTATTTAAACGAAAGGATCACTTAAAAACTCATAAAGTATTACACACAGATGACAAACCGTATAAATGTGATATTTGTAGGAAAGAATTTAGATGGATTTCAAATTTAAACAGTCATAAAAAATCACATAATAAAAATAAAGAAAATCAATGTGATATTTGTTTAAGTAAATTCATCAATTTAGGTGAATTAAAAGTTCATATGTTCGAACATAATGGAAACACACCATTTAAATGTACCGTATGCTGGAAGGTATTCCTGTCTTCAAAGGTATTATATCGACATTTGAAAATACATAATAAAAAATATAAATGCCCCGTATGCTCTAAATTATTTGCACAATTTTGTCATCTAACCAAACACGAAATAAATTGCAAAAGTACAGAAGTTGCACCAAAAGAAAACCAAACACCACCAAATAAAGCGTCGATATTAAAAATTGAAAAGGATAACAACAATGAAATTCAATTAGAAGGAAATACAGTCGAACCAAATACAAGTACTTATTTCGACACAATAAAATATGATAACGTTCGTGGTGCCTCGCAACAACAATGCACGGCGATAACTCACGAAAATAATTTGAAAAAAGATTTACCACAATTGAAACCAAAGCGAGATTTAATTGATGATGGCATTCCGGATAATAAAAGTACAATTGAATACGCAAATGAAAAGAAATACATATGCGCAAAGTGTTCGATATCATTTAACCATTTATCTGGATTAAATTGGCATTTGAAAAAACATGATGAGACAACAATTCAATGTAAGTATTCACCGAAAGGAAAACCTTCAGGTGGTAATGAATCCATTACTGAAACATCAAGTTATGCTCTTGCCACTGTCAATGTATCATCTTCTTTGAAATTCGAAACTAATAATGAACGACAAATTGGTATTGCTGTCAATGAATTAGAAAGAACTCCAATAGGAATTATATTTGATGTACCATTTCCATTTGAACACCAACCGCAGTCAAATTTGTTAAACATTTTGCAACAAAACAAAGATGCAATTAACACAAAATACGATCATTCAAAGAATAAACTTAACCTTCATCAGTCAGTGTCTCATCAACACGTAATTTTTCCAAAACCAGTAATAGATTTTACAATTCACTCGAATATGGAAAATGTTACTCGAATAGATACGGATTGGTCACAATTTGAAAATCAACCTGAATCTCACTCTCACGATATGATTTCACAAAGCTTACAACAAACCGAATACAATTTGATGTCCGTTAATAATCCACAATTGTCACATTCACAAAATAACACATCACAACCTAACGAAAATAAAGATATGTCATTAAATACAATCAGTCAACAATATCCAATTGACGTACAACAACAACAACAACAACAAGATCAATTACAAGCAGTTGTTCAACAACATCAAAACGATTCAAATGAATGCGATTCCGATACTTTTGGGAACCTCTTTCTTCGGTTATTTTAAAATAATAATGTTAAATTTTCAGAGACCGGTGTAATATTGTCACGCAGTAATTATTCAACAGTTTCACAAAGTTTGTGTACAAAGGACGACAAATATGGCGATTATCTGATTGGCCGCCGTTGCATAAGAGTACTACAACCGACTACAATCATATAAATGTTGTGACATTTAAATTTAATGGTTGACTTAAATTTGTTTAATAATTTAAAAAGAAATATAAATGACGAAAAAAATGTTTTAAAAATGAATAATTAAATTAAATATGGAATTAATTAAAATTATTACTTTTGCAAAAACTATTGTTACATCAGACAAATTATAAATAAAATTAATTGTAAAAAATTGGTGTTTAATTACAAAAATATGAATTATTCAATAATTAGTTTTTAAACGGTCACCAAATCAATCCTATGGAAATAATGGAATCAAGGAAATGTTTCTAAGATTTGTTTAGGTGAGTACAATTTTGTAATTACACTTGTCCCTAAAGAACTAATGGCCGCTGAAGAACTAAATGAGGTTGATTTACTTACTTGATAGCGGCGATTATATTAACACCTGCATTTACAGCAAGAAGCATTGTAAAGTTGGGTAGCCACTTTCTACAAATTGATCTGAATGTTGAACAAGTTCTGCAATTCCAGCGAAATATTAATAAACTTGTGATCCAATATGTGGAGGATTATAAAAATTTAACGAGAAATGCAAGTTAATAACTGTAATTACAGATTTCATTACCAACTCTAACCGGTCTGAAATTGTTTCAAATCTATCAGGCATTGAACCAGAACCGCATGAAGTTCCATCCAGTGACGAAAGTGATATCGCACCAACAAAAAAAAGAAATTAATAGTCGTTTCTGATGACAGTGACTCGGTTTTATTAAGAGTACGTAATTAAAAATATGTAAAATGAATTGATATTTATGAGTTACTAATTGTTTTGTTATTTTTCAAATATAAAAATATTATGACGTTGAATTGTGAGTATTTTAGGGTGTTTTCCGATTTATACTATAATTTTAGAAACGTGATTCATATTCAAAATAGGTTCCAGTTGAATCAGTACAGAAGAAGAAGAACGAAGAAGGAATGCTTATTATCAAATATTTTAAGTACTTGTGTGCAAATTCGGGGTTATTGTTGAAACACTGGAAATACATAAGTCGAATACGGTTTTTATGCGATTGATCAAAAATCGAAACGTTACTCTTTATCTTACTCTTGGAAATGACCAAGACATTAATATCCACACAACCGGAACAGTAAAATTAACATATTTCACACATATTTCAGATAACAAATCAAATATTTTCCGAAAATTTTTGAGATAAATTTATTTATTTTTATACAAAATCAATTATGAATAATAATACATTTTTTGGTTAAAGTTTAGGATTAATTTCAAAATCAATGTGTCGTCGTGTGTCAGACACTAATCAATTTTAATTGAATAATTATTTATATTTTGTTGTTTTTCGAACAATTAAAAGTCAATTTTTGGATTTAAATCTTTTGAATTTCAACTTCACAATTGAATCCAAGTCAACCAGTTAATCATACATTAATCCAAAGTCGGTGCCAATTTCGATAGTGGGTCAAACTGAAAGAAATAGTCGCAATAGCTGTTTTTTTATTCAAATATACATTTAATGAAATAAAATTTTTGGTATAATTTTCGTAAAATACATTTTCAAGACAATACTTTCAATTGTCCTCGAACGAATAATAATTCGTTTAACATTTTAATTTATATTTTGAAATTTCATTTATATTTTCAAATGGTTTCTCGTCAAAATTTCATAATTGCCTTTAAATTGATGTCAGTGGGATTTTTTAATCACTGACAACGAGTTTTTGATTGCATAAAATTATATCTTGATATATTCTATTTGTCTTTGCTGCTGATGAGTGCGAATGAATATTATTAATTGCTGTCTTCATGTTCATCTTTAACAATATCTATTGTGGAATGTAGTTCACCATCGTCTTGTTGTTCCAATTGAATTAAAATATCATCGTTTGTTTCGTTGTTATCATCTAATTCTTGTTTAATTTCAATTTTATTTCCTTCAATGTTAACATAAATTAAATCCAGCTCTGGTTTCAGTTTCCAAAATTCTTCTTCCAATTTATTATCTGATTGTTTCGCAGTGCCTTGTTGATGCGATTCGCCATGAATAGAAACATTTTCAATTCTATCGAAATAAGCACTTGTGTTCGGTTCAACGATATTTTCTTGAATTTCATTGATATTTTTATCTTCAATTTGTACTATCGACGATTCATTTGATGGTGTTTGGTTTTCTTTTGGTGCAACTTCTGTACTTTTACAATTTATTTTGTGTCTGGTTAAATAACGAAAATGTGCAAATAATTTAGAGCATACGGGGCATTTATATTTTTTATTATGTATTTTCAAATGTCGATTTAAATCCCTTGAAGACAGGAATACCTTCCAGCATACGGTACATTTAAATGGTGTGTTTCCAATATGTTCGAACATATGAACTTTTAATTTGCTTAAATTGATGAATTTACTTAAACAAATATCACATTGACTTTCTTTATTTTTATTATGTGATTTTTTATGACTGTTTAAATTTGAAATCCTTCTAAATTCTTTCCTACAAATATCACATTTATACGGTTTGTCATCTGTGTGTAATACTTTATGAGTTTTTAAGTGATCCTGTCGTTTAAATACGCGAGAACAAATATCACATTTAAATGGTGTTTTATCGGAATGTGTTTTCATATGATTATTTAAACTTGCCGCATTTGAATAAGTTTTGGAGCAAATATTGCATTTAACTTTATGTTTCTCTTTGTGAGATTTTAAATCACTTACAGTTGCAAAAATGTTCATACAAGTGTAGCATTTAAATATTTTTTTATCATTTGAAGAATTTTTCTTCTCACTACTTCCACTTGGTTTAGAATCACCCATTTTTATTATGTTTTTTTAATTAAGAAAGTTAATTGTAAATATTAAAAATTAAATAAATTTCGAATATTCGAGTAATTTTTAAACTGTTTTGTTGAAATCGAATAACGTCCATTCACTTTGAAAATCGCAATTGAACTAATTCGCCATTCGGAAATACTACAAAAATTGTTGATTAAATCAAACTTAAAAGTATTGCCACATTTAAATAATACGAAATATTTTTTTAGAAATGTCTTGAACTTTCTTAACGAATGAATTGAAACTTTAAAAAGTAGAGAATAAGTATTACACTCTATTAGATTACGAAAGGGGATAACAATCCCTCCGAAGGAGTTTTGTTAAATTTACGTTAGATAAAGTCGATGGAGAAATTCTTCAACTTTTAACAATAGGGAAAAAAATTTGTGCATACTTTTATAACTGGGTGTTTCACATGAACAATATTTTAAAGCGATAAAATTTTCATATTTATGATTGTATCTGAGATAAGAGAAATTTAAAATTGAGTGTCCCAAAAAATCGAAAACACAATTTTTATTTTATTTTATCAAATTTTAATCCATTTAACAGTAGTTTTCATAAACTTCGATAATTTTTAAAGCTTTCAAAACACATTTTCTTTAGTGTAATTACTTACTTACTTACTCCATGGCGTTATAATCCAGGTGCGGTTTCAGCCTTCTCCTACATGCTTTTCCAACCTGACCTATCCGCAGTCAATGTTTTCCAATCCCCAATTTTAAGTATCTTAATATCACAGTATACTGCATCAATCCATCTCGCCTTAGGTCTTCCGACTCTCCTTCTACCTTCTAGTTTACAGTTTTTTCGGCACACGCTCCTTCTCCATGCGTAATACGTTACCAGGCCATCTCAATCTATTGATTGAAGGTAACAAAATTGATTGGTAAGCGTATTGCTACAAGAATCTTCATTTGTATTGCTTGTATAGTGACGGGACAAAGATTCAATATCATAAAAAATTATGGTTGATTGTAATTTATGTTTTATGTCAAATTGTTTTCCTGGATTTGTTGTCATTTAGGGGTATTTTGCTGGTTTGCCACTGGTCCATTACCCCTTGTTTTGAGTCTCTCGGCCATATATTTCTTATCACATTATTGTTGATCCCTGACAGTCTTTGACCACAGTTTGAACCGGTATTTATTTGCTTCCCAGTTTTCGTCATCTTCGAAAATCGTAACTTTACCAAATTTTTCTCATTGTATTAACAAACAAGTGAATATCGATTGTAGAACATTTCCGACATTCAACAACAGTTAAATAATTTACAATCTCTCGATCCACAAAAAACATATCGAAAATATTAATGGAATGTCATCAGAAATAGAAACTGTACTAAACATCGATTTAATTAATATTATTTTAGAATACACCAATGAAACTAATAATACACAATCAACAACAACAATCCAAATTATGCTGAAATTCTGAAAATGATATATGCAGATGAAAGTAATTTTGAAGGTGTCATATGTCAATAAATGAAATGATTCAAAATGAACAGTAAATCTAAAAAAAATTGGACGATTATATCGGAAACGCAAATAAATAAACTTTTTGTATAATTTTCTAATTATTAATTACAAAAATGAATTTAGGAACTTAAATTCGAAATGTTCACATGGAAATTTTTTGAGAAAATTCAACTATTTAACGAAAATAATGCAAAAATTTTGTTCGAAAAAATATTATAAAATATTTTATTATTTAATTGTAATACAAATTTATTTTGACCTACTTTTATTTCTGTTGGAATTTAATTCAGAGCTGAGTGTAAAATTACATTTTTTAGGTGTTTTTAAATTAAATTTTCACTCCACATTATTTCTTTTCTATTAAAAAATAAATGCCTTCATAACTACAAAGTTTTCCTAACAATAAAATATTTCTTAATATACTCAAAATATTTCTTTGAAGTAGAAGTTGCAGTTGATGTGAATAACATTTTTTAAATTCAATATCATGTAATACTTTTTCGATTCGTATAGTTTCAACTCATGTTTCTCAAGAATATTTTTTTCAAAACACTTAAAATGTAACAATACTTTTCAAAATTTCGCTACAAAACAAAAATTGTATTTAATATTTTTGAAATTAGATCTATTGAAATTTTAAAATTGGGCAGAGGTTCTCGTTAAATTCGCATTTGAAGAACCTGTAAACAGAAGATGTATTTCAAAATATTAAATAAAAATTACTAGAATTTTCGGGAATAAGTGATATAACTAGAAACACCGATTAGATAAGATTGCAGAATGATACGCGTTAGCGGGGACATAAAATAACAGCTTTAAATATATTATGTCAACACACTTCGGTCGTTTGAAAAAGTTCATGGGTGCTATGCGGTACCGGTAAAATGATATTACTTAACAGAAAAAATAGTTGAGCTGTGGTAAATTCATTCATCAAGATTATTCTGGGTTATTGTTAAAACATTCGAAATACGACTTCTATTTGGGTTTAATGGAAATTCGACAATTTTTGCGATAAATTTATTTATTTTTATACAAAATCAATTATGAATAATAATACATTTTTTGGTTAAAGTTTAGGATTAATTTCAAAATCAATGTGTCGTCGTGTGTCAGACACTAATCAATTTTAATTTAATAATTATTTATATTATCCATAGGATCTCCGTCAATATTTATTTTAAATTGTGGTTTTTCGAACAATTAAAAGTCAATTTTTGGATTTAAATCTTTTGAATTTCATTTCTGAAATGTATTATTTGTTTTCCTCTTGGCTTGATGCACTTGGATTTATGACTCGACTATGACTGGATGTTGCGATCGTCGACTCATTACATTCTGAATGGAATCTTTTATTATGTCGAAGTAAGACCGTACGATAATTGAATGCTTTTGAACACTTGTGACATTTGTAATTCTTCTCATTTCGATGGCTTTCCATATGATTTTTAAGATTACATTTGTTTGTAAATTTTTGGACACAACCTCCATAGGAACATTTAAATTTCTTTTCACCATGTAATGACATATGTCGCCTTAAACCGATTTCAGTTGTGAATTTTTTGTCACAATTTGCAAACCCACAAATAAATTTCTTTTCACCATGGGTCTCGATATGTTTGTTTAATTCACCTTTCGTTCTGAATTTCTTCACACAATCTCCATACCCACAATTAAATTTCTTTTCACGATGGGTTTCCATATGTATCTTTAAGCTAACTATACTTGGGAATTTTTTGTCACAATTTGCAAACCCACAAATAAATTTCTTTTCACCATGGGTCTTGATATGTCGGTTTAATTCACCTTTCGTTCCGAATTTCTTCACACAATTTCCATACCCACAAATAAATTTCTTTTCACCATGGGTTGCGATATGTCGGTTTAATTCACCTTTCGTTCCGAATTTCTTCACACAATTTCCATACCAACAAATAAATTTCTTTTCACCATGGGTTGCGATATGTCGGTTTAATTCACCTTTCGTTCCGAATTTCTTCACACAATTTCCATGAGCACATAAATATTTCTTTTCACCATGGAATGACATATGTTTGTTTAATTCACCTTTCGTTCTGAATTTCTTCACACAATCTCCATACCCACAAAGAAATTTCTTTTCACGATGGGTTTCCATATGTATCTTTAAGCTAACTATACTTGGGAATTTTTTGTCACAATGTGCAAACCCACAAATAAATTTCTTTTCACCATGGAATGACATATGTTGGTTTAATTCACATTTCGTTCTGAATTTCTTCACACAATTTCCATACCCACAAATAAATTTCTTTTCACCATGGAATGACATATGTTGGTTTAATTGACCTTTCGTTCCGAATTTCTTCACACAATTTCCATACCCACAAATAAATTTCTTTTCACCATGGGTTGCCATATGTCGGTTTAATTCACCTTTCTTGCCGAATTTCTTCACACAATTTCCATGTGCACATAAATATTTCTTTTCACCATGGTTGGCCATATGTTGGTTAAAATTACTTCTAGTTGTGGCTGTTTTTAAACCAATTTTGCATGTCAGTGGATGTACCGTTTCTTCATGACATTTTAAAGTTTCCGCAGTTGTAAAATAATTTTCACAATAGCTCCATTTTAACGATGAGGATTCGTTAGTTAATATATTACCACGAATACTTAGTGGCAAATCTGTTTCAATTATTTTATTTGAATCTTTATTCATATTTTATTTTTACTAGAATTAACAATTTATTCCTAATAATTTCCAATTTATTTATTAAAATTAATCGTTCGCAATATTTTCGATTCAAAAAATGTGTGTCCGTTCACTTTGAATGTGCCAATTGAACTGGCGATGGAAGAATATTAAATATTTTATTAAATGAAATTAAAGTGTTGCCATATTTAAATTTCTATAATACTTTCTCGAGAAATTTTGGTATTACCCGATGTAAATATTTTGGATATTATTTTTGCAATAACAGAAAATGTGTTATCTGATGTCAGAACTTGTATTAATTGCAAACTGTTTGGCCCTTGAGTTTCTTACATTGTAATATATTCGCAATGACTCAATATTACATAATTGTGTGAGTTAATATCGATATTACATAGAACTGTTGCACTGCGCTTTATATTGTGATTACAGAACAGTTAGGAACTAAATTTTGCCACGAATCTTGGGTTATCGTGCACAAGTTAGTTAGTTTTTTGTTTGTAGAATTAAGCTCAAAAAGATAATTAATTTTATGAAAATAAATTGAAAAATCGTTTTTGCAAATAATATAATTTTAAGCGAATTTTTCCTTGAAAAAATATAAAATTCGCAACAAATGTTGGCGTTATTAAAAATTCTATTGGACTTTTTTCCTTATTAATTCATAGGAAATACATTTGGAATATATACGTTTAGAATTTTCTTTAAATATATTCCTTAAATTTTGAGTTTATTTGGAACTCTTTCGTACACCGATCAATTTTAAGATTGTTGATTAAGAATTCCATTTATTTTTACTCTGCGCAATTACGCCAAGTGTGAGTGTGTGGGTAAAACGTCCAACTGATTTTCTTATGAAAAATATAAATAAAAATAAATATAGTCCTCAGAACTTCTGTGGGATAAAATCGTATTGAATAATATTTTCTCGTTGCTCAATAAAAACTAATTTTAAGAATTATTGAAAAATGTATTAAAATAAAAATAAATTAAAAAAATGTGTTCCTATATTCAACCGCAAGTTTTGTAACGGAGATGTGTCTACAGAGATGATATTATTCTACGAGTATATCTCATGTTGTAAAGACTGTAAATTCATTGAACTAATACATTGCCCATAAAGAACTATTAGCAATTTTGCGAATTCATGATCCATGTTTACCTAAAGATAAACGACCCGTATGTGGTACACCCAAACAAACTGAAACATCTATTGAGATGTGGCCGATATTGATGAATGTTGTCGAATATGAATTCGTGTTATTGGTTGGTAATACTAAACTAAATATTAATGAATTTTTATAGCATTTTGTGGACGATTTTGTAAAAATTAATGATAATGGATTAAAATTTTTGGAAAAATACGATTTAATATTGCTGATGATTAAAGGACACACAGGATATTACGGATGCAATAAATGTAAAATAAAAGGAACATATCTTTTACATAGAAGACTTTTCCTGATGATGAATTTGAACAAAGGACCGATTGGGAATTCACCAATATATTGCAGAAAATATTCGAAACCCACCACAATGATACAACAGCATTAGTGATTGAAGAGCGAGACATCGGATGTCGTTCTAATGTGTCGAAAGTTGCTCTACAACTGCCTACTGAATTTAACAGAAGAGGACAATATCTTCGTGGATATAAAGCTAATGAACTTCGAATGTTAAATTTAGTTTACTTGATGCAGTCATTGGTATTTTAATTTTTTTATTGCTACTATATTACTCGTCCGCAACGCTTGACAACAAATATGGCAGCCTAAATCAGAGACGTTTGAAACATGTTTCACACAATATATGCCATCTAAGTCTCTGCGAGGTGAAATTTATACTGGCAAACCAGTAGAAGGAGAACGGCAGATAGATATTTGTTATGGTTCGTGTCAGTGGTTTTAAAAATTCAGGAAGGAATGTTACAACAGACAAATTTTTTACAGCATTACTATTTGCACACATTTTGAAATCCTGGAATATACCACTTGTTGGAACAGTGCGTAAAAATAAAAGATTTTTACCATGCAACTTAACAAGGATAGGTCGATATATTTAACAAATTGGGTATACAGTAAAGATGCAACATCTACATGGAACATCTAGAGATAGACGACGAGAGTTCTTGAAAGATTTGGGCTTAGAACTGTGCAAATCGAATATTGATGAACTAATATAATATGAGTAATTTTATAATAAAAATATTGAAATGAATGTAAAAAATTAATTAATTTTTATGAAAAACGCATTTCAACAAAATTTACGCATATTAAATAAAACTTTTATTTTTCCTTAATTCCATTTAATTTTTATAATTTGATATAAATAAAAAACATATTGGTACGAAATAAATTTCATAATAAATGTATGAAGGTACCGGGGTACTGTTTAAGGGTTTTTTTTTTTGTATCATAAATCCTCCCCCATGAGCGCCAATTGATCTAACATACATCTACCAAAATTACTAAATTTACAAAAAGTTATGACTTCTCAGTGAATTTCAGCCTTTTAGCTAGATTAGAACCTACAACATGTTAATACTCTAAATATACCCGGAGTCCTCCTCACTCACATAAGGGTTAAAAAAAGTAAAAATTCTCCTTTTCTGATATTCCTTTCATCATTTCAGATATGCGAAAATGACTACGATAGTAGTATGTTTTGTTTTCATCATCAGAAAATGAAATTTTTTCCCCACCCATATACTTGAACAGATTCAATTTTTCAGATTTTTTAAATTGAGCTGTAATAATTCTGTTCGGAAACGGTACACCATGCAATTAAAACACCTTTATAGCCATAGATTTAAATTAATCAACCGTCCCTGTCAACTGTATCTATATTTAGAGACCTGATTCACCTCAGGTCAAATGGTGAAAATTACATCTTCTATTATAATTTCACTTACACCTAATTTTTCTATATTATTTATTGTAGATCTGTAAAATTGATGAATAATATCGTAGTTTCAATGTTTAAAATCTTGTAAATTTAAGTGCTAAATGTTGTTACCGTAAAAATCCTATCCATGCCACTCGAGTTTTACATTGACGTTTCATTATATAAAATTTGATTTCGATAGAGTATAGATTGTTATTATAGTTTGCAGCTATTTATAGTTCGTGTTAAGCGTTTTCCATTCCTAAACTACACAAACGTAACAATTTTAGCTGGTTCCCATTTAAAGTTTTTAAAATTTATTTATAGCGTCCATACAAGAGTTCCGAGTTAAGGCGAATTAGAGCTTATCTTTTACAGATTATGTACCAACTAACAATAAGTAAGTTTTCTAGTGGAAATAGATATTAATTAAGAAACCGTTGTTGGCATCACTGAAAAAAAATTAAATTCTATTAATTCAAATACATTTTAATATTAAGTGAATATATGGTATTATTTAAACATCATCGATAAAGAATTTACATATCCTAAACAATTGCACTTTATAGAAAACTAAACAGTAAATAAATTTACAGTTATTTTCTCTTTTTTTTTAAAAAATATTAATGTAAAAATTTTAAATTAAATAATATTAATCAATTAATTATAAAATCGTGTATTTAATTGTTATCGACCACTGTTACAAGACAGCTATTAAATACAGAGTACCGCCAACAAAAAATTTAGGCTTTCAATATTTAGATTGATTAAAACCCAATATGGTGGAACACTTTTATAGGATAACTTAATAGATGGCGTCCATACATTAAAACTATGTAATGCAATAAACATTTTTTAACTTATAATTTTCCCGTTATACAATAATTATGTTAAAAAGTGCGATAACTAAAATGCCATAAAAAATGTGCCTTAAGTATTTAATTGGTTTCAATTAGTTACACAATAAATACTTTAATAAACGGAATTTTGTAAATGGGTCAATTAATGTATAAAACAAAAAATAATACACCAACTATTGGGTCGGCAATAAAGTCAGTGTGGTTTTTTTTTGAAATGAAAACAAAAGGAAATTATTTGATAGATTTAAATTACTTTTTTCATTAATCGATGGATTGTCCATTTTATTCGATGACCTTATTCCATCGTTTTGTTAACTTCATGATTGCCCGAGTTCATAGAACTTCTGGTCCTTTAATCATTAAAAAACTGAACCAAATGTGTTTTGACAACATCATCATAATAATTGAAATTTTTACAATTCAAAAAGTTTTTCAAAAGTAGAAATAAATGGTGAACTGAAGGTGCACAAGCAGAACTGCATGACGGCTGTGACAACACATGCCAACCAATCTCCCATCCTTTTTTGCCTTTCCATGGTAGAACATAAAACCTTTTCCATTTGTCAATTCTGGACGACTTTCTTGAATTGTATTGTTCTGTTTTAATTAGTTGTTGAATGAATACCTCTGAATTGATCCAGTTTAGTTGCATGGTGAAATTTCATATTCCCACCAAATTGATAACATAACTTTCCTTTGATGAATATCAGCATTCGATGTTGGCTTCGCTGTGGTTCATATTTCTTGCTCCACGATACATTTCGATTTACATTGTTGTAAACAATCCATTTTTCATCGTCAGTTATCAATCGTTTCAAAAAGGAATCAATTTCGTTACGTTTTCTAAGCAAATCACAGATGTCAATGTGTTGTTTTAAATAAAATTCGTTAAGTTTATGAAGAACCCATAAATCGTAGTCAAGTGGTTACATTTTTCAATGCATGTATGTAATACAGCTTCTCTGCATTCTGACGTGTTGTGCTATGGTGATCCGCACCGATTATTATTATTGTGATTTGGTCATCATCCACATCACCTGGACGACCTGTACGTTGTGCATCTTTTAGTGAGAAATCTCCAGAACGAAATTTTTCAAACCATTTTCGGAATTATAGTTTTTTTTAAGGCTTTGTCACCATACACAGGACATAATTTGTTGTGAGCTTGCGATGCGTTTTTTCCTTCGTCTGGAAACAAAATAGTAAAATATGATGAAAATGATCAATTTGAATTTCCATTTTTCAACAAACATTGACATTTCGATTAAGCTAATATAAGTCAATATGCATCATAATCCAGCTATATGTGAACATCGAACTGACTATGTTGCCAGCACTATACAAAGATTTCAATGTGTGCCACAGATCAACCAAATACAAAGAAATCTAGAAAGTGTCAACGGAAATTTCAAGAAATATCGTCATATAGAAATTGACTTTGTTAAAATCTGGTAACACTTTAAATTTTTTCAAAAATACAAACGCAATATTTGGATCGTAATAATTTATATTCTCATTGTTTTAGTTCTATTAGAATTGTGGAAGTGAATATAGTTTTAATTTAATGAAATTTAAAAAATTTTAATTTAAAAAATTCAATCATGAAAAAACAAAACTACAATTAATGTGAAAATTAAAAAAAAATATAAAATGGATTCTGAAGCAAATCGAAGAGATTACAATAATTTATCAAATAATGAACTTTTACTGAATTGTGAATATTGTGCGGAAAAATTTACAAATATAGAAAATTTATATTCTCATGAAACAACGGTACATCCAATAACATGTAAGTTTTGTTTTAAGATGTTCAAACGTAAATCGATTTTAACGCAGCACATGAAAATACATTATGAGAAAATGCATAAATGTGACATTTGTCAGAAAACATTTGTGACCAATGGTGCGTTAAACCAACATATGTTAAAACATGAAGACCATAATCAATATGAATGTTTGAAGTGTCCAAAAACATATAAGCTATTGCGTAACTTACACGAACATACGAAAACTCACAATGACAAAACAATTCCGTGTGCATATTGTTGGAAAACATTTAATACAAATCGATCGTTAACGGAACACATGAAAACACATGACAACCAAAAGAAATACAAATGTAACAAGTGTTGGGCGGTATTTAATCATTCGTCTAACTTAAGCCGACACATGAAAAACTATCATTTAGAAGATAATGATCGTTTCGAAACAATAACAAATAATATTGACGAATTTCCAAATATTTTCAGTCTATTGGAAATGAACGAAAACGATGATCGCCCAATTGATAATATTGATGAAATTGCAAATGAATTTGAAAGATTACAATCCGGATGTCAGCCGATGTTACTTGAAAAATTAGATAATGAAATAAAATGTCCGGAAAATAGTTTAGAAATTGCTTTGCCCGTTGAACATCACCGGTTGACAAACATCGAAAAAATTACGCAACACAATTATGTTTTTTCACCAATCTGTGCAGATATGAATAATAATAATAATAATAATGTAACTTTAAATAGAAATTATGAAATATCTGCTCCGCAAAATATAGTTGAATTTTATGAACAATATGCAACAACATTATGTCCAATTGATCATGAAAGTGAACATAACAGTTAAAATATTTAACCACAAATCACCAACACCACTTTAATGATTAATGTCGCTGGCCCTGCGTCACCACATTTCTCAAAATAATAATAATAATAATAATAGGTAAAATTTGATAATATGTTTTTAGAGTCACAGCAACAGCAATAGTCTAACCAGCGTCACCACCTAATATTTCCCGACACCAATAATTATCCATTGCCATAAATATTGCAGAATTATTTTTTTAAACATTGACAATAAATTGTAAACGGCAACAATTCAATAAAATTAAATATATATTTTGACATTTTCATCGAATCGAAAATGATATGTGAAATAAAATTTTAATAAATATAAATTACAAAAATTGCAAAATGTAATTCGGAACATTAAATTATTCCAATTAGAATTTTAAACAAAAACTATTCAAATTATAATTTATAAATAAATAATTAAAAAAATATTTAATTTTGAAGAAATAATTTCATAAAACGTATTATAATTCAACTAATCGAAGATGAAAAATTATTTGAAATGTATTAATGACGTAAGTGCATACGTCACAAATACAAATAGTTAGTCTTGCTTCAGTTGGCAATTTGTTATTGCATGCAAACACCCTGTGAATTGAAAATAGAACAAATAACAAATTTTTCGTTATTGCTTTACCCATCCCTTGAATTAGATGTTCGTATGCAGAAGTAATATTGCATTTGTACACTTCTAGCACATGGTAAAATTCGATAGTCCGATCAAAAACATGCGGTCTTTGTATTGTACGTATTAAATCCAAGTTTAATGCGAATCCAATTAAATCTGAAATAAAATTTGTTAATGTATCCTGTCGATTGTTGACTCCTAATAATTATTTCATGCATCGATAGAGTATTACATTGATAATTCGATAATCTCTATGGGAATTGAAAAAGTCGATATAAAATTTCGTGGAATTAAATTTAGATTGGATTTGTTATTTCTTAATTGTATTTTGGTGACACATTTTTGTTCATGAAAATATTTTATCCAATTCGTCATCAATGCGTAATATCTTATCTAAAATAAAAAACAACTATTGAAATGAATCCAGAATGAAGTGGCAGAGTAAATTGCAAATTAAAATATACCCAATAATAAGATTGTGGAAACATATTTTCAATTAAAGGACATTTAAATTGGCAAATCCTGAGGAATCCTTCCCGGTGCGAAATCATTTCATTGTGATTGGTGCCAGTTCAAATGGAATGTTTGTGTCAGTTACAAAAGGAACATTTGAAAATTAACAAAAGAATTCATACCAGCCAGAAACCATTTGTATGTAGTGGTCTGCACGAAAACATTTACACAAAAGGCACACTTAACTAAATAGCCATAAGTTAAATTAAAACGGCATGATGTCATTTAAGTGTCACATTTGGACAAAAATATATAAGAATCCAATCGGTTTCAGAAAGCATTTGAAGAAATCTACGGAATATCCTACCGATCAAACAGAATAACTACAACCATTATGTCAAACCACATTATGACACCCAAACACAAATCGTATTCAGACAATAAATAATGTTTCTATTCCAGATGGAAATAATCAATATATTTACATATTATATCAGGTGTACCGGTTAATGTCCGCCGCTCACACATATATGGCGCTACAAGTGGTAGTAGTAAGCCAAAATGGCTGAATTTTTTTTGTTTAAAAGCTGTGACATTTCTCTCCAAAAATTAGTTGACAGCAGACCTCTTATCGAGCAACACCATTATTTAAAAAATAATTGAAAATGTCGAATTTAGTGTCAGTAAAACGCGACAGCCGAAAAAGTTTGAGGACACCGAATTGCAGCCTCTATTGAATGAAGACGACACACAAACGTAACAACAACTTGCAGAACAACTAGGAGTTGCTCAACAAACCGTTTCCGATCGCTCGAAAGCAATGGGAAAGATCCACAGGAAGGTAATTGGGTGCCACAGGAATTGACTGAAAGGAATTAAGAATATCGAAAAACCATCTGTGAAATGCATCTTCAACGATACAAAAGGAAGTCTTATTTGCATCGAATCGTGACTGGTGATGAAAAATGGATTTATTTTAAGAATCCTAAATGGAAAAAATCATGGATTAATCCAGGACAACTATCAACATCGACTGCAAAGCCAAATCGATATGGTAAGAAGAGAATGCTTTGTGTTTGATGGGATCAGAAAGGTGTGGTGTACCAATGTACGAGCTTCTAAAACCTGGTGAAACTGTTAATGCTGATCGCTACCGACAATAAATGATCAATTTGAACCGTGCTTTGCTGCAAAAACGACATGAATATCAAAAGAGACAACACAAGGTAATTTTCCTACATGACAATGCACCATCACACAAAGCAATACCGGTCCAGGAAACGTTATAGGCGCTTAACTGGGAAGTTTTATCGCATGTGGCTTATTCACCAGACTTGGCTCCTTCAGACAACCATTTGTTTTCATCGATGGGCCACGTCCTTAATGACCAGCACTTCAAAACGTCTGTAGAACTCTAAAAATGGGTCTCTGATTGGTTTTCATCAAAGGAACAACAATTTTTTTGGCGTGGTATCCACAAATTGCCTGAATGGTGGACAAAATGTGTAACTAGTGATGAAAAATATTTGGAATAAATAATTTTTGGGTTTTCTCCCACAAAAAATATAGTTTTTCACTTTAAAAAACGGCGGACTTTAAACGGTATACCTGATAGTAAGAAAATATGTTACCATAACAATTCGAAAATAGTGTAGAAGTACCACCTCAAAGAATGAATGAAACGTATTTTTCAAATTTAGTCCATCTATCAATCTATCATTTAATAATGATGATAACACAGAAGGTAATTATCAATAATCGGGATACCAAGGAAATACGTTACCACCATACATCCAAAATAGCATACAAATACAGCCACTAAAATGATGCATCAATATAATTTTTCAAATTTAGTACAACCAAACTCAAACATGGATCATATTCAGACAATTAATAATTCAACGAATGCACAAGCAAATAATCATCGGTCGGTGTGCCAAGAAAATGTGTCAATTATATAATAATGTTGCTGTTACTAATTAAGAAACTTTCCTTCTACTAATGACGAATACAACAATGGGTAGCAATTTAATTGGAAGTAATTTTTAATAATATTTAATTATAATTTGACGTATTTGACGTTTTGCTTCAGATATATAAATTATAAAATGATAGAAATGGCAATTTTATTCCGTAATTATTTAAAATTATTTTCACGAAAATTATGCAAATATTTTATTTCAATTATTAATAGCTACAATTTTATTACTCACTTAATTATTATAATTTCACACAATACGTTAAAATAATACTAAATTTCTGACATTTTACAGTAAAACACAGATTCTTTACAAACACTAAATTATTAGCCATTGAACTGAAAGTAAATTTTTCTATACAAAGAATTAACAAAATATCATCAGATGTTCAAAATACAATATTAAAGTAACACTTAAAATTGATGAATGACGGTATCGACCGGAACAAATGGTAGCCTGATGGAGCAATCTCTGGTGAATATGGCGGGTGGGTTAGGACTACCCAGCCAAGTGATTCTTGATCGGTCTTGCAACGTGTGGTCTAGCATTATCATGCTGCGCATAATCACAAGGTCTTGTCTGTTGGCATATTCTGGTCGTTTTTGATGCAATGCTCGGCTCAATTGGATTAATTGCTCTCGGTAACGTTCAGCAGTAAATGGTTTGTCCCAGTTTAAGCAGCTCATAGTACACTACACGAAGCTGGTCCCACCCAGATACACAGCATAATCTTAGAATCATGAATATTGCGTTTTGATGTCGATGTACCTGGTTCACCTGTTTTCACCCATGCTTTCAGACGTTTTGGATTATCGTAATGGAGTCACTTTCCATCATCAGTCATAATTCGATGCAAAATTGAATGTTTTTGAAGCAAAATTTCACACATTGTTTTTCGATTTTCTTGTTGTCTTTCCGTCAACTCATGTGGTACCCAATACGATAGCTTTTGTACCATTCCCATCTTCTTTGGAAAGTTTGGAAACTCTTGTGCTTGCCTAACATCTAAAGCCAATGCTAATTCTTCTTCAGTTTGACATGGATCTTCACTGAAAATAAAGCTTCCAATTCTTCGTCTTCAAATTTTTTTGATGCTCTAACGCGTTCTTTATCACTAACATCAAAATCATTATTTTTAAACCGTCGTCTAAACCAATACTCACAATTGTTTTGTGATGGGAGAATGTTCACCATCAAATTTGTAACAAAAAGCGATAAGTTTCTGCTGCTGTTTTCTTCTGAATAAAATTACTAAACATAACTTCCCGCGCAAATGCTGCTTTGTTGGGGTACAAAATTTTCCATTTTTAACAACTAAAAAAAATACTTGTTTACACTTCAACTGAATGTCAAAATACTGAATATGAAAGGTGGATTCAACTACTACAATAGCGAAGTATTGCCACTACACACTGCGAACAAGCAATACTACTTACGACACCTATCAGATTATCGCCAGGACTTAGTTATAGACCCAATATTTTGAATGTATTATGGACAGACTAGAAGAAAGTAAAAACAAGGGTCAAAGAACACATTTATTTTTTTTTTTTAACTTCTATGTATAATTTACCAGGTATAGGAGTATGAAATGAGCTTTTTTTAAAGGAAGAAAAACAAATTATTTAGAATAGAAAAATCAAAAATATTTTATTCAAAATAACGTCCATCGCTTTCTACACATTTTAACCACCTTTCAGGCAATTTTCGTATACCACGTCGAAAAAATGGTGTTGCTTTGGACGAAAACCATTCAGATAGCCAATTTTCAACTTCTTCAGATGTTTTGAAGTGCTGTTCTTTCAAAGCATGTCCCATCGATGAAAACAAATGGTAGTCCAAAGGAGCCAAGTCTGGTGAATAAGGCGGGTGTGGTAACCGCTCCCATCCAAGCGACTTTATCGTATCCTGAACTGGTTTTGCTTTGTGTGCTGGTGCATTATTATGTTGCAAAATTACCTTAACAGATTTTTTCTTTCTTTCTGTCCATTCTGGTCGGTTATCTAATAATGCATGGTTCAAATCGATTATTTGTTGTTGGTAGCGAACCGTATTAACAGTTTCACCAGGTTTCAGAAGTTCATGATACACCACACCTTCCTGATCCCACCACAAACACAAAGCATTCTCTTCTTACCGAATCGTTTTGGTTTTGCAGTCGATGTTGCTGCTTTACCTGATGTAATCTATGATTTTTTGCGGTTAGGATTCTCAAAATATCTCCACTTTTCATCACCAGTCACGATTCGATGCAAAAAGGACTTCCTTTTGTATTATTGAAGGTGAAATTCCCAAATGGTTTTTCGATTTTCTTGTTGCCTTTCAGTCAATTCATGTTGGACCCATTTTCCACACTTTTGAATCTTTCCCATTGCTTTTAAACGATTAGAAATTGTTTTTTGATCAACATTTAAGGCTTCTGCAAGTTGTTTTTGAGTTTGTGTATCATCTTCGTCCAACAATGCTTGCAATTCACTGTCTTCAAACTTTTTTGGTGGTCTTCCACGTTCTTCATTTCTCAAATCAAAATCTTTGTCTCTAAATTGTTGAAACCATCTTTTGCATATTGATAATGATAGAGCATGATCACCAAAAGCTTCTACAAGCATTCGTTGAGATTCAGCTGCGTTTTTCTTTAAATGATAACAAAAAACTAATGATACCCGCAAATCGTTTGTTGAAGGCACAAAATTAGACATTTTTAACACGATAAAATTTTATGTTGTTGTATTACAAATGGAATTTACCGCACTGAATGTTGTTAACAGATGTCAAAACAATAAAAAAAACATCGCATTAAGGCTCTTTCACAATTACTAATATAAGTACAGCCATTTATTGGCAGTGGCTCACTTCATACTCCTATTCCTGGTATATCTATGTTATTACATAATGATGTAGTACAAATATACATTAACATTAAAAGATATTAATAAATTGTTTGACGTTGGCTTTCCCATATAAGGAGCCAATCCAATGATTTACGTCCTTATATATTGTACTTAAATATTTATAATCTATTTTTATTCAAGTTTTGTTGATTTCATAGAATTAAAATTTAATTTTCATATTATTGTTTGAATCTAGTTGGTAGATTCGTTGGTATATGTCTTTTTAATCTTCTATTTTGATCGTTGTTCTGTATCATCTTATTTATTAGTTTGTTTGGATGTTCAGCTATTTTGTTTAGGTGTTTAATACTGTTAGTTCGTGCCTCATCAGTCACGGCTTGCACATGTAGGTCTTTGCGTATGTTTATATTTCTTACATAAAATGGTGCGTTAACGATGATTCTTAAAATTTTTGATTGAGCACGTTCTATGATCTGAATATTTGACATACTTGCAGTGCCCCACAGTTCGATACCATATGTCCAAATTGGTTTGATTATTGCCTTATACAGCAACACCTTGTTTTCGAGGGACAGCTGTGACTGTCGACCTATCAGCCAATATATTTTGCTGAGTTTATATCTAATTTGCATGCTTTTACTACTGATATGTTTACGCCAAGTCAGTCTTCGGTCAAGGTGCATTCAAAGATATTTAGCCGATTATACTTGTGGCAATGTCGTATTGTTTAATGTAACTGTTGGGCAAGTTTTCCTTCTGGTAGTGAAGGTTATATGGACTGATTTGTCTTCATTTGCATCTTTGTAACCATTTTTGTATATCGTTTAGGCTGGTCTGTAACTTTGTTGATGCCAATGTTGGTGATACACTTGATGACAATATTGATGTGTCATCCGTAAATGTGGCTACCATTATGTTGCCTTGTGTTGGTAGATCGGACGTATACAGTAGATAGAGTGCTGGTCCAATTACGCTTCCCTGTGTTACTCCCGATTTGATATCTAATATCCGCGAGTATTCCTCACGATATTTGACCATAAATTTTCTGTTATCAAGGTAAGATCTTAATACTTGGCAGAAGTGGTGCGGCAGTTGTTGTTTTAGTTTATGTAATAAATCTTCATGTCAAACCTTGTCGAAAGCCCGAGTGATATCCAAGAATGCCGCCGAACAGTATCTTTTATTGTCTAGGTCACTGTTAATTTTGTTAACTACACGGTGAATTTGTTGAATTGTTGAGTGTTGCTGTCTAAATCCAAACTGATGATTTGGAATTAATTTTCTGTCTGCAATTATTGGTTTTAATCTTTTCAGTAACAGTTTCTCGAACACTTTAGACATAATTGGCAACAGACTTATTGGTCTACATGATTGTACTAGACTTGGTTCTTTTCCTGGTTTTGGTAACATGATTATTTGTGCTAGCTTCCACTGGTCAGGAAACTGATTGGTTCTTAAAATGGCATTGAAAATGTATGTAATAAGTTTCATGCCTTTTTTCGTTAATTCTTGGAGTATTACTCCATTAAGTCTATCGTATCCCGGCGTTATCCTAGGGTCGATTTCTTTGAATATTACATGACAAATTTCGGAAGATTTGAAGTTTTTGATGGGTAAATCCATCTGAAGTGGCGTTTGCATGAAGTTTATTATTTCGTCATTTTCTTCAACCCCGATTTCTAGAGGATGTGGTGTAAATGTAGTTTGGAGATATTCGGAAAATATTGATGCCTTTTCTGCATCACTCTTTGCCCAGTTACCATTCGGCATCTTTATAGGTGGAACATGTTGTTGTGCCTAGTCGCCTTCCATAGCGAATAATCTGTTTCCAGTGTATTCGATAAGTTTTTCAAATAGTCTTGTATCGACTCGTTTTTGATGTTATTTAGTAGTGTTTTGATGTCTTTAACTGCCTTGTTTAATTTAGTTTTATCTGTCTTAGACCTGGTTTGTTGCCATCGCCTTCGCAGCTTCCTTTTTTCTTCAATCTTGATTTTCACTATTGTTGGACAGTCAGCCTGTTGAATTTGCCGATTTGGAACTGGAGTTGCTTCCTTTGCCGCTAAATTGATTGCCGCGTACAGTAGTTCAATTGCACTTGATATTTCATCATCATTTTTTAATGATAATTTAAGTGTTATGTTTTTATCAATTATTGACCTGAATTTTGTCCAGTTAGTTTTTTTGTTGGTTAATCCTTGTTTGATTGTTCTGTTTATTGCTTTTGTGGAGGTGGTGATTATTATTGGTGAATGATCCGACGATAGATCATAGCATGATTCTGCCTTCAGATGTTTTTCTGATAAATCTTTGGTAACACAGAAGTCTATTAGATCAGGAATTTTTCTTCTGTCGGTCGGCCAATACGTTGGTTGCCCTGTCGACTTGAATCCTAACTTGCCCATTTGCATTGCAAGCAGGAGTTGCCTACCCTTGTGTGTAATAATTCTTGATCCCCAGTGTGTGTGCTTCGCGTTGTAATCACCACCGGCTAGGAATCTGTTACCAAGTGTTCCGTAAAATTTTACAAATTGTGTATTTGTTATGCTGTGCTTGGGTGGACAATATAGTGCTGTTATCGTGATTTGCCCATTCCAGTCCTCAATAGACACACTTGTTGCTTGTATGTAATCTTTATCATATTTAGGCAGTTCATGGTGTTTAATTGCATTTTTGATGATTACCGCAGAACCGCCGTGCGCAGTTCCATCCGGATGTTTGGTATCGTATACTGTACAGCCGTTTATTTTTATGTAGCTTTTATTTGTAAAGTACGTTTCCGATATGAGCATAATGTCTACTTTATGTTGTATGAGAAATGTTTTGACTTCTTGTGCATGGCCTGCCAAGCCATTGGCATTCCATAACACAAGAACACATGGACTCAGTTATGTTCTAAGTAACAATCATTGGAACATTTAGTTAAAAAATTTCAAACTATTAAACGAAGTCAATAACATGAAAAAATTTGATGCATATGAAAGCTATTTCATGCAAAGGTCGACAAACTCAATGAGTACAGACAATGGTAACATAAATTCCAAATTATTTAATATAACTTTGTATTTATAATTGTAATTTTAGAGTAGTCTCCACAAAGATCCGATTTGTCGCCAATGGAGAATTTGTGCAGCGACTTGGAAATCCGCAGAGCTTCAAAAATGTCATGAACTGTCATGAATCAGAAGTGGTGAGCTACTGATACAAATTACTTTTAATTTTGTTAATTTATGTGTATGGAAAACGAGGTATTATACCTCCTGCTTGCCAATTGTTAATAGTACTAAGGTAATTTTAAAGCACATCAGTTAAGCTGGATTTTATTAAATTAAGGGAACTTTTGGTTTAATAATAATAAAACTTGCACGTCTTGTCCATATATTTTTACACGACATTTTTCGGACAAGTATGGAAATTACTTATCGTCACCTTTTACAACATCTTATTTTATTTACATTATTATTTTACTCAGCCAAAAATTTATTGCAAAACCACTCAATGGAATTTCAAAATTTTCGAATAAATATTAATGCATCGGATAACACTAAAAATATTATTCGAAGTTATTATTTAATTAATAATTGACATAACTTTTCCAGCAATTACTTTAAATCGAATTTAATTTATTGCGTAACGATCGAATTGTTTATTTATTGAAATCACAATTTTAGTCAGAACGCAAACGTTAAACAATTCAAAAGGCAATAGTTTTCAAATTTATTTCGAAATTTTCCGGATGTTCATTAAACATTTATTCGAGATATTTTTCTAACAATTAACAAAAAAATTATTATTTCTATATCAAAATAATAGAATAAAATAAAGTAAACTTAAATTGATAAATAAATTGAAAGCTAATTAATTAAATAATGATTTAATTAAAATGGCTGAAACGTAACAACTACTAATAAATAACGATCTAAATCCATTATCAAACCAATCTCGAATAATTGGAAACTTGGAGAAGAAGAAATTTAATTGTGAATTGTGTTCGAGAAAATTCACTTCTAATGGTAATTTAATTGTACACCAGCACACGCATACTGGCGAGAAACCGTTTGCTTGTAATGTGTGTGAAAGAAAGTTCACACAAAATGAAAATTTGAAACAACATTTTCGAACACACACTGGCGAGAAACCGTTTGATTGTAATGTGTGTGAAAGTAAGTTCAGACGAAAACAAGATTTAGAACGACATTTACTAACTCACACTGGCGAGAAACCGTTTGATTGTAATGTGTGTGAAAGTAAGTTCAGACGAAAACAAGATTTAGAACGACATTTACTAACTCACACTGGCGAGAAACCGTTTGATTGTAATGTGTGTGAAAGAAAGTTCAGATACAAAGTAAATTTAACACAACATTTACGAACACACACTGGCGAGAAACCGTTTGCTTGTAATGTGTGTGAAAGAAAGTTCACACAAAATGAAAATTTGAAACAACATTTACGAACACACACTGGCGAGAAACCGTTTGATTGTAATGTGTGTGAAAGAATGTTCGCACATAAAGTAAATTTGAAACAACATTTACGAACACACACTGGCGAGAAACCATTTAATTGTAATTTGTGTGAAAGAAAGTTCACACAAAAAGTAACTTTAAAACAACATTTACGAACACACACTGGCGAGAAACCTTATCATTGTTTCGTATGTAAAACCAGATTTAGAACAACGACTGGATTGAGTACGCACTTAAAGTGTAAAAAACATTTAAATGGACACAATCACATGAAAATTCTTCATAATTAATTAGTTAAGCTACGATATGACATATTTTATAAATTTTAAATAAAATACAATCTTCCACAAAATATGAATCGTTTCGAATTGACAATTTAACAAATTGTTAATGGAAAATACTTATTAAATCAAGACATTTGAAATAATTATAAAATTTACAATAAGTTTATTTAGAATAAGTTTTTTTAATTATTTGTTAGAAATCATTATTTGCCAGTAATTTAATAAATTTAATTCTTCTTCAAATACGAAACGCTATATTTTTAACATGTCATAATTTGATCAAGAAAACTGCTGTCAATTATCTAAAACGACAACACATTGATTTAAGTTTGGCATATTACTGTAACTCTAATCATTACATAACTTCGATCAAATCAAAAATGGATAGCATTTGGCCTACAACTCTGTCCAAAGTAAATTCACAGATGCATACCCGCAAGCAGAGTGACGAAATACCAATTACTGGGAAGTAATACTTCCATAACAAAAATACGTTTATTCTATCGACACTTTTTACTCGCTATTATTTTACTTACTTGCGACACCTCTATCTGATTATCCCCAGCACTTAGTTATAGACCCAATATTTTGAATGTATTATGTTGGACAGACTAGAAGAACAGTAAAACTGAGGGCCAAAGAACACATGGACGTGGTTATGTTCTAGGTAACAATCATTGGAACATTTAGTTTAAAAATTTCAAACTATTAAACGAAGTCAATGGCATGAAAAAATTGGATGCATTTGAAAGCTATTTCATGCAAAGGTCGACGAACTCAATGAGCACAGACAATGGTTACATAAATTGTGACATTTAGTTTAAGATTGACCTTCCCCATCACTTTCATTAGATGGTCAAACCGTTGTTTTTCAATGATAACCTCAATTTTTCACGCCAGATTCAGAAAGCGAGAAACAGTGACCTTGATCATCAAAAAAATATTGGTCAAATGTCACATGGAATCATGTTTGTACTTTGATTTATAATAATATTTTTCATTGTATGAGCTCAGCTACACACTCTATTGGATTAGGCTGACTGGGACACCCTTTATAAATAACACCTAAATTAAATTTATTGTTGTATAAATAACTAGAAATAATAATACATATTTCAAGAAATAAAATACAAAATAGTTAATACACATGGCGGCATTAGCAGTTGCTAGCACAAATTGGGATGATGAGCAATTGGATACACTGCTCGATCTGTATATCGAACAAAAAATTGCACAATTAATGGATGGAAAAAATAAAGAAATATTGAAATTTTCCAATCGGTAGCAACAACAATGGCTCAAAGGAGGTATAATAAATCAATACAGAAAATAATTGATAAATATATAATTAAGATTTTGTTAAAATAAATCTCAAAATTGAAAGAAGTGATAGTTCTAGTAACATGTAAGAGAACTGTGCCGGCTATGACAAATTAAATAAACTATTATTTGGTTCTAAACCAACCCAGAAATTTGCTGAAAGTGTTGGGGTTTATACTACTATTGAATGTGAGTATGTTTTTATTTATTTTAAAGAGATATAAATTATAATTTTTGCGTACAATAGATAACGAAACCGCCGACGCAGATCAAGATTAAAAACATTTTTCCGAAAGGAACCAAAGTGATAATGGCAATACAGAAGACAGTGGCGTCCGGTAACATTTTCCTAGGGTGCCCAGAAATATAATAATAATTTTTTATCTCATATATCCTGAGTTTTAAAATATCAAATCTTCCGTTAATGTAATTTAATTATTTTTGTAAGAGTATTAGTATAGTGTATATAAACAAAGACAATAAACAATCCTGCCGCATGAACAATTAGATCTACTAATAGATCAAATCAATTCTTCTGTCTTTTTTAAAAATTCATTAATAACACCGTCATACAATTTTTTATCTTTAATATATAGTAAAAACTCAGTAAAATTATATATCTAAGGAAAATTATAAAATGTAATGTAATGTAAAATAAAATAAAATTATAATTTAATGCTCGGTCAGATAAATCTTGTTTGCTTCTGCGATATTTGCGAGGTTCTCCGACTAAATCTGCAGTATAGTTATAAATAGTTTCAAACGCATTTCTTTTTACGTTCAAAAATGCTTTAAATTCATTAATCCGTTCTATGCAGTAACCAACATCCATGAACGACTTTTGAATTATATCGAATAATGTATCAGTATAAGAAAATACTTCCGAAAATATTTTTAATAAAAATACGGTAGAAAATTCGGGTAAAAAATGTATTTGTCAGCTAGCCTGTGGTATAGTTTCTTTGTAAACTGAACAGTATAGAAAAAATAAATGACTATGTTACAATACATAAAAAAACATCAACCAAAATACAACCATATCCATATAATTAGTTATTTTCGAACATAAATGGACATTAGCAAATTATTTTACAGCACACTTTAACCCCTACTATTCTATTTTTTACATTATCCATTCTGCATTCCCCTACCAATGTTTGCCATAAACAAATAAAAACGAATTAGAATTATATGAGTTAAGTGTAGAGGCATTTTTACTATGCCATACATATACGTTTTTATATCAATCGTTTCTCCTCTTTGCTACTATAAATTAAAGTCGCGCGATAAAAATTTCTGCTAATTTTCCTTTGTATTGACAAATTTCATTTTCCATTTCTTAAAAATATTTACTATTTATAATTTATATGAACCGACTAACAGGGCACACCGTCATGGTATTATTTTATCATGCATTCGCTCTAATATAATATTGTGTTCTCTTTCTCTTTGTTAGTCTTCCCATGTGTAGAGAAATAAATAATATTATCGCACAACGCACATCGCGCGATAAATATTTTTGTTAAATTTTAAATTTAGTTTTTTAATGCTTTATAAGGTTTTTATATTATATGACGAAACTAACAAAGCACACCTCATATGTAGAAAATGAAACTACATTATATATTGTGTGTTCATAATGGTTTGTTTAAAATATGTTAAGTAACTTTTTCATTATTATATTCTCAATATTATATATTTTTAATTCAAAAATTTGTCTATTTAGGACATGATAAAATAAATGGAAAGTAAATGTACTTATTTAAGATATTATAATAAGAAATATTAAAGCACAAATTTGTAAAATTACTTAGGTGTGCACTGCACACCCTGCGCTCTTAGACGGCACGCCACTGTACAATAAAAATCATTAAAATATCTTGATGTTCTGGTATGATTCGTGAAGGAATCATTCGAATTGACACTGTTTGTTCAGGCGGATAACGAATATCGGTTCTTTTAGCATCGGATAGAAAAAGTCACCGTTATTTTTTTATTGTATTTAAATAAAAAAAAAACCGTTAAATATTTAATAATTATTTTTTCTATTTTTTCTTCCTTCTTTTTACAGCACTTCGTCGTCGTCGCCAAAATACAGAAAAATATGTAACAGATCCAGCACAATTAAATTTACGTTTTTCAAGACCAAAATCACGTAATAATTTGAGGTATGACCTTTGAACAATTTTTCTATTTATATTTTTAATTTATTTTGAATAAGTACTTTCTTTTGTTTCTTTTCTCTGTTTCGTATTCTATTTCATATTTTTGAAATTTATCTTCTCTTTTCTCACCCGCATTGTTATTTCTGTTTTTCTCTGTTCCACTAATTTGGTGTTCTAACACACACACACACACTTAGTTTTTCTATTCATTATTTGCACTATTGTGTCACAACAATAAAGCCATCCGAATCAGATGATGTTACAGTCTTACAATTGGTCGGAGAAGATGACGGGCAACAAAATTGTATCTTTATCTGTTTCTAGTTGCTTCGATAATCAATCGATTGTTTAGGACAATGTGAAATTAAAAGTTTGATTAGTATTTTCCGATAAGATTCATTTCTTTAAAAATATAAATTCAAGCACTTGCACATCTTCACTTAATTATTTGGTATCGAAATATTGACATTTTTGCAACCCGAACATATTTAAAACAAAAATACATTTCACACATTTTCGATAGTGCAAACAAATAATCATTTTTTGACATATTACAAATGAATCATCTGTCAAAAATTCAAGTGGCGCTAATCGGAACGAAATCTGTCATTATGAAATATTTTTCTATACATATTCAAATTGATTTTGTTGGCAGCGTGCGCATTGTTGTCATTTATTAAATTTTTTTTATTTTTTTTTTTTTTTTTACAATGTTGCCAGATTATAATTTTTTTTTTCTTTTTATATTCTTTTCTTTTCTTTTTCTTTTCTTTTTCGTTTTTGGTTTTCGATTCTTTTTCGTTTGTTGGTTTTTTCGATTTGTTATTAATTTTTCGATAAATTTTTGTTTCGCCTATTGTTTTTTGTAAATTCTATTGTTAATATTGTTGTTGTTGCTATTGTTAAATGATACGGTATTTCTTCTATTTATGGTCATCTCGAAATTGATCAACATAAAAATTAAATACATTTTGCTGCTACTGCTGCTGCTGCTGCTGCTGCTGCTGCTACTTCTGCTGGCTGCACTGTTCACACACACAAACACATACGCACACACACACGTTGTTGTTAACTGTTATTGATGTTGATTTATTCGCTGTTGTTGTTGTTATTGTAATAAAATTATATAATTTAAAAATAGATTACGTGGTGTCCCATCACATTTATTAGGCACCATTCATTTTGCCGATAATTCATCGGATAACAGTACCGAAGAAATTTTAATCATAAATGATAATAATTTAATAAAAAGTCAACAACAATTATTTG
The DNA here is from genome assembly GCA_910594885.2 of Bibio marci. Classification (NCBI taxonomy): domain Eukaryota; kingdom Metazoa; phylum Arthropoda; class Insecta; order Diptera; family Bibionidae; genus Bibio; species Bibio marci. The sequence goes on along the minus strand of OU343119.1, from coordinate 11,805,492 downwards.
CAACAAATTCAACTGCAACTGTAACAACGTCAACAACATCAACAATATCAACAACAACAACAACAACAACAACAACAACAACAACAACAACAACAACAACAACAACAACAACAACAACAACAACAACAACAACAACAACAACAACAACAACAACAACAACAACATCTACATCATCATCACATTCATTACAAATGCCAATATTAAATGCAACAGCTGTAATTAAAAAATTATTACAAAAACAGCAACAGCCTAATACAAAAGCAACAACAACGAAAATAACAACATCATTGACAAAAAACAAATGTGGTGGTGGTGGTGGTGGTGTTGTTGCTGGTAGTGGTAGTGGTGGTGTCTATGGTGCTACAATAAATAATAAAACATCTGTAGCATGTGGTAGTAAAAGTGGTGCTGGTGGTGGTGGTGGTGGTGGTGTCAATGTTCCATTATCATTAAAACAATTAAAATCCGTAGCTAAAACGGCAATATCAAAAACAACAACAACAACTGTTAATAATAATAATAATAATGGTGGTAATTTTATTGGTAGCTATAAAAATAGTACGGCAGCAGAAGATGATGACGTTACCGGTGGGCGTAACCATGTTATTGATGGCAATGGCGATGGCGATGATGATGATAAAACGACGACGACGACGACGATGATGAAGACGATAACGGTGTTGCCGGCAACACTTGTGATATTATTATTAATCATGAAATTGGTTGTGATTCGGACACAACAACTTCAAATTATCGTCATAATAAAACAAATGTTATTATTAATCAAAAAACTAATATTAAATCGGTCGCAAGTCAACAGTCTCAATTGTTGCGTCGACGGCTGCTACAACAACAACAACAACAACAACAACAACAACAACAACAACAACAACATAAGAATAATAATAATTTGAAAAAAAGTACTGGTAAAATAATTAATAAAATTTCTAGTGATAATTTAGGCAATAATAATAATAATAATAATAATAATAATAATAATATAAAAAAAACTGCTGGCACAGCTGGTGCCGTCGCTGCTTCGGCTACTGGTAGCGGTGTTATTAAAATGTTAAAAAAATCGGTCAAAGACAAAGCCGTTCTGGTGAAAACCGAAGATGATGAAGAAGTGGTGGAAGAGGTAGAAGAAGAAGCCGAAGAAGAAGAAGACGACGACGAAGAAGAAGAAGATGCAGAAGAAAATGAAGTGGAAGAGGTAGAAGAAGAAGATGTTAGAGAAGGAAAAGTTTCGATTGTCCATCGGGAACGGAACGTTGTAGCAGTGAAAAAAGAATATGCAGAAGATGAAGAAGAAGAAGAAGAAGATGAAGAAGAAGACGATGATAATGGTGATGATGATGATGATGATGATGATGATGATAATATTGTACAACCACCAATTGGAGCACCGAAACCAAAAAATAGTGCACGTTTACGTCGTTATCGAATAAATTTAGAATAAGTATAAAAATGATAACATATTTATCAAATTATTAATTATAATAATTATAATAATTATAAATATATTTATAAAAATTATATGCAGGGTGTTCTTGAACGCCATGTCACACGTTATTGCCTTTTTTACTGCCGGGTGTTTATTGATATATTTATTTTTATTTTTTTTCTCATTTTTAAGCTTTCTGTAGTCAATAGTCGTTTGCTAGTCTGCCTAATTTATAATAATAAAATACGATAGAATTACTTAATTAAAAGAAAAACAAAGACCCCCTTTAAAGTGACGCTGTCACTGGAGTTTTTTTTTTTCAATACATTAATTTTTACGTATTTGGATTTATTCGTGGAGAAAGTTTCATAAATTGAAAAAATAAAATTTATTGTTACTCTAAGTTTTCGGGTCAGTTTGAAAACAAAGGATTTAACGCACACACGTGCGCACCGGACTCCGAATATATGTGGCATTCGAGAACACCCCCTTTTTGTAAAAATACACAAAATTAATTTAAAAAATTATTAAATAATTATTAATATTTATTAGCAATAACATTTAAATAAAAAGTGAATATTTATACAAAAATATATAAAATTATTTGACAAAATAGAGTATATACACACAGGATAAGGTTAAAAAATGTCACACACACACACACACACACACACACACACACAATATTGCTGTGTGTTAATGAACGCTCAAACACTTTCTTCGTCGGATAAAATGTCCGACGCTGAAAACTTAAAGTTTTATAAATACTAATTGCCGTATACGAACTCAGATAGACTTCGCACTCCGTCTAACACACACATTATTGTATTTTGAAAGTGTAACTTTGTCCGTTATTCGGATTTTGGAATTTTTAAAATTATTATTTTCTACCATTACCATCAGCTGATTTTATGAAATTAGGTTACTTTTATGGAGCCCATTGTTTTAATGTGTGTTTGATTTGTTTGTATAAGTTTTATAGGTTACCACTGTACCCCGTATCAGCGACGAAGTGTCACAAAGTGAATGATTTTTCACTGTTCGTCACTGTCGATCACTCACTGGTGGCACTTCATTTTGATGTACGTAATACTATATATTTTTGGCGCAGTTCCATAAATCCGCGTTAAGAAAGTTTAAGGAATTTTTCTTTTTGAATATTTTCATTAATATTATTTAAATGTGGCAATACGTTTTACGTGTCGTTTAACAATAACATTTTTGTAATTGTTTCCGAATTTTAGTTCTATTGAAATTTTCAAAATGTTGGTTTTTCATTGGCATTTTAAGGGTTATTGTCGCAAAACAAAATAATAATAGATATTTTAATTCAAAATTACTCATAAAAATGAACATCAAAAATTTCAATGTATTACCTGTTCCAATACTTTTGGACTGAAGTAAAAATTTAGCACGACATAAACCATTCAAATGTGATGTTTGTCAAAAAGGATTTGTACACAAAAAACAAATTTAGGCACTTATAAAAAAAGTGCACACTGGTAAAAACCATTCAAATGTGATGTTTGTCAAAAAGGATTTGTACATAAAAACAAATTTAGGCACTTATAAAAAAAGTGCACACTGGTAAAAACCATTCAAATGTGATGTTTGCAATAAAGAATTTGTAGATCAATCAAATTTTCACCAACATAAATGATTGCGCACAGATAAAAAAAAAACCATATAAATGTGATATTTGTTTAAGTAAATTTTTGCATTTAAATGAACTCAAATGGGATATGTTGAAACATAATGGAAAGCCACCAAAAATACAGACGTTGTACCAAATGGAATTCAAATGCCAATCAACGCAGTACATTTAATTGGCGGCGAGATTAAATAAATTATATGACGTTATCCCTGTGTGTGTGTGTGTGTTTTTTTTTACAAATTTGACAAAATGACAGTAATCATTTTTATGTTCTTAATTTTTAATTGGTTCAGTAGCGTAGTGGTGACACCACATCCGGAAATTGCAAGGGTTCGATTTCCCTGTTTATGACATGAAAATATTGTTATGTATTTTTCATATTAAAATTTATACAATTAAATTACCATTTGTTTGTTTATGCGAATTCAAAAAAGCGAATCGCTTTGAAAATATGGTTTTGGACCCTATTCACAGATATTAACTATGTCTCTTAGACCACACACACACACACACACACACACACACACACACACACACAATACTCTACTTATGATTCACCGCAAATTAATTAATGACTCATGACTGCAATGTTACGATATTTATGTAGCCGTATAAAGTAAATGATACTAATGATATGGATGGATGACTGGGCGCATGGTTGAGTAATAAAATCATATGGGTGACGAGGTTTGGGCGGCGAGGGGAACTAGAAAAAGAGACACACAAAATAGTGTTCTGATTCGATAGGTCCCGAAATATTTATAATATAATAATCAATTTTTTTGTTCTGCGAATGTCACATAAAAGAGTAATCTCAAATAAAAATACTATACTATACTGTGTGTGTTTGTGTTTGTGTGTTTCTGTGTGTGCATTTTTATTACACTTTTAATTTTTATTGTGCTATTTAATATTTTAAGGGAAACAAAAAACTGTGTGTATATTATTTGATATTATTAAAAATCATGTGCTTACAAAATGCAATTGAAATATAAATAAATAAAACTATTCATATTTAGAAAACACAATAAACACATACAAACACACACACACACACATACTCATTTATTTTTAAATTACATTTGATTATTGGTAGACTATGACGACGACGACGCAGTAGCAGAAAATGAAGGAAATGAATAAGATTGAATTTTTTGTTTTGTTAAATTATTAGCATTTTTATTTGTTTTTTAATTTATAAATAAAAACTAAATATTAATTAAAATTAATATAAAATGAATCGATGGGGGAGGGGTGGGTGGGTGTTGAAGATAAAATTCGTGATGAACGCAATAATAATAATAATAATAATAATCAAGGGAAACTAATTTTAATCTAGTCAATGTTTTGAAAAAAAAATTTAAAAAAAAAATGGCGTTATAATTTTTTGATAATTTTAATTTTAATTTTTTGTTTTTCTAAGTTAGATGAATTAATTAATAAAAAAAAAAAAAATTTAATAATAACACTTAAAATTAATTGAAAATTGATGAATTTTTAGGATTCAGTTCAAAAATAATTTTGACAAATACAAAACAATTATTTAATAATAATAATAATATAATACTGTAACCCACACTTAAACACATATACACACTATATACACACACCCACACACCACTCACACCCACACACACACACACACACACACACACACATAGAACTATACACTTTTGAAAATGTATTGGGAGTAATACTCAATGGGGAAACCAACAACCACAAACTGTTTCCATAACGACTGTCAATGATTCATATCACATTAAAAAAAAATCAATAACACCATTCGGCCGATACTCATTTTGTGATAACGGGACACAAATCACAATCCAACCACACCTCTGGCACACATACATTAATATATCTGTTTCACTTAGGTGTTGTGTGGGCCTATGGAAATGTTGAATATTACCAAACTCAAATGATTAAATATTAGGTGATGGACTCACTCAAAGCACGACATTTACCCAATGGTCAATGGTACAAATATTATGATTTAATACTCGATAACGGGTCAGCTGATTAAATAGTTTGGTTTGTGGACGAATGGTAGGGAGAGAAACTTTTTCAATTGATTTTAAAATTTATAAAATTTTGACAAAAATACTCTTCTTTGATAAAAATATCAAAATCACCTCACACACAATTACATTAACACTATACTCTCGCCACTCTCAACGTATCTATCTCTCTCTATCTATCTATCTATCTCTCTCTCTCTCTCTCTCTCTCTCTCTCTCTCTTTCTCTCTCACACATACACAATATTTTATTATCATTTTTTTCATAGCTAAAAAGTAAAAATAAAAAAAACAAAAAAAATAATAAAAAATCGGAAAAAAATAAAAGAATAAAATAATAAAAAAAATACAAAAAAATTAATGAAAACAATTATTGTTTGTGTTTACTGCCAGTGGATCATGCACTCCTGATACAAATTCTTGAAAATGATCTCAAATACTGAATTCCAAGTTCGAAAACATACGGGAATGCAATTCAAAGAATAGCACTGCCAGTGGATCATGCACTCCTGATACAAATTCTCGAAAATGATCACATATACTAAGTTTCAAGAACATAAACTTACCTGAATTAAATTCAGAAAATACCAGTACCAGCGCAATATGCTCTCCTGAAGTAAATTCTTGAAACTGATGACATATACTGAGTTCCAAGTTCGAAAACATACGAGAATGCAATTCAAAGAATACCTGTGCCAGTGGATCATGCTCTCCTGATACAAATTCTTGAAAATGATCTCAAATACTGAATTCCAAGTTCGAAAACATACGGGAATGCAATTCAAAGAATACCACTGACAGTGGATCATGCACTCCTGATACAAATTCTCGAAAATGATCACATATACTAAGTTTCAAGATCATAAACTTACCTGAATTAAATTCAGAATATACCAGTACCAGCGGATTATGCTCTCCTGATGTAAATTCTTGAAACCGATGACATATACTGAGTTCAAGTTCGAAAACATACGAAAATGCAATTCAGAAAATACCTGTGCCAGTGGATCATGCTATCCTGATACAAATTCTTGAAAAAGATCTCAAATACTGAATTCCAAGTTCGAAAACATACGGGAATGCAATTCAAAGAATACCACTGACAGTGGATCATGCACTCCTGATACAAATTCTCGAAAATGATCACATATACTAAGTTTCAAGATCATAAACTTACCTGAATTAAATTCAGAATATACCAGTACCAGCGCAATATGCTCTCCTGATGTAAATTCTTGAAACTGATGACATATACTGAGTTCAAAGTTGGAAAAAAAAAATTTCGAATTACGATTTCATTAAACAAGACTTTCATAAATTATGTGTCAGAATTTATAGAATATGTTTTGTGGTTGATACTAATTATCCGTTAGAATTCCTTTCGACCCACCATTCACACAACATAACGTCTCATTTTCATCTCATGAATGTCAACCAGAAGCTCTAGTTTCAACTTTGTACACACTCACATCGCCTAACATAGGTCATCTTGTTCGTTGACGCAAACTCTACACATCCACATTTGTGAGTCATTGAATGTGGACGCGAGAAATTATCTGATTTAGATGAAAGTCTGACATTATAACGTACAAAATAAAACAAGAAAGCTTCGAATTTTCTGACATGAAACTTGTGACTGGTTAAATCACCGTCACAGTCTGTGAATGCTAATTCTTCCCAACACCTTATTAGTCGTAACGAAAGAGTTTAAATCAACATTTTTGGGTAAATTTTAGAACAAACTTTTTAATTAATATTTTTTTAACTAAAATTGAAGTAATTACATTTTTTCGGCGCATTTTGAATCAATAATTTCATATTCAAAGTGTCAATTTTAATTTTACATTCCCTAAAATTTCCATATAATTATTTAATTTTTGATAGAATTTTCGTCATAATTTATTTGCGAAATTATTGCCCAATTCATCGTCAGCATTGAAATAATCGCGAATTACAGTTTAACGTATTCTGATTTAGTATTAAAATAAGTCAAGTCGCATTAAGTCATTAAAATATATTTCAGGGAGACCTTGCTGTTCTTGTTCTTCATCTAGTAGTAATAGTAGTGGATTCTGTTGCTCTTGTTGTGGTTGTTGTTGTCGTTGTTGTTGTTGTTGTTGATTTTGGAGTAATAGTGGATCTTGTTGTTGTTGTTGTTGGTGCATTTGTAGTAATAGTGGATCCTGTTGTTGTTGTAGTTGTTGTGGTTGTTGTTGTTGTTGTTGTTGTAGTTGTTGCTCTAGTTGTTGCTGTTGTTGTAGTTGTTGCTGTTGTTGATATTGTTGTTGTTGTTGTTGGAACATTTGTAGTAATTGTGGATCCTGTTGTTGTTGTTGTGGTTGTTGTTGTTGTTGATATTGCTGTTGTTGTTCTTGTTGTGGATTTTGATGTTGTTGTTGTTGTTGATTTTGGAGTAGATCTTGTTGTTGTTGTTGTTGGTGCATTTGTAGTAATAGTGGATCCTGTTGTTGTTGTCGTTGTTGTTGTTGTTGCAGTTGTTGTTGTAGTTGTTGTTGTTTTTGATATTGTTGTTGTTGTTGTTGGAACATTTGTAGTAATAGTGGATCCTGTTGTTGTTGTTGTTGTTGTTGATATTGCTGTTGTTGTTCTTGTTGTTGTTGTTGTTGTTGTTGTTGTTGTTGTTGATATTGTTGTCGATGTTGTTGTTGTTGATGTCGTTGTTGTTGTTGTTGATGTTGTTGTAGTTGATATTGTTGTTGATGTTGTTGTTGTTGTTGTTGTATTTGTTGCTGTTGATGATATTGTTGTTGTTGTTGTTGGAACATTTGTAGTACTTGTGGATCCTGTTGTTGTGGTTGTTGTTCTTGTTGTGGTTGTTGTTGTTGTAGTTGATTGTGGTGCATTTTTAGTAATAGTGGATCATGTTGTTCTTGTCGTTGTTGATGTTGTTGTGGTTGTTGTAGTTGTTGTTGTTGTTGTTGTTGTTGTTGTTGTTGTTGTTGTTGTTGTTGTTGTTGTTGTTGTTGTTGTTGTTGTTGTTGTTGTTGTTGTTGTTGTTGTTGTTGTTGTTGTTGTTGTTGTTGTTGTTGTAGTTGTTGTTGTTGTTGTTGGTACATTTGTAGTAATTGTGGATCCTGTTGTTGTTCTTGTTGTGGTTGTTGTTGTTGTTGTACAGTATTTTCAGGATTTCGACAAACAATTGAATCATTTTCTAAACATTCTGGAATAACATTGCGTCCACTTAGCGGTTGCTGAATATTACCAATTTGCTCATAATTCTGACATTGTGAATTATAAATTGTTCCATTAAATTGATCATTAATTGGGATATTGATTGCTTGCGGATATTCTGACACATTGTTTATTTGTTGTTGGGAAAATGGGTACTGTGAAACACCTGATAAGCCCGTCTGATTTTGACATCTAAATTGCATCAAATTATTAGATCGGAGCACAGTTTGTCGAACCATGGGATCTGTATTAACGTCGATACCAATTCGATTTGAGTTAATATCATTTTCAATCGAATCAGTATGAGATTGAATGGCATAGTTGCAATCGTATACAATTTGATTACTTGATGTTGCCACATTTACATTTGATGGAGAATTTGAACCGCTGGCATGGTCCCTAATCATATGATTATTTAAGTTTTTCATAGTTGCAAAAGTTCTTTCACATATTGTACATTTATGTGGCTTTACATGTGTATCCATGTGTTGATTTAATGTATGAGCTGATGAAAATTCTTTTGAGCAATTAATCCATGTACATTTATGTAACGTTATATTTAGATGCTTGTTCCGAATATGATTATTTAAATCATGTACTGTACAAATCATATCGGAACAAATGTTACATTTATATCTTCGATTCCGAATGTGTGCATTTAAGTAACAATGATGAGTAAATGCTTGCTGGCACAAATCACATTGAAATGGCTTCACGCCGGCATGGATGGTCATATGCAAAGTTAAACTGCCTTGACTTGCAAACGTCCTCTTACAAATTGTGCATTTTATTCTATGTTCTTTTTTATGATTTATTAAATCGACAATGGTCGTAAAATTTTTTTTACAATAGCAGCATTTAATTGACTTATCATTAGTTGGTAAATTACCATCTGCTCCTCGATTATTTTCCGAATTCATTTGAATGTTTATTTTTCTATAATTTTATTATAAATTTTTTGATTATTTTTAAATTATTTCTCGAATTGTTTCGTTTAGAAGTTTATGGAAATTGAATGGAAATTTTAAAATATTATTACCTTACAACGAATGTTTTATATTTGTCTGCAATTAACGATCCTCACACACCAAAAATTGCGATCGAACTAATTGGAATTTTAAATTATAATTCTTAAATAACAGAAAAGAAATGAGTGGGAAAAGTGTTGCCCAATTTAAAAATTTATTTTCCGAAAATTCTGGAGTTTTCTGTCCCTAAATGTTTTAGAATATGTCAAGGGAAAATGGAAAAGTGTTGCCCACGCGCATTAATGTAACGGTAAAAGTGTTGATGCTATCAAATTTGAGTATAATTTTTTATTAAGAATTGATTATTGAGTCGATGTTTGAAATTTATTGTGTTTTATAAAATCAATTTTCTCGATAGTTTTGTTGCCAAATGCGCATTCACCAACGCTGGACATAAACAATTTAAGGTACAATTTGCTGAAATTATAATTAATTAAACTTCCATACACTGCACACACTCCATGCAATCGATTTTGGTATGATAATTTTCGTTCGCTAATGGAATGAAATAACCTAATAGATTTTTGAAGATGTGTCGTTTCAAGCTACGAAACTACTCAAACGTAATCGATATCTTACATCCACCCCATTATGGGCTATTAATGAATCATATGGAATAATGGAATTAAGGATAACATATAAGGTTGTCAAATATCTCCCTTCCGCCTTTTTGTCTTTTTAATTTCGCGGCTATGTACAAAGCGCTACAGAGCTCGTATCTGGCAACACTGTACATAATTTGAAAGCTCTTGACATAACAAACAAAACGACGCTATGTATGATTAGTTTGGATATTGCGTTCAACAGTTATAGACATGTGAACATGGAGTTCACTAACGCCGAAATTCGCGCTATTTTAAAGTTTTCCTTCGTTAAAGGCAAATCCGCTAGAGAAACGTTCCGTGAGATTAATGGTGTTTTGGGGGATGGTACTCTATCACTTCGAACCGCGGAGGAATGGTTTCGACGATTCAGAGCCGGTGAAAACGACACCATGGATAAGCCAGCCGGCGGAAGACCTGTGACGACAAATACCGATCAAATCATGGAATACATCGAGTTAGACCGGCATGTGGCATCTCGTGACATCGCCCAGGAGATGGGAGTTAGTCACCAAACCATTTTAAACCATCTGCAGAAGGCTGGATACAAAAAAAAGCTTGATGTTTGGGTGCCACATGAATTAACAGTGAAAAATCTAATGGACCGAATTTCCATTTGCGAAATGCTGCTGAAACGGAACGAACTCGACCCATTCTTGAAGCGGATGGTGACTGGCGACGAAAAATGGATCACATACGACAATATCAAGCGAAAACGGTCGTGGTCGCAGGCCGGTGAATCGTCCCAAACAGTGGCCAAGCCGGGATTGACGGCCAGGAAGGTTTTGCTGTGTGTTTGGTGGGATTGGAAGGGAATCATCCACTATGAGCTGCTCCCATATGGCCAGACGCTTAATTCTACCATCTACTGCGAACAACTGGACCGCTTGAAGCAGGCGATCGACCAGAAGCGTCCAGAATTGGCCAAAAGGAAGGGTGTAGTGTTCCACCAGGACAACGCCAGACCACACACTTCGTTGATGACTCGTCAGAAGCTACGGGAGCTCGGATGGGAGGTTTTATCGCATCCACCATATAGCCCGGACATAGCGCCAAGTGATTACCAACTGTTCCTGTCCATGGCGAACGCCCTTGGTGGTGTAAAGTTGATCTCAAAAGAGGCTTGTGAAAAGTGGCTGTCCGAGTTCTTCGCAAATAAGGAGGGGGGCTTCTACGAGGGAGGTATTATGAAGTTGCAGTCTAGATGGAAACAGATTATCGAACAAAACGGCGCATATTTGAACTAAATCCGATTACTGTAACACTTTTTATAAAGCATTGAATAAAGAGCAAAAAGGCGGAAGGGAGATAGTTGACAACCTAATATATATCTTTGGACACTGTCACAGGCCGATTTGCGTATTTTGAAATGTAACTGCACCGTAGTAGAGGTGTAAAATTGGGGTAATGGTGTTGCTAGGCGTTCCATTTTTTAGGGGTGGCTTATTTTAAAATTAATATTTTATTCGACGGCTTTATAAAACAATTCTATCGGCAATTGTGTCGGGAGAGTACATTCTTTGGGTACATTGTTTAAAAGTGGACGACTCGATTTGTTTTACGATAACATCTTCATCAGACATTGGTCAGTCGTCGTTCTATTTTCAAAGCTCGATTCAATTCAATCAATTGTTGTTTGTAGCACTAACCGCAGCAATAGTTTGACCAGCCTTCAACAATTCATAATATTACCACGACCTTCTGGTCGCCCACCAACTACACAGTAAAACCTTCTTTTCATGGATATTGCATTTTGGCGTTCATTTTACTGGTTGACCTGAATTCGGAGTACAATGTTTAGTTCGTTTAGGATTATCAAAATAAATCCATTTTTCATCACCATTGACAATACGACACAAAAGCGACTGCCTCCTTAGCCGTCTTCCAATCAAAATCTCACACGTGGTAATACGCTTTTCTTTGCTGCTTTCAGTCAATTCATATTTTCCTTCCTTTTGCATTTTATCCATTGTGTTTAAGCGATTCGAAATGGTTTTCTGACGTAAATTTAATGAATCTGCCTGTTGTTGTTGCGTTGTTGTGCATCGTCTTCATCCAATAATGGTTTTGCAATTCCGTTTCTTCAAATTTTTTGATTGGTTTTCCACATTCTTTGTCATTCAAAGATCAAAATCATCACTTTTGAATCGTTGAAACCGCTTACGGCAATGATTTTCATGGTCACCATAAGCGTCGTCGAAAATTTTATAACTTTCGGCAGCAGTTTCCTTCCAATGTAACAATAACAACAAACCTCCCAGCAAATCAGCTTTTTCTGGTACAAAACACGACGATTTTCAACAAACGAAAAAATTATGTTGTTTATACTTTTAGCTCGGAACACAAACTGAATGATAAAGGCATAAAGTGGATACGTTCACAAAAAAAATGTTAAGTCCAAACCCTCGCCATTTTGGCCGTTTTCGGCGGCTATATAGATTAATCCGTGAGCGATCAAATCATATTACTATACCTATTATATTTTACCTAATTTTTCCACATAATTTAAATGGCAATTCATTTTAAGTCGTATTTTAATATTTGATTGCTATTACAATATATTCAATTCATTTTATACTGTCAAAGTCGGTGGTGTGGTGGTAATTGATTTTTTGACATTTAACGACACCGGCGCCAACAGCTTATTTTCAGTGGCGTGCGGTAACATTTTCCTAGGGTGCCCAGAAATATAATAATATTTTTTTATCTCATATATCTTGAGTTTTAAAATATCAAAGCTTCCGTTAATGTAATTTAATTATTTTTGTAAGAGTATTAGTATAGTGTATATAAACAAAGCCAATAAACAATCCTGCCGCATGAACAATTAGATCTACTTATAGAACAAATCAATTCTTATGTCTTTTTTAAGAATTCACTAATAACACCGTCATAGAATTTTTCAAACGTTTTAATATTTCGAAGTAAATTCTTTTCTATGGACATCAATGCCAAGGCCGACAATCTTTCATTATTCATTGAATTTCGTGAGTAGGATTTAATTCGTTTTAAAGCAGAAAAAGATCGTTCGCAAGATGCAGATGAAACTGGAATAGTTAAAATTAATTTCGCCAATTTTTCTGTGTCTGTTAATTCTGAATGCAATTTTTTATCTTTAATATATAGTAAAAACTCAGTAAAATTATATATCTAAGGAAAATTATAAAATGTAATGTAATGTAAAATAAAATAAAATTATAATTTAATGCTGCGTCAAATAAATCTTGTTTGCTTCTGCGATTTTTGCGAGGTTCTCCGACTAAATCTGCAGTAAAGTTATAAATAGTTTCAAACGCATTTCTTTTTACGTTCAAAAATGCTTTCAATTCATTAATCCGTTCTATGCAGTAACCAACATCCATGAACGATTTTTGAATTATATCGAATAATGTATCAGTATAAGAAAATACTTCCGAAAATGTTTTTAATAAACATACGGTAGAAAATCCGGGTAAAAAATGTATTTGTCAGCTAGCCTGTTGTATAGTTTCTTTGTAAACTGAACAGTAAAGAAAAAATAAATGACTATGTTACAATACATAAAAAAACATCAACCAAAATATAACCATTATTTAGAATTATCAGGGCCGCACCGAGTCAATTTGGCGCCCTGTTCATATTTTCTAAAATTCGCCCTATATTCATAAACCGTTTACACGTCACCCATGAGGTAGGTTTGCGACGCGTATTTTTATAAGAGGTATCCCTACGACCGTTTTAAGGCATAATACAAAAGATTGTAATCCATTATGTGTGATAGAACTTTAAGATATGATAATAATCGAACTATTTATAATATAATATATACTTTTAATTATTTTAAGTTTACCGGGGAGCATTTCTTCATACGCTCCATCAGTAAATCTGATGCTGATGACACTCAATGGAACAACAATAAGATCGGGATTGGCTGAACGAATGTATTGACTGAATAAAATATCAGTGTGTCACAAGGTCGTACTTTTGTGGGTACCGGCTCGCAGTAATATTGTGTGTAATAAAGAGGTTGATATACTGTCACGGTTTTGTATGCGATCCGCCTTCATTGGTCCTGAGCCCTGCCTACCTGTTACCGGTAGGCGGGTTCGGCAGTGTATTGCTGACTGGACAGATTCGAAGACATTGTATCAACTGTCGACAGGCAAAGATGGGCTGTTGTCCCAATGGAAGAGCAGCTGCTGCATTACCAGTAGTTACGCAAAAACAAATTAAGTTTGGTTGTTGGGTTACTCACACTTTGTACTAAATGTTCCTTATGTGAATGTCCGGTCTATACGAAAGTTATCCATATAGGATATTTGGAAATACGCAATGGACCCATCCATAACGAACGGATCATATATAAAAAACATCAATGTTTTGATTCTTGGAACCAGACGCTTTGAGGATTAACTTACTGGGAGAGCACATTAGACCTTCCTTGCTCTAAGGGTCGAAATTAATTCCCCCTATTTTAAAATCATCATCATCACTCATAGCTGAAATTGTTGCAATTCACTTTCTTTTCTAACATTTTTAAAAACAAATAATTTTTTATAATAAAAAACGTATTGTATTCATCACTGACACAATAAGGGTTGCAGTTAGTTGTATTTTTAAAATTATAGATTAATATTTATAGTATTATTCGCATATGATATCATTGTATTCGTAGTAAATCGTTGAATAGATAAATAAATAAAAACATATTACTTAAATACTCTCAAACATCGTTGAATTGAGAACGCGATAGTTAAAAATATCAATACAAATTGAGAATATTTTATATGAAAAAATTAAGGGGGGGGGGGGGGGAAAAAAACCTCGTTGCATGCAGAAACTCGTAGCATAAAGAACTCGTAGAATAAAGAGTTATCTGTACACATAAAAATATGCATTTATACGTACAACTGGTACAACTACAACGCTTACTAGAATGTATGTAAAGTTTGTAGTATATTATTGTATATGTGGAATGCTATGAGGAACTATAATCATATGGCGCACCTGCCGCCCCTATAAATGTATTAGTAAACCTTTAAAAATGTTATATGCTTATTGATATTATATATAGATGTGTGTAGTCGAAAGGGACATCACCGAAATGTCGCGCTGGAGATAGATACAATGAAAAATATTGCGGGTAGGCACCGCACATATATTATTTATATGTTTACAGCGATGTTTGGGGTGTATGCCTATGAATACTTGTAGTATATATAAAATACATATTGGTATTATTTGCTATGCCCTGAGGAGTATATATCATTTCGTGCACCTTTCGCACCTATAAATCTATTAGTAAATGTATCAAATGTTATAGACTAATTAATATAATTTTTAATATATTAATGATAGGGAATATTACATTTATAAAGAATGAAAAGAAAGACTGTGCGCTAGATAAATTTTATAATGTAATTATAATTTTAAATTTGTGTTTTTTGCGCCCCCACTTTTTCGCGCCCGGTTTCTATGTTCCTTTTGTTCTTATGGGCGGTGCGGCCCTGCCGAATTATATGAGTTAAGTGTAGAGGCATTTTTACTATGCCATACATATACGTTTTTATATCAATCGTTTCTCCTCTTTGCTATTATAAATTTCTGCTAATTTTCCTTTGTATTGACATTTCATTTTCCATTGCTTAAAAATATTTACTATTTATAATTTATATGAACCGACTAACAGGGCACACCGTCATGGTATTATTTTATCATGCATTCGCTCTAATATAATATTGTGTTCTCTTTCTCTTTGTTAGTCTTCCCATGTGTAGAAAAATAAATAATTGTATCGCACAACGCACATCGCGCGATGAATATTTTTGTTAAATTTTAAATTTAGTTTTTTAATGCTTTATAAGGTTTTTATATTATATGACGAAACTAACAAAGCGCACCTCATATGTAGCAAATGAAACTACAATATATATTGTGTGTTCATAATGGTTTGTTGAAAATATGTTAAGTAACTTTTTCATTATTATATTCTCAATATTAAATATTTTTAATTCAAAAATTTGTCTATTTAAGACATGATAAAATAAATGGAAAGTAAATGTACTTATTTAAGATATTACAATAAGAAATATTAAAGCACAAATTTGTAAAATTTCTTAGGTGTGCACTGCACAGCCTGCGCTCTTAGACGGCACGCCACTGCTGTCAATTAATTAATTAAAAGGAACCTGTTTAGAAAATATGGGATTTGAAATGTATTCTCGATTAAAATTGAATTGAAAATTAAAATCAATGGGTGATATTCTTATTAAAGTTGTTTCATTAATCAATTATAGAATATCCATTCCGTTATCGATTGCATATTCACAACGCACCCACAAATGACTTTAGCGTCGTTATTCTAAGCCATAGTACATTCGGTGCCCGAATAATCAACAATGATTTCTAGTTGGGGGTGAATGCAATTTGCAATACCAATCGAATTCAGCGACTTTAAATGCGTGTCGTATTTCAATAAAAATTATTCGAATAAAAATCATCTATTTTTTGTATAGATTTTACGACGACGGTCGCTTTTGACCGATTAAATTATTCATTTACAAATAATTTCTAATAATGTGCTTTTGTATTTGATAACGTCAACACTTTTTCCACTTTATGAATGCGCGCAGGCAACACCATTCCATTTTCCATTAACATAATTTAAAACATTTTGGAAAAGAAAACTCCAGAATTTTCGGAACATTAATTTTTAAATTGGGCAACACTTTTTCCACTCATTTCTTTTCTCCTATTTAAGAATTATAATTTAAAATTCCAATTATTTCGATCGCAATAAATTTGGTGTGTGAGGATCGTTAATTGCTGACAAATATAGAATATTTAAAAATTTCCATTCAAGTTCCATAAACTTCTAAACGAAACAATTCGAGAAATAATTTAAAAATAATCAAAAAATTTATAATAAAAT